>JANAVB010007201.1:0-220896 GCA_029216955.1 Iris pallida | reverse complement strand
AAAGACTTGAGTTATGTGAGAGATAGGAAACGATTGGGCTAATAGGCGCTACAGAGACTTATTACGATGGGATGTGCAATGACTTGATGCAATGTATGCGTTAGATAGCCGGCAAGAAAATTATGAGATGAAGTTATGGTTTTGAATCAAGTTATATGTGAGGATGTTTGCACGCAAGATTCTAAGGATATGCGCTAAGATCTGACTAAGTCGAGTACGGACTGAATGGTGCTTGAGGATTTAAGTTGAGCTCGTTAGTTGTCACGATATCCTACAACTGAGCTTGGCTGAATGCATACATTGGTGGGATGCCTAAAATATGTGTATAATCCAAACTAATTGTATGATTCAACGATAGTAGCACGAGATCGTGAAACGATCTATGCGGGGCACTTGGATTAAGTGTTGGTTTCGGTTCGAGGACGAACCTGATTTTGAGTGGTATATTATGTAATGCCCCGCTCCGCATGGTGTATTACGATGAGTTGTTGACTCGAAGAGTTGCATTGACCCGATGAAGTATCGATAAGCATCGATACAAGAGTTACGTTGGCCAAAGGTAAGCTTTGAGTCGATTGGAATCTATAAATCGAATCGATGTAAAGATAAGTCCCATCGAGCAAGTACTGATTTTAGTTGTCTGGTGTACAGGCTATACATTTATGCTGGACGATAAGAGGTCGACATTTTGCCTTATGCAATGAAGTGTCCGCAAAACCAAATCGTGGCCTTGCAACGGAATGTGGCATGGGCACGATAGGCCAAATCAACCGAGTAGTTCAAAGGAATGGCTAAGTCCGGGAGTTAACTATGCGATCGAGTTATGGAAGCGAGACGCTTCAATCGGCAAAACGATAAGGCGTATCGGCTTAAGGTGGGCGGGTTCTTGACTCTCTCTCCATATTCCTTCACGTCTAATAAAATATGTTATGCTATGCATAAGATGTTATCAAGTTAGCGAGCGTGGCTCGGCGACGAAAAGTCCAAGTATGTGTCGAACACTAAGATAGAACATTGAACAATCGAACAATTGAAACGACATGCATCAAGTGCACGAGTTGCGGTAGAGCAACGATGGTAGAACATTGAAATGATATTGAGATGTGCATTACATGCACGTCTCTGAGAACATTGAACACTAGGCGTAGAAATTGATTACGGCACTGAGCGTGCCCCGTGCACAAAAGCTAAGGAATAACTAAGCAAGTACGGAATTAGGCTATAAGAATGACTTACGAGCGGTACGCATTGAATATGAGTACGAGATGACTAAGCCGTTGGGCGTCGTGCATCAATATGGATGTGTTGGGGCATAACGCCGACGGAGCTCCCCATATGGATGGTGGATTATGATTTATGAGATGCGAATATGTTTATGTTACGAGACTATGTTTATGGAACGGCAGATTGGTGGAACGGTATGACTTGTATGCTTGGTACGTATTGCATGGTCAATGGACTCGGATGGCCCGTGTACGGGTGCGGCTTCCCTCGGACGGTTATGCCGGGGCATCGGGACCGTTCGGCCTAGAAGGGAATTATGTGTGGTATTTATGGTGCACATCATTCAGACAGATTGCGACCGTCCAGTGCTATGATAAGCTATGATATCCGTAAGTTTGGGATCCTTCGGATACTGGGCTAGCAACCCATATCGAAGTGATCATAGGCTTACACATAAGAGATGCCAAGTCTATTATGGTGTAAAACACTGTGACCTTCATATAGATAGGGCCGGTGGGCTGAGATGAGAGTTGGGTGCAGGCGCAGGGCCTGCGACCCTTATGAATTGTCTAAGTTTACGAATGGTCAGCTTTGTGATTCGTACGTTTGCTTATGTTAAGTTCTAACCACTGCAGGCTAAGAAAATAGGACGGGTGCACAAGCACTAAGTTTATGTTCATATTATGCCTAACTGTATCTGCTGCAGGAACACGGTAGTGGACACATTATGATAAAGTTGCTATGCATAAACAATGCCATAAAACTGATCCTTAGGCTAAATAGAAAGATCACCAATTAAGATGCATATTTCACTAAATGATTTAGTGTTTGGTTTGGGTGAGAGCGGGTCTTGATCAGTGCGAAGCGAGGACGAAAGCACTAATCCCCCACTAGTTTGTGTGCAGGTTCCGGTTATGACCGGCTTGGGGCGGAGCTTGGCTTGGACGTGCCGAGGCATGGAGTCCTTGGCGTTCAAGAGGAGCTACCGCATAGACGTTCGAACTTGCGACATGGAGATGTCCGACCGAAGACTACTTGGTGGCTATAAAGAGGCATAATGTATGGAACAAAGTAATCCTTTGTGAGCTAGAGAGATCATGAGCGTTGTAGCCAATTGGCATACTAAGTTGGGCTATTCAGAGCCTTGTAACCTTCGGTTCATTATGAATAAAAGAGATTCTTGTTATATTCTTCATTTCCTTTCGCTGCTTATGTTTATCAATTTGAGATAATCACTATGTGAATCGTTATCTTGCCTTGCACGATCGCTACTCCAGGCTCGTACGGCATCACGCTCCAGCGAGGACGATGATTCGGGTAGAAATCTAGCGAGGAAGAGTGATTTCCCAGATCGGGGTGTGACAGTGTTCATGTGTGCTTGTTCTAAATTTTTGCTGCATGTTTCAATATTTTTGTTTGGGACTTCTGTGCGACGACCCCGTCGCCGCCGATGAAATCGGCCATTATGAAATTGCCTTGCACGAGCGCAATCTAAGCTCGTACGGCATCACGCCTTAGCGAGGACGATCGCTCCTACGGGAGCGGGGCGTGACATCCTCCTCCTCCTCTTCCACGGTCACACACATACGGATAAACACACACAGAGAGACAGATACACACACACATGGACACACAGACACACCCGAACACACGGACACACGATTAGGAGTGCAACTTGGGCGGGCTAAATCTGAACCCAATCGGATAAACCCGTTAATGGATTGGGTTAGGGTTGAAGATACTCGGGTTCGGGCTCGGATTTGGGTTAAAATATTTAAACTCGATCAACAATCGGGTTGGGCTCGGGTTCATGTGTCGGGTTACCCGACGAACCCGAATCCGAGCCCAATAAACCCGATCAACAATCGGGTTGGGCTCTGGTTGTATTTTGTAATGACCAATACTTTATTGCTATTTGGTTGTGTTTAGTATTACTTTTGTTTAAAATAATTTCAAATATTATATTAGAGTCCGATAAACCCGATGGACCCGACCCAACCTGAGTTCAACCCGATCCTCCGGGCTTGGTCTTGGGCTTCATATGTTGAACCCGTGGTCGGGCTGCGCTTGGGCTCGGGTTTGGCTTATGATTCATCTGGTTGGGCTCGAGTTGACACAACTTCACCCAGTTTGACTAGTTACTGCGGTGAACATGTGTGTCCATCTTTGCAGAATTATTTCCAAATGGATATGAATTTCTACTTGCAAAATCGTTCATGGATGTACAATCGTCGTCCTGATGATATATGTGGTGTACGAGATGAATATATAGTGGGAGTAGAGCATTTCCTGCAGTTTGCTAAGGCGTTCTCTCAGTACATAGACGGCACCAAAATTAAGTGTCCGTGTGTGAAATGTTGTAACGTGAAATATTATCCAGAAGTAGAAGTGACATATCATTTGTACTCGAGGGGTTCATGCCTAATTACTATCTGTGGACTGTACATGGAGAACTTGTGTCTTTAGCATCAGAGCCGGAGCCTTATGTTGAGCCGTATATGCATGCGGGACCTAATTTTGTTTCAGATAATCATGCATACGACGATGGGTGTGTGAACATGGTTTTCGACGCTGTGGGGCCTAGTTTCGTTCATGATGCAGCTGAGGAGGCACCCAATGTCGATGCTGCAAAGTTCATAGAGTTGCTGGAGAATGCAAGGACTCCATTGTATCCTGGTTGTGAGGATCATTTACCGTTGGAGGTGGTTACAAGACTGTTGAGCATTAAGTCAGATTTTAACATGTCACAAGAATGCTACAACCGAGTGTTGGAGTTGATTATAGAGATCTTGTCGGCGGGTGCTAAGTTACCAAAAGACTTCTACCGGTCTAAGAGGATGGTGGGATCGCTCTGGATGGGATACAAGAAAATCGATTCTTGTCGCAATGGGTGCATGTTGTACTACAAAGATGACAAGGACGCAGATGTGTGCAGATTTTATGGTGCTGATCGCTATAAGACAACTAGTACAGGAAGGTCTACCGGTGCAAGAAGACCGACCGATTCAATGCACTACTTGCCTTTAACGCCGTGGTTGCAAAGATTATTTATGGTGAAAGAGACGGCCGAAAATATGAGTTGGCACATGCGAGAACAGATTGAAGGAGTGTTGGATCACCCATCCGACGGAGAAGCGTGGAAGCACTTTGATCGAGTGTATCCTAATTTTGCTTCAGATCCGCGTAATGTCAGGTTGGGGCTATCTTCTAATGGTTTTACTCCTTTTGGTCTTTCGAAATCCCAGTATTCGTGCTGGCCTGTGATTGTCACTCCGTATAACATACCGTCTTGGATGTACATGAACACTCAGTACATGTTTCTAACCGTTATAATTTCTGGTCCGAACAATCCTAAGAGGAACATTGATGTGTACTTACAGCCTTTGATAGATGAGTTGAATCAGTTATGGAAAGTAGGCGCTAACACGTACGATGTTTCCAGGAAGCAGAATTTTCATATGAAGGCAACCCTTATGTGGACCATCAACGACTTTCTGCCTATGAAATATTATCTGGATGGAGCACTCATGGCCGTCTCTCATGTCCGTATTGTATGGACCGTACTAAGGCTTTTCGCTTGAAATACGGAGGAAAACCATATTTCTTTGATTGTCATCGACAATTTCTGCCAAAAGATTATCTGTTCAGAAGGAACAGGAATGTATTTCCTGCCGGCATTGTAGAGAAGGGTGATCCACCGCCAAGGTGGTGCGGAGCTACGATATGGGAGGAGGTTAGAGATTTTCCAAGTGCTATCGAAGATCCTACAACTGGGTACAAGTGCGATGGATTTGGTAGAGATCATAACTGGACAAAGAGGAGCATATTCTGGGATCTGCCATATTGGAGTACCAATCTGATCAGATATAATCTTGATGTCATGCATATTGAAAAGAATGTGTTTGATAACATAATTAATACTGTGATGGACGTAAACGAAAAAAAAGAAAGACAATCCCAAGGCCAGGTTGGACTTAGAAAAAATATGCAAACGTCCTGCGTTGTATTTGATAGAGGAGAATGGAAAACAGTTCCTGCCGAGTTAATTTTCCTACTGGATAAGGAGGATAAAGTGAGACTTTGTCGGTGGATCCAGGGCCTAAAATTTCCAGACGGATATGTGTCAAATCTGAGAAGATGTGTCGATCCGAAGGAAAACAAATTGACGGGTATGAAGAGCCACGATTGTCACGTATTCATGGAGAGGTTAATTCCGATTGCATTTCGGGAATTCTTATCGCAGGCAGTTTAGGATCCATTGACGGAGCTTAGCATATTCTTCAGGGATCTTTGTTGTAATGACCCGCTCTGCCCTAGCGGAACCGATTCAAACGGCAAGTGCAACGACTCAAACGAGCTGCCGACCCGAAGAGTTGGCATCGACCTGATGAAGAATCGATGCAAGGCTTACATTGACCCGTCAAGATGAATCCAGACTTAGACTTTCAACGGTGCGCTCGGAGTATCGCTCGGCCGATGCGAACATCGCTAAGGTGGGTCGCTCCGATGAACCCATCTTTGCTTAGCCTTGACACATAACAATACGGACACTATTGCTAGAATCGCTAGGCGATAACACCGCGCATGCTAATAAATGACTCAACGCACCTAGCTAAAGGAATAATCCCATCTTGTATGCTTGTATAGAATATGAAAAATGAACATAGAAAAATGTGAGAACTCTCGCACTGCGCTCCATGCTCGTGTTAAGGCACAAGCTTACATTCGAGATCCCTATGCGTTCAACAATAAAACAATGAATGGTTTATAACAATGAAATGGAAGACTATCGACATAGTCGCTCCGAGTAGAGTATAACAACATTGAAAGACTATGGGACCGATGGGTCGCCAAGGCGACTCCCGTACGGGGAGTTACAAAAATGTATGAATGAATGAATGAATGAACGAATAAGTGAATGAATGAATCAACGAATGAAGGAATAAATATGTGAATGAATCAATGAACGAACGAACAAGTGAAAGAAAGAAAAGAATGAATGAATAAAAGATAAAGAAGAAGTGGGATGGTTAGCGACAGGTATGACGGGGACGTGCAACGGGGCTCGCTACTCGCGCTGCACGGACGCCGCCAACCTGGTCGATAACGCACTATGGCTAAGGGTTAGCCTATAGCTCAGAGATAGCCGTTAAGTTAAAAATGACAAAACAATACGAAATGGTTGTGGACAATCTCCTCGTATACGGGAGGTAGGCAGAATAAGGGATTTTTACGGCACGATCAAAGGAAGGATCGTGGCCGGCCCGGACGGAAATCAAGGGGGCTTACGGGCTGCCTGGATGTGGGCTTGGCCACCCAGGAGACGTAAGTGTAGGAGTATTTCAAGAGACTATCAAGGTGTACCAGCCGCACGCTATGATAGGTGAGAAGTACCAAAGGAGAAAGGGTCCAAAATGGCTTATAGTGCCAGCGACCGGTGCATATAGATTAAGTGGGCTTTGCTGGTGGCAATCCACGTGCAAGTCCTTGCATTAAAATAAAGTAGTCTAAGTTAACTAAATGAAGTGCCTTCTGAACAGGCTTGAAATGTAACACACTAAATGATAAAGAGTACTTCGTGGAATTGAGTTAGAAAACACGCCTACGTCGCGCTAGGACCTGAGGCAGGGACACGCCCTTGACATTGAATGTTTATATGAATTATTGACTAACTTGGTTTACTTTGGACAGGGAAGGCCGGACGGTAAGTATGGGTAAGTCATGCATGTATTTCCATGCAAACACTTGAATTCGGTAACACGAGATAGGTTATGATATAAGCCATAAACTGATCCTAAGGCGATTAGAAAGACAATGAATGATAGACGGTGCACAAAAGTAAATAGAACGTGTTTGGTAATGATAGTATTGTGGGTGAGCTAGCCTTCCCACCAGTGCATAACAATGTACTGATAACCCGACAGTTTATTTGCAGGACGCAGGAAACGTCATCGGGTGCGGAGCTTCCCTCGAACGTGCTAAGGCGCGGAGCCAACTCTGGGGCCTTGGAGCGTTGCAAGGAGCTGAATCACCATATACAGGACATAATGTATCAGAACATCGCCATGAATCATTCCATGTTGTAAGACACTTGGCACGTCTTTTATTATCAGAGAGAGAGAGCTTAAGAGATTTGTAAACTCAGCCTAGCGCCGCTTGTAAACTTTTTGAATATCAATAAAGAGTTTGAATTCGCTTCAACTTGTGTTCATTTACTTTCAGCTGCAAATGGGGACACTCTGTGCGACTCTGTGGCCTAGTTCGAATCGGCCATTTCCGGACATGGCCTTGTACGGGTGCAACCTAGGCCCGTGCGGTATCACACCTTAGCGAGGACGATTGCTCCTACGGGAGCGGGGCGTGACAGATTGGTATCAGAGCACGACTTTACGTCCTTGGACTTCATTTCGATTCTCTCAGTTTTGAAAGCTCGCTTGGAAACAAAGAAGTATACGCTCTCTCTCGTTGTGCCTTGGGGTATTCCATACAATAAGTCTAATATTTTTAAAGGCTCGTACAAGTACTTGGTTGAACGGGATCGATAGGTGAAGGCCTTTGTGCCAAACCACAACGTACTTGAGTTGAGAGAAAACTAATGTTAAGAGTGAGCAAACGCAGTACATGCTTGAATAACCTTATGCTGAAAATAGCGAACGAGTATGTGAGACCGAAGTATAGTTCGAACGGGATGATTATTCACGCAGTCTTTTGGCTAAGTTGTGTCGAGTATCGCGCACCTAGACCTTCTGGTGCGAACGAGTTTGCGAACGAGACCGACTCTCGCTCGGACGAGAGTAAGTGAGACTTAGAACGTATTTTGATAGAGGCGTTACTTGACCAACGCTAAGGCGAACGTGGGGAATGGTTCTTAGACTTTGAGGAACGAGCAAACGCGCGATTGAACATATCGATTGGGAATCGAATGATCTTTTGAGGATTTATAGAATGACTTGACCCCGAGTGGTGTATGTGATAGCTTCAAAGAAGAATGAGAGCGAGTGTCGACGACCAGTCGAGTGGCTTGAACCCTAAGTGGTGTATGGACGTTATAGAAATTGTTCGAGCAAGACTAAAGGATTTACAGATAGAACGAGTATGTTGACAAGCGATGATATCGCGTAAGCCTTAGAATGAGTAACGCTTAGTTGGTCATGATTCGGGAGTCTCAAACGAGATATTGTTCGGACGAAATGTGAATGTGTAGTGCAAGTAAAAAACAAGTTGAATAGAGAGTCGGAACGATGAAACGAATGGAGGTCTTGGTCAAGGAAACGTAGTGGATCGTGCATGCGATTTTGAATTTAGTCGAATGGATAGAAACTTGAGTTAAGACGAAATACTCAGATGAAACTGAAGATAGCACGATCGGAAGATAGTGTGCATAGGAAATGTTGGTTTGGAGATACAAGAATGACTAAGGATTGGAATAGATGTTGCTCAATGACGAGTTAGCACGAAACGATGTGAATTGAGGAATTAAGTTGTACGACTCAGAATTCGTTGCAAAAGAAAGATCGTCAGGTTATGTACATCATCGATGGTATTGAGGCGTATCAAAGATCGATGTACAATAACTCGGGGGTACTCTGATTCGATGAATGATGATCGTGTTAGAAGTTATTGTTTTGAAGGAAGCTATGTTGGGGATTTGATAGAATGAATGTTGGATAAAGAGGGAGAGTGATTTGATTGTTTGGTGATAACCACAACGACAACGATCTTGTCTTACGTGAGCACAACTCTAGCCTCGCACATACGTTACGTCGGATTTAGGATGATCATTTCGTATGAGCGTTGGCACGGTGATTCATGTCCAGCGGGAATGATCGAACTCGAAATATCATGACATGGCAATTTTGATTGCTTCGACTTGTGGTTTGAAGCGAAGGCAAAATTGAGGATTGTTAGGACTTGCGATTGAAGAATAAGAAAACTTGAGGATTGAGTAGACCCAATCCGCGTATCGAAAATGAGTAAGTCTAGATTCAACGCAAGAGTTACGTCCCGATGAGGACGATTATTCTGCAGGAATGTTGACATGGTGATTCATGTCCGCCGTGGATAATCAGAATTACATGAGATTGGGGCACGACATATTGTAAGGCTAGACGACCTTGTGATCGACTACGTGAATTGGATAGGATGGATAGGTGAATTGTATCAAACATACTTGAAGAGATAGACTACGATAATTGTTAGTACGGACACACGATATTAACATATCGAGGATTTGGTTGAGGATAACCTATCGTAGGATGACTTTCCTAAACGAGCTCAGACTTGGAGCAGAGAATGTCTCGATGTGAATAGGGTGAACATTGCTTGATGTTTAGAAAGTTGAATGAAACGAACTTGGGTAGAAACTCCCGTGCAAACGAATAAAATGGTTTAACTATAGGATTTAGGGCGAGCGTCGTGCAATGACTTTACACAATGAACTGAGAACTTGACTTGTACCTATGACCTTGTGAGCTGACCTAGCGGATAGCCGGACGACCCTATGTCGAGTAATTGAACCTGTGCGATTGACATAACAGTATCGTCTGGACGGACGATAGACTTTGGGCAACAAGACTTAGAGTAAGACGGGGAACTGGGAGTGGGCGTGAACAACGACGAGATTGGCCCCAAATGAAGGGAAGGATAGGAATGGATGATGCGCAAGTAAAGTTGGGATAACGAATTGAATCATTGATCGGAAGACGTACTCGATGATAGTGCAATACTTGGTCTCGAATCGGACGAGAAGTACTTAGACTTGGTCGACTCCGCTAAGAAGAAATTGTATTGATTTCGTAGACAAGAATGCTTGAGAAGCGAACCGGATAAATCTTGAGGACCGAGATAAACGATAGTGAGACCCGCATGAGTTCGATTTTAAATCGAAGTTAGTAAAATGATCGGTAAATCAAAACTATCACGAGTAGCTTGTCCGACTTCGCTAATCGCTAAGCTTGGTTGAAATGTACGTATTTAGGGGACGCCTTGAATATGTGCATGATCCAAACTCAGCAATATGATGAACTCGAATGCAGCTGCAAGTGGGTGTTGAGATGCGCATAAATAAAAGTGAGTTATCCTCAGCCTACGACTCTCGTGTTTGATGAATGACAACGCATCTCGTGCGACCATTACAAGTCCCGTGACAGGGCACAATAGCAATCAAGTCGAAGAAACTCGACGATTGAATAAGTATCATCAAGTCTAAAATGAGTGAACAGTCATTCAATAAATTCACCAAACGCATGCAACATAAAACTTGGAAGGATAACCGAGCATAGTTCGGTGCCATCGAGCGATAAGGTCATTCGATAGAAATTATCTAAGATACGTACACGACATGAGTTAAGGAACGGTAGGAAGACCTGCACTCGGGAAGTCTCGAGGATGAGACTTGTTTTGAGTGGTATATTATGTAATGACCCGCTCCGCCCTAGCGGAACGCCGATTCAAACGGCAAGTGCAACGACTCAAACGAGCTGCCGACCCGAAGAGTTGGCATCGACCTGATGAAGAATCGATGCAAGGCTTACATTGACCCGTCAAGATAAATCCAGACTTAGACTTTCAAAGGCACGCTCGGAGTATCGATCGGCCGATGCGAACATCGCTAAGGTGGGTGGCTCCGACGAACCCGTCTTTGCTTAGCCTAGATACATAACAATACGGACACTATTGCTAGAATCGCTAGGCGATAACACCGCGCATGCTAATAAATGACTCAACCCACCTAGCTAAGGGAATAATCCCATCTTGTATGCTTGTATAGAATATAGAAAAAGAATATAGAAAAATGTGAGAACTCTCGCACCGCGCTCCACGCTCGTGCTAAGGCACAAACTTATATTCGAGTTCCCTATACGTTCAATAATGAAACAATGAATAGTTTACAACAATGAAACGAAAGACTATCGACATAGTCGCTCCGAGTAGAGTATAGCAACATTGAAAGACTATAGGACCTATGGGTCGCCAAGGCGACTCCCGTACGGAGAGTTGCAAAAATATATGAATGAATGAATGAATGAACGAATAAGTGAATAAATGAATCAACGAATGAAGGAATAAATATGTGAATGAATCAACGAATGAAGGAATGAATATGTGAATGAATCAATGAACGAACGAACAAGTGAAAGAAAGAAAAGAATGAATGAATAAAAGATAAGAAAGAAGTGGGACGGTTAGCGACAGGTATGACGGGGACGTGCAACGGGGCTCGCTACCCGCGCTGCACGGACGCCGCCGCCAACCTGGTCGATAACGCACTATGGCTAAGGGTTAGCCTATGGCTCAGAGACAGTCGTTAAGTTAAAAATGACAAAGCAATACGAAATGGTCATGGACAATCCCCTCGTATACGGGAGGCAGGCAGAATAGAAGATTTTTGCAGTACGATCAAAGGGAAGATCGTGGCCGGCCCGGATGGAAATCAAAGGGGCTTACGGGCTACATGGGTGCGGGCTTGGCCACCCAGGAGACGTAAGTACAGGAGTATTTCAAGAGACTATCAAGGTGTACCAGCCGTACGCTATGATAGGTAAGAAATACCAAGGAAGAAAGGGTCCAAAATGGCTTGTGGTGCCAGCGACCGGTGCATATAGATTAAGTAGGCTTTGCTGGTGGCATTCCACGTGCAAGTCCTTGCATTGAAACAAAGTAGTCTAAGTTAACTAAATGAAGTGCCTTCTGAACAGGCTTGAAATGTAACACACCAAATGATAAAGAGTACTTCATGAAATTGAGTTAGAAAACACGCCTACGTCGCGCTAGGACCTGAGACAGGGACACGCCCTTGACATTGAAAGTTTATATGAATTGTTGACTAACTTGGTTTACTTTGGACAGGGAAGGCCGTACGGTAAGTATGGGTAAGTCATGCATGTATTTTCATGCAAATACTTGAATTCGGCAACACGAGATAGGTTATGAAATATGCCATAAAACTGATCCTAAGGCAAGATTAGAAAGACAATGAATGATAGACGGTGCACAAAAGTAAATAGAACGTGTTTGGTAATGATAGCATTATGGGCGAGCTAGCCTCCCCACTAGTGCATAATAATGTACTGATAACCCCACAGTTTGTTTGCAGGACACAGGAAATGTCATCGGGTGCGGAGCTTCCCTCGAACGTGCTAAGGTGCGAAGCCAACTCCGGGGCCTTGGAGCGTTGCAAGGAGCTGAAGCACCATACACAGGACATAATGTATCGGAACATTGCCATGAATCATTCCATGTTGTAAGCCACTTGGCACGCCTTTTATGTTTCAGAGAGAGAGAGCTTGAGAGATTTGTAAACTCGGCCTAGCACCGCTTGTAAACTTCTTGAATATCAATAAAGAGTTTGAATTCGCTTCAACTTGTGTTCATTTACTTTCTGCTGCAAATGGGGACACTTTGTGTGACTCTGTGGCCTAGCTCGAATCGGCCGTTTCCGGACATAGCCTTGTACGGGCGCAACCTAGGCCCGTACGTCATTACGCCTTAGCGAGGACGATCGCTCCTACGGGAGCGAGACGTGACATTTGTTCTAAGAAATTGCTCGTTGATCGTCTAGAAAAGTATGAGAAGGACATTACGGTAACAATGTGCAAGCTAGAGAGGGTGTTTCCACCTAGATTCTTCGACTCTATGGAGCATTTGCCGATTCATCTTTTCTATGAGGCACGTGTTGGTGGACCCGTCGAATATCGATAGATGTACCCGTTTGAGCGACATTTGAATCACCTAAAAAAAAGGTAAAAAATAAGGCATGGGTCGAGGGTTCTATTTGTGAAGCCTATGTTCCCGAGGAGATTATAAACTTTTGTTCGATGTATTTCAAGCCTCATGTTGCAACAAATAGAACGAGAGCTTCCAGAAATGACGACGGAGATCATGAATGTAATGGTATAATATTGAAGGTATTCAATGCTCTAGGAAAGCCATCGGGTAAAATGAAGAATAAATATCTGAACGATGATGAGCTAAGGGCTGCTCAGGTGTATGTATTACTCAACTACGACGAGGATGAAGTAGAGAAGCTGGAGAGATACGTAATTAATACGTCTATATTATTTTAATATTGTTGATTATTATACTATTACATTAATTGAACAATGTTATTTTCAGCATATTTAATGATGATGTGAGGTCAGGTAGGCCACACATAACAAAAGAAGAACTAGAACAAGAAATGAGGCGTTATTTCCCATCATGGTTGAGTGCATATGTAAGACTTGAGAACTCTGTAATTACCTTTCTGTATATGCACTTGAGAATGAGCTTAATTTCTTTTTTCGTGGTATTTAGGTCGATCGTCCATACACAAGACTTGAGAATGAGTCTATTAGAATGCTAGCCAAGGGACCAGTTTATGCTGCAAAAATATGGCCAAGCTACTGTGTGAATGGGTTTAGGTTCAAGTCAACAACTTGCCCGATCAGAGACAACTTTGTGGATCTCGATTCCACCAAAAATAGTTGTTTGTGTATCAGATCTTCGAACTACAAAGATGATAATGCGGACAACGATTTCTATGGCGTCCTACGAAAGATTGTGAAGCTGACATATAGTTATGGAATAGAGCCTGCTAAGATTGTGTTATTCAGGTGTGATTGGTTCGATCCAATTGAAGGTCAAGGTTGGAAAGTAGAAAAGCACGGTCTTGTGGATATAAACTATCGGCGTCGATATCAAGCCTATAAACTATTTGTCCTATCAAGTCAGGCTCAGCTCGTGTACTTCACAAGTTATCCTAAACGGAGAACAACAAGGTCGGACTGGTGGGCAGTATGCAAGACCAAAGCTAGAAATACCTTTGAGGTTGACGATATAGCTTGTCAAGATGATGAACTACCTCTTGTAACAAATATTATAGAAGTGGACACGACAAAAGTTCCTCATTACACATCTAATTGTGTAGAAGAAGTAGAATTATATGACGAGGAAGATGCAGATGAAAGTGAAGATGTAGAGGAGGAAGAAGAAGAAGAAGAAGAAGATGATGAGCTAAACGAACAAGATGAATTTTCAAAAGAGGATTAAATCTGTATATTTGTTTTATCATCATATTTGACACTTTAGTGACACTTTTGTGACTATGATATTTTTCAAAATTTTGTGATGTCTATCATATAAATATGTATATTTGTTTTATTGTCATATGTTATTATCAGGTATGACTAAACCAGAAGGACGACGCAGAGGATATTCTGTTAGGCAGTCCCGTGTACGTCTGGTTAGTAAGGCAGATTCCGTACCCTCATCCTCATCTCCGAGTATGCCAGTGTACCATTCTGTTTTCGGTCCATTACCGGGACAGGGCAGTTCCAGCAGGTTGGTGACTCCTCCCTCGTCGTCCAGCATTCCTTCCGCGTTGTCACGACCCGCTCCCGAATAATCGGACACGAGTCGGACACACCCAGCCTTCGTCGTTAGACACGACGAAGTAAGTTGTACCAATCTAGAAAAATCTAACCAGATAATCAAGACAAGTAAAAAAATTACAGCATCTATAAACGTATCCCAGAAAGATCACCATAATCCATAAATCCAGATATCGTGAGGTACCAGAATCAACAGGAATGAAAAATGCTATGAACTCTAAAGACAATATCTAAAAGTAAAGCTAAGTAGTCTAAACCTGAAGCTTCAAGCAAAGTCTCATCCTGCTCAGCTAATATCCTGGGCTCTGGCCCATAGAGTAGAATGGTACCCTGCAAGTACACCTGCAACATATCCTAGTCAGGAGCGGAGCTAAGTATATCCAAGGAAATGAACATGAACATCATGGTATGAACAAGAAACAGGAAATGTATATAAAGTATGAGAAATGAGACAAGACATGAAACTGAACAGGTGTCACGCCCCGATCCCGCTAGGGTCGTCCGTCTTGTTTGGATCCCTGTGGGATCGATCGTCCTCGCTAAGGCGTGATGCCGTGCAAGCCTAAGTTGCACTTGTACAAGGCCATGTACCTGCACAAAAAACAATTAGTCAAGCAAAAACACACGCACGCATGCACCCATTCATTGCAGAAAACCAAATGTTGGACACAGAGATTTGGAATAGAAATACTCATTTTATTGATAACTTGATAGGAATACAAGTACAAAGCTTTGCGAACTCATATTTGCCTTATAATTTGGCTACATGATTCTCTTTGAAACTCGCTTTTGAAATTAGCCATAATGCCCATACATGATATCCCTTTATTACAAGCTGGAATTGAAAGACACCTTCAGAAGGAAAAGAAACTTGAACTTGACTTGAAATAAAAATGAAACTTCGAGGCGATCCACGAGCTCTACTGGGCAAGACGAGCTTCGGTGCCTCACTTGAAATCTTTCTGTCTTCTTTTGCTTTCTGAAAAGAATGCCCACAATGTGGGTCAACACACATCATGTACTGGCGAGCGTCTCTTCGCCGAAACTCACAAATATCTGCACTAATTCAACATGTGAAGCTACTTATTTTACTAGTGCTCTTTCTACTTGTCTAGGTTCTTTTTAACAATTCATAAGAAATATGACAGTAGAATTATGCATAACCAACTTACCAACGCCGACAGTCATCCCTGCACAAAACAGGTTAGCACAATTTGCATATGAATATAGGAAGCATACTTTACCATCATCGTTCATTGTTAGGTTTGCATTAAGGATTCGTCCACATGCTTGTCCTAACTACATGGTGGTCCATGGGCCCGTCCCCCATGATTAGCCGCTGTGACTCAATGGTTCAGCTCGTCGCTAAGGACACAACATTCCCGAGGTGTAGCATTTACCCCGAGGTGCTATTACAATCTCTCATAGGCCGATCGATCCCAAGTGCCCCCATAATCGTCGAGAGACTATTACCTTGTTAACAAGTTGTCCGAGACCAATGCATGACTTGTTCTTTCTATCAGATAAAACCTAGCAGTGCGACAGATAGCGACCAGTTCATGACTAACCTTAATCGTTCGGTCATTTATTTGCATTCAGTTCTCATTCGGTCATTCGATAGCATTCAATAACATTTCATTTCCTTTGCAGTCATTCGTTAGCATTCATTATTTTTCTTATCTTTTGTTATTGAGGTACCGTTGATCACAGGGACAAGGCAACAGAGTGGACTAGAGATCATTTTTATTAGGACGTACAAATAAATGCAAGCCCGGTTCAAGCAACTCACCGAGATGAATCTTAAATCGAGAGAATGAGGGACTTCACGTGCCGTTCACGAACAATTCACGCGGCCTTCATTGGCACCAACAGTTGATTAGCATACTTCGTCTCTTTCTCTCAAGATTCGGAATGAATGCAAAATGCGATGAAAGCAAACAATGAAAACCAATCATCGAAAACCAACACGAAAATGCATTCATCAAAACCAAGCAACGAAAGAAAACATCCAACAAAACTCTTGGATTCATTTCAATAGAAGTCAATCCATCAATTGGAAAGCTTTATTGCATTTCATCCGTGATCAATCGATACCGGCAAAGGTTTCCCCAAACACTCAGTTCAAAACTGAGTCAGCAAGCCGTAGGTATTACATAGTGGACCGCGAGAAGCGGGACACTACATAATAACCCACTGAGAAAAAGTTTTGTCCTCAAAACTTAAGAAACAAAACTCACCTCCACTAGTGTTGCATTCTGGATCAAGCAACGTGGAGAGATTGTAGACGTGCGCGTTCGTCGTGTTGGCATTCCGCAATTGCTGATTGTGCGGATGGTCTCGAAGCGGCGGTGGGCCTAGCAGCTGCCCACGCTCTTCAGTGTCGTTTCGATTCTGAGTCGTTCTATTCTTTTTCGGGCAATTCCTGACGGTATGGTCCGGGCTTCCACAGCTGAAGCATGACTTGTTTGCGAACCGACAAACTTCTTTGGTGTGCCCGTGGCGACCGCAATAGGTACACCCAGTTCTCCTATGCTGATCATTGTCGGTCTTATTTTCTCCTTCAATCTTTTTCTCTCCGTCATGATATCTCTTGGCGGGCTGATTCCGACTGTACTGTATTTTCTTGGACGCCTTCTTCAGGCAGAACTGTTCCACCTGTAGCGCCACCACAAAGGCCTGAGAATATGACCCACATTCTCGATTCAACACACTTAACTGGATGTCATCATTCAGACCTCCAACGAATCGATTTATGCAAGTATGCTCTGTGGGAAGCATAACAGCGACAAAATTTGCCAGCTTAGCAAACTCAGACTCATAGTCCTCCACGGACATCTCTCCCTGTTTCAGTGTGATGAAGTCATCCTCCATCTTCTTGCTCATGGCTGGAGGCAGATATTGATCCAGAAATGCCTTCTTGAACGAGGCGCATGAGATCTTCCCATTTCTAGCCGTTGCGAGCAGCGCCGGCTTCTTCGCTTTCCACCAATCCTTCGTCTGCAGCCGTAGAAGCATAACGGCACAAACTACCTTCTTGCTACTCGGAACTCCTATAAACGCGAACAGACTCTCCATTTTATCCATCCACTCCATCACCTTATCGGGTGATGTCCTGCCTTCAAATTTCGGAGGTTTCGCGTCTAAGAAGTCCTTTTGCCTAAAGGAAGTGTGCCTTTGTGCTGGCTGGGGCACGTCACCCTCCACGGGCTCAATCTCGGGCATTTCCGTTGGTTTGGTCGCTGCGGTGGTATCCCGATTTGCCGCAAGCGCCATGACAAGCTGAGTCAAGCAGTCCAACTGTTTTTGTTGGGCCTCATTTCGGGCATGTAGTATCTGATTACGTTCCTCATTATCCTACCTCTGCAGTTCCAACAATGTCATGATCCATTCTATCGGATCTGCCAAGGAAGCTGGTCGATTAGGGGCCATTTCTCTACAAAAGAGTATAACTTCTGTCAGTCTCATAAAATATTATAGACTTATTGTATGGGGCATTGGTTTTTATAACTCAAAATCGGGACACTTTTGAAAGCCGTCAAAGTACTTTATATACTTTTTCAAAATCGATATTTGCAAGAGGCCAAGGACGTAAAACTGTGCTCTGATACCACTTTGTCACGCCCCGATCCCGCTAGGATCATCCGTCTTGCTTGGATCCCTGCGGGATCGATCGTCCTCGCTAAGGCGGGATGTCGTACAAGCCTAAGTTGCACTTGCACAAGGCCATGTACCTGCACAAAAACAACTAGTCAAGCAAAAACACACGCACACACCCATTAGTTAAGCAAAACACACGCACGTACCCATTCATTGCAGAAAACCAAATGTTGGACACAGAGATTTGGAATAGAAATACTCATTTTATTGATAACTTGATAGAAATACAAGTACAAAGCTTTGCGAACTCAGATTTGCCTTATAATTTGGCTACATGATTCTCTTTGAAACTCTCTTTTGAAATTAGCCACAATGCCCATACATGATATCCCTTTATTACAAGCTAGAATTGAAAGACACCTTCAGAAGGAAAAGAAACTTGAACTTGACTTGAAATGAAAATGAAACTTCGAGGTGATCCACGAGCTCTACTGGGCAAGACGAGCTTCGGTACCTCACTTGAAATCCCCCTGTCTTCTTTTGCTTTCTGAAAAGAATGCCCACAACGTGGGTCAGCACACATCATGTAATGACCCACTCCGCCCTAGCGGAACGCCGATTCAAATGGCAAGTGCAACGACTCAAACGAGCCGTCGACCCGAATAGTTGGCATCGACCTGATGAAGAATCGATGCAAGGCTTACATTGGCCCGTCAAGATGAATCCAGACTTAGACTTTCAAAGGCGCGCTCGGAGTATCGCTCGGCCGATGCGAACATCGCTAAGGTGGGTGGCTCCGATGAACCCGTCTTTGCTTAGCCTAGACACATAACAATACGGACACCAATGCTAGAATCGCTAGGCGATAACACCGCGCATGCTAATAAATGACCAACGCACCTAGCTAAGGGAAAAATCCCATCTTGTATGCTTGTATAGAATATGGAAAGGAATATGGAAAAATGTGAGAACTCTCGTACCGCGCTCCACGCTCGTGCTAAGGCACAAGCTTATATTCGAGTTCCCTATACGTTCAACAATGAAACAATGAATGGATTACAACAATGAAACGGGAAGACTATCAACATAGTCGTTCCAAGTAGAGTATAGCAACATTGAAAGATTATGGGACCGATGGGTCGCCAAGGCGACTTCCGCACGGGGAGTTGCATAATGTGTGAATGAAAGAATGAATGAATAAGTAAATTAATAAACCAACGAATGAAAGAATGAATACGTGAATGAATCAATAAACGAACAAACAAATAAAATAAAAAAATAATAATAAAAGATAAGAAGGAAATAAATGGTTAGCTACAGGTATGACGGGCACGTGCAACGGGGCTCGCTACCCGCGCTGTACGGACGCCAACCTGGTCGATAACGTATTATGGCTAAGGGTTAGCCTACGGCTCGGAGACAGTCGTTAAGTTAAAATGACAAATAATACGAAATAGTCGTGGACAATCCCCTCGTATACAGGATGTGGGAGATATAAGGGATTTCTATGGCATGATCAAAGGAAGGATCATTGTCGGCCTAGGCGGAAATCAAAGGGGGCTTACGGGCTGCCTGGGGGGCTTGGCTACCCGGGGGACGTAAGTGCAGGGTATTTCAAGACACTATCAACGTGTACCAGCCGCACGCTCTGAATAGTTGCGAAATACCAAGGGAAAAAGGGTCCAAAATGGCTTGTGGTGCCAGCGACCGGTGCATATAGAGTTAAGTGGGCTTTGCTGGTGGCAATCCACGTGCAAGTCCTTGCATTAAACAAAGTGGTCTAAGTTAACTAAATGAAGTGCCTTCTGAACAGGCTTTAAATATAACACACCAAAGGATAAAGAGTACTTCGTGAAATTGAGTTAGAAAACACGCCTACGACGCGCTAGGCCTGAGGCAGGGACACGCCCTTGACATTGAATGCTTACGTAAATTACGATAAGTTATTACATATGAATTGTTGACTAACTTGGTTTACTTTAGACAGGAAAGGCCGGACGGTAAGTATGGGTAAGTCGTGCATGTATTTCCATACAATACATTGAATTTGGCAACACGATATAGGTTATGAAATATGCATGAAACTGATCCTAAGGCAAGATTAGAAAGACAATGAATGATAGACGGTGCACAAAAGTAAATAGAACGTGTTTGGTAATGATAGCATTGTGGGCGAGCTAGCCTCCCCACCAGTGCATAACAATGTACTGATAACCCCACAGTCTGCTTGCAGGATGCAGGAGACGCCGGCGGGTGCGGAGCTTCCATCAAATGTGCTAAGGCGCGGAGCTATCTCTGGAGCCTTGGAGCGTTGCAAGGAGCTGGAGCACCATATACAGGACATAATGTATCGGAACATCGCCATAAATCATTCCATGTTATAAGCCACTTGGCACGCCCCTTTTTATGTTTCAGAGAGAGAGAGAGCTTGAGCGACTTGTAATATCGGCCTAGCGCCGCTTGTAAACTTCTTGAATATCAATAAAGAGTTGAATTTGCTTCAATTTGTGTTCATTTACTTTCTGCTGCAAATGAGGACACTCTGTGCAACTCTGTGGCCTAGCACAAATCGGCCGTTTTTGGACATGGCCTTGCACGGGCGCAACCTAGGCCCGTGCGGCATCACGCCTTAGCGAGGACGATCGCTCCTACGGGAGCGGGACGTGACAGATTGGTATCAGAGCACGGCTTCACGTCCTTGGACTTTATTTCAATTTTCTCAGTTTTGAAAGCTCGTTTTGAGATAAAAGAAGTATACACTCTCTCTCGTTGTGCCTTGGGATGTTCCATACAATAAGTCTAATATTTTCAAAAGCTCGTACAAGTACTCAGTTGAACGGAATCGATAGGCGAAGGCCTTTGTGCCGAACCACGACGTACTTGAGTTGGAAGGAACCGATGCTAAGAGTTAGCAAACGCAAGACATGCTTGAATAACCTTACGCTGACAATAGCGAACGAGTTCACGAGACCAAAGTATAGTTCGAACGGGATGGTTATGCACGCAGCCTTTTGGCTAAGTTGTGCGGAGTGTCGTGCACATCGACTTTTGGTGCAATCGAGTTGCGAGCGATATCAAGTACCGCTCGGTCGGGAACAAAGCTATACTTTGAGTGTATATCGATAGGAACGCTATCAAACTAAAGCTTAGGCATACACGGAAGATTGATTTAGATTTTGAGGAACGGGCGAACGTGCGATTGAATATGTCAAAAGGAAATCGAATGATCATTTGAGGATTCGTAGAATGACTTGACCCCGAGTGGTGTATGTGATAGCTTCGAAAAAGAATAAGAATGAGTGTCGACGACTAGTCGAGTGGCTCGAACCCTGAGTGGTGTATGGATGTTATAGAAATTGTTCGAGCGAGACTAAAGGATTACGAATAATGACAAGTATGTCAGCGAGGCGATGCGATAGCGCAGAGCCTTAGAACGTGTTACGCTTAGTTGATCGTGACTTTGAAAGTCCCGAGCGAGATGTCGTTCGGAAAACTTGTGAATGGGCAACGCATGTTAGAAAATGATTCGGAACGATGAATGAAAATGAATGGTCTTGGTCGAGGAAACATAGAAGATCGTGCATGCGATTTTGAATTTAGTTGAATGAATTGAAACTTGAGTTAAGGTGAATTACTCATGGACAAGATCGGGAATAGCACGGTCGGAAGATAGCGTGCTTACGTTCCAAATAAGTAAATGATGCTGTATGTAGCCTTTCAGTATGAGATCCTGCTTAACATGTTAAATTCAGTATGCTAGAAAGATGCCATGCTATAACCATTGCTCAACCATAACATACATGCTAAGTGATGCTTGAAGTGAGAACTGTTATAACATGTTTAAGATGTTAATGTTAACGATGCCTCAATGATGCCTTTTCATGATAATACTTAGTATGCCTCAATGATGCCCTTGCATGATAACACCAGGAATGCTAAAAATGATATGTCCACATGAATGCTATTAAGAATATGTTTACATGCTTCACTCTGATTATTACCCATGAACTGTAAACTGATGCTAGGCCCAAGTAGAAAGCTCACTCTAATAAATGCTTGCTTAAATGATCACTTAAATGTTGGTTTATACGAGTGGGTTGGATTCTGCTCGCCAGTACATAGATGATGTGCTGACCCACGTTTTGTGGGCAGGTGCTCGTGATTGGATTGTTCTACACACGAAGATTGGCTTGATTGTTCCCGCGGCATCGAAGATTTGTTGGGCATACAGAAGCTCTCCTTGTATAAGATGATGTCTTCTGTTTATAAAGGGCATAATGTATGGAACATTGTAATCAGTTGTATCAGTGAGAATGTAAGCCAAGTCAGCATATCGAGCTGTAATCCAATGGATCCAAGAATCAAATGTAAGCTGTATAGCATTGTTCAGTTGGTTTCCAATGTAAAGTGAGATGTGCTGTAATCATTGTACTTCAATACAAGTCTTGTACTTTTCTTCAATTATCAATAAAGAGAATAAAGTTCTATATGTCTCTCTGTGGCTTCAAGTTGTCCTCTTATCTCCGCTGCTATAAAGAAGTGATGTACTTCTATTCAATAAGAAAGATTGTCCTCACTAAATTCAATTTATCTGCTTCTGCCGCTGCGATGTGTTCCTATTTGAAGAATAATCGATTATGTACCATCTTTGCCTTGTACGAGTGCAATACCAGACTTGTACGGCATCACGCCCAAGCGAGGACGATCGATTCCAGGAGATTAAATGACTCTATGAATCGGGGCATGACAAATTGGTATCAGAGCACGGCTTTACGTCCTTGGTCTCTTCTTTGATTCGTTTCAAATCAAAGTTGCATCGATGATTAACCAAAGTTGCTTCCGCGATCACTCAACGTTGCTTCCGAGATTAAATCAAAGATTGCTTCCGCGATTATGCTGTTGTCGTTCTGTAATCATCCTTATATTGTTCATATTTGAAAGTTCGTTGACCCTCTTGGCTGCACACTGGATGTTCCATACAATAAGTCTATATACATTGTGATACCCCTAAATGAATGATGTTGTTGGTTTGGACACAAATAACCCAACAATGACTCGATGCCATAGTATGCTATATTGTGAATGCAGTTTGGAATGTGGGAATAAAGAAAGTGGCTATGTATGCTGCAACTAGTGAGAATTGCATGTGATTCTGGGAAAGAATTATGAATGGGATAATTGATGGATGAGTTCAACAGAACCATTGAATTGACTCATGTGCGTCGGCTAAGTGCTTTCGAGACCCTAAGAATGTTGGCTTATAATATTGAGACCCCGAGATGTTGGCTAAGTGTTGTGATCATTATAGATCACGAAAGTCCGGAATAGATTGAGTTGGTTTTTGTTTAAGGATGGCTTCATTTCTGAGTGGTATATTGCCTCTACCACCTCAGAACGAGATGTATGTTGACCCTTTCCATAGAATAGCAATAAGACTATCTATGGGTATTGGGTAGTGCCGAGACTTAGCTGGAAGTCATGTATTATGGTTAGATGACTCGAGTGTCCCTTGACGGTGATGTTATATTGAGTAGCGAGATTGTCGGAAATTATAACTGGTGGCTTGGTTAGAAATTGTTTAGTCGAGTGATGACTCAGACTAGTAAGACCGTTAGTATGCTATGGGTAAGTGGATTTGGCTAGAGAATGTTGTGGCTTAGAATATCTGAATGTTGATTTCGAATAGTTGGATGCAAATCATATGTGGCTAATACAAAGTTGATTGCTAAGCTGGAAGTTTTTAAAAAGTTGTCGGTGAATCAAAGGAATATTAGAGATCTGTGTCTTGACCCTAAGGTGTAATAGATGTTAATCCATCTTGATCACCAAAGGATAGTCGTTGCATATGTGCATGTATGTTGAGGAATTGAATTGCACTAGAGAAGTAACAAGTAGCAACCCAGAATATTTTGTTGCATAAAGGATGGTTAATTGATACATGGATTGTCGAAAAAGAATGGAATAAACTATTCGACCCTTGCTGTATGAGATTTAGAATGTCCGTAAGATAATTTGATGATTGAGAAACATATGGGATTGAGAAATGGCAAACGTGTTGGATAATGTCGGTATAGGTGACTGTTGGTTGGGATATAGATAGTTGGGCTTATAACTTGGTGGTGTGACTCTGTCATACAGATCGAATAATATGATTCCGTAGTTATGTTGAGAATATCGGATTCGAAGACCCTTGAATAGTTTGCCTTGGCTTATAGGTTCGTATGGGTACAAAGGAATGGAAATAGAAATTGAATCATTGGAAAATTTACTTGATGGATTATTAGAACGATGAAGATCATATGTCGGATTTAAAATTGATCGTAATGTTGATAGCTTGATCTTAGTCGATCATTGGGTAAGTCTAGAATGAGCCTCTGTGGGAATTATTTCCTTGAGGAAGACCCTGGATAGATAGACTTAACCCTAGCGACCAGTTGATGAATTACCAATTGCTGGCTTAGCCCAATTGGTGACTCATTATTCAGACTTAGTTGATACCCATAGGTTTGGGTAGAGTTCCTTAG
This sequence comes from Iris pallida, assembly GCA_029216955.1. Classification (NCBI taxonomy): domain Eukaryota; kingdom Viridiplantae; phylum Streptophyta; class Magnoliopsida; order Asparagales; family Iridaceae; genus Iris; species Iris pallida. The sequence goes on along the minus strand of JANAVB010007201.1, from coordinate 196,181 downwards.
AACTGTCAGTTGCTTATTGGCCCTGAGAATAAGAAACTAGCATGATCCCTAGTAGCCGTCAACTCTAGGGGAAGTCATCTGAATGATTTGGTATAGCTGTCAGTATAGCTAACCATTAAGACTGGACCAAATAATAGATGGCTGTTGGCGACCCATAGAATGACCCTGTGGCATTGAACGAGAGATGGTGATGAGTACGACTTAAGAATAATATGTTGTATGTATGCTTCAATATGAACCTTAGAGATGTTTGACCCTTGAGGATTATATGTCGGCCTATAGCGAAAACTAGAATTGTGGGATGAGACTTGAGTTATATGTATCGAGTAGTGGATTATTCCATGAGATGGAATTGATTACTCATGACGGGAATGTTGGATCGGTATCTACAGATGGATAGCTGGGTTAACCTTGACTGCTGAATAGAACTATACCCTTACTCGGGTAATCGATAGCTGGTGATGTCGGATTGTATCTTTTAGAAAAGATGAATTGCCTCGGTGAAAAATATTGTTGGATTTGGGAAGGAATATGATTGTTGTTGTGAAACCTTGATATGATTGGCTCTAAGTTAGACCTTTGATCGAATGTTAGAAATGTTATGCTTGGATAGAGAGTTGTCCCTGATGTTAAGTGTTGTGGCCTGGAAGATAGTGATTGTGGCAAGTGAATAAAGTGATAAGTCAATTGAAAGGATGCTAAGTCGGACTTGGAAAAGAGGGTTATATCGTGGCTGATCCAATTGCACTAACATGGAAGTTGGCTAAAGTACATATGTTTTAGGGACGCCTAAAATATGTGTATGGATCCAGCCGAAGTGATAGGTTGCGACTGAGGTAATATTGTAGGAAGAATTTATCGCACTAGCACGGACTTTGGCTGAAATGTATATGTTTTAGGGACGCCTGAAATATGTGTATGGATCCAAACGAAGTGATGCGTTGCGACCAAGATAGAATGCAAGGAGAATATTGGTAAATCAATGAGAAGTTGCAAGTATTTATAAAAGAGAAAGATGGATTGAATCGTTGATGGATTAAAATGACACAGTTGGATAACTATTTTGAAATGATCAAGTGGGCTAAAATGAATATTGAATTGAATGCTGAATGAGTAAACACATTGTGATTGAGTGAATCTAGTAGAAGAGTTGTTTCCTTAAGTTTCGAGGACGAAACTTTTTCTGAGTGGTATATTATGTAATGCCCCGCTCCGCACGAGGCAGTTGGTTGGCTTGTTGGATGGGATCAGAATTTTGGACCGCGACTTGTGTTGGAGATCAAGAGAGTTGAGACTGATGCAGTCTTTCTTAGCTGACTAGACGGAATGGGTATTGGAACGTGGCTCGCTGGTGGAGCTACGCTTAGTGGGATTGGAGCAGGAAGACCGTTATATAAGGCAAGTGGAACTGTCCTCCTTCCTCCTTATTCCTGCATGCTTAATGAATAGAATAATATGATGCTATGAATTGTCCCTAATGTTCCATGTTTTAGTTGCTGAGTAATTGAGATGCTTATGCTAAGAATTATTGAACTGCCGAATGAATCACACTTGAACTGCTAATACGACTCGATGCTTGAAATGAATTGATAACGTCCCTTCGGTTAATAATGTATAAGCAATGAATACTTGGGTAATGAGATGCTACGAGAATGATACATGAGTAATGAACTGGCTATGCTATTAACACAAAGAATTGAATGAAACACTGGAACCATGTACCTTCTGCATAACTGTTGTTGTTGCATGCTTCCTTATAAGAAATGAAAGAAAGAATATTGTCCCTATGATATGAATAAAATGATACAGGTCCTATCGATATGAATGAAATGTTATTTGTTCCTCTTAGAAAGGAATGATATAAGAAATGTTGCAATGATTGATACAATGAGAAATGATGAGGCTTGGGATCATTGAGATCATCAAGTGAACAGGTGGAAATATTGGAAAGATGAGATGATGAACTGTTGTCTTTTTCTTATCTTATTATTGTATCATGCGACTTCGAACACGATCGGGTCGGACACGCATTCGCATGACCATAGACGTACTTGTATACAAGGATTTCCTCGAACGGTACCCGCGGCGGTGGGATCGAGTCGGCCTAGGAGGAATTGGTGCTTTGGTAGCACGGTATTGGGATCCTCATTCGGGCTCGCAACCTGGTGAAGGGCACATCCCATACCCTATGAAGTCCTATATGGCACGTCGACATGGTGCACAACCGCCAGTGGTCATGTAGTCAGGATTCATGCTAATGAATATTTTGTGCAGACAGAGTAAGAATATCATATTATCCTGTATTTTATGCAGGTACGAGGGAGTCGGCTATCGGTAAGAAATCACTTAAATGTGATAATTCAATATAGGTGTTGGTTTAACTTGCGTGCTTACGTTCCAAATAAGTAAATGATGCTGTATGTAGCCTTTCAGTATGAGATCCTGCTTAACATGTTAAATTCAGTATGCTAGAAAGATGCCATGCTATAACCATTGCTCAACCATAACATACATGCTAAGTGATGCTTGAAGTGAGAACTGTTATAACATGTTTAAGATGTTAATGTTAACGATGCCTCAATGATGCCTTTTCATGATAATACTTAGTATGCCTCAATGATGCCCTTGCATGATAACACCAGGAATGCTAAAAATGATATGTCCACATAAATGCTATTAAGAATATGTTTACATGCTTCACTCTGATTATTACCCATGAACTGTAAACTGATGCTAGGCCCAAGTAGAAAGCTCACTCTAATAAATGCTTGCTTAAATGATCACTTAAATATTGGTTTATGCGAGTGGGTTGGATTCTGCTCGCCAGTACATAGATGATGTGCTGACCCACATTTTGTGGGCAGGTGCTCATGATTGGATTGTTCTACACACGAAGATTGGCTTGATTGTTCCCGCGGCATCGAAGATTTGTTGGGCATACAGAAGCTCTCCTTGTACAAGATGATGTCTTCTGTTTATAAAGGGCATAATGTATGGAACATTATAATCAGTTGTATCAGTGAGAATGTAAGCCAAGTCAGCATATCGAGCTGTAATCCAATGGATCCAAGAATCAAATGTAAGCTGTATAGCATTGTTCAGTTGGTTTCCAATGTAAAGTGAGATGTGCTGTAATTATTGTACTTCAATACAAGTCTTGTACTTTTCTTCAATTATCAATAAAGAGAATAAAGTTCTATATGTCTCTCTGTGGCTTCAAGTTGTCCTCTTATCTCCGCTGCTATAAAGAAGTGATGTACTTCTATTCAATAAGAAAGATTGTCCTCACTAAATTCAATTTATCTGCTTCTGCCGCTGCGATGTGTTCCTATTTGAAGAATAATCGATTTTGTACCATCTTTGCCTTGTACGAGTGCAATACCAGACTTGTACGGCATCACGCCCAAGCGAGGACGATCGATTCCAAGAGATTAAATGACTCTATGAATCGGGGCATGACAAGCGTTGGCATAGTGATTTATGTCCAGCGGAAATGGTCGAACTTAAAATATCATGACATGGCAATTTTGATTGCTTCAACTTATGGTTTGAAGCGAAGATGAATTCGAGGATTGTTAGGACTTGCGATTGAAGAATGAGAAAAACTTGAGGATTGAGTAGACCCAATCCGCGTATCGAAAATGAGCAAGTCTAGACGCAACGCAAGAAGTTACGTCCCGATAAGGACGATTATTCTGCGAGAATGTTGACATGGTGATTCATGTCCGCCGTGGATAATCAGACTTGCGTGAGATCGGGGCACGACATATTGTAAGGCTAGACGACCTTGTGATCGACTACGTGAATTGGATAGGTGGATTGTATCAAACATACTTGAAGAGATAGACTACGATAATTGTTATTGCGGACGCACGATTTGATTGAGGACAACCTATCGTAGGATGACTTTCCTAAACGAGCTCAAACTTGGAACGGAGAATATGTTGATGTGAATAGGGTGAACGCTGCTTGATGTTTAGAAATTTGAGCGAAACGAACTTGGATAGAAACTCCCGTACAAACAAACAAATGGTTTGACCATAGGATTTGGGAAGAGTGCCGTACAACGACCTTGCACGATGAGCCACAGACTTGACTTGTAACTATGACCCTGTGAGATGACCTAGCGGATAGGCGGACGACCCTATGCCGAGTGATTGAACATGTGCGATTGACCTTACAGTATCGTCTGGACGGACGATTGACTTGGGGAAGCAAGACTTAGAGTAGGACAGGGAACAGGGAGTGTACGTGAACGACGATGAGATTGGCCCCAAACAAAGTAAATGATAGGAAGGGATGATGCGCAAGTAAAGTTGGGATAATGAATTAAATCATTGATAGGAAGACGGACTCGATGATAGTACAATATTTGGTCTCGAATCGGATGGGAATTACTTAGACTTGGTCGGCTCCGCTAAGAAGAAATCGTATTGATTTCGTAGACAAAGATGCTTGAGAAGCGAACCGGATCATCTCGAGGACCGAGATAAAACGATAGTGAGATGCATATGAGTTTGGTTCTAAATCGAAGTTAGTGAAACGATCGACAATTCAAAACTATCATGAGTAGCTTGTCCGATTTTGCTAGTCGCTAAGCTTGGTTGAAATGTACGTATTCGGTGGACGCCTTGGATATGTGCACGATCTAAACTCAGCGATATGATGAACTCGAATGCAGCTGCAAGTGGGTATTGAGATGCGCATAAAATAGAAGTGAGTTAGCCGCAGCCTACGACCCTCGTGTTTGACAAATTACAACGCACCACATACGACCATTATCGTCCCGTAACACAACGCAATAGCAACCAAGTCGAAGGAAACACGACAATTGAATAAGAACCATCAACTCTAAAATGAATGAAAAGCCATTCAATAAAATCGACCAAACGTATGCGACACGGAACTTGGAAAGGTATTGAGTATAGTTCGATGCCATCAAACGGTAAAGCCATTCGATAAGAATTATCTAAGCTATGCACACGGTATGAGTAGAAAAATGGTAGGATGACCTGCATTCAGGAAGTCTCGAGGTCGAGACTTGTTTTGAGTGGTATATTATGTAATGACCCGCTCCGCCCTAGCGGAACGCCGATTCAAACGGCAAGTGCAACGACTCAAACGAGCCGTCGACCCGAATAGTTGGTATCGACCTGATGAAGAATCGATGCAAGGCTTACATTGGCCCGTCAAGATGAATCCAGACTTAGACTTTCAAAGGTGCGCTCGGAGTATCGCTCGGCTGATGCGAACAACGCTAAGGTGGGTGGCTCCGATGAACCCGTCTTTGCTTAGCCTAGACACATAACAATACGGACACCAATGCTAGAATCGCTAGGCGATAACACCGCGCATGCTAATAAATGACCAACACACCTAGCTAAAGGAATAATCTCATCTTGTATGCTTGTATAGAATATAGAAAGGAACATGAAAAATGTGAGGACTCTCGTACCGCACTCTACGCTCGTGCTAAGCACAAGCTTATATTCGAGTTCCCTATGCGTTCAACAATGAAACAATGAATGGATTACAACAATGAAACGGGAAGACTATCAACATAGTCGTTCCAAGTAGAGTATAGCAACATTGAAAGATTATGGGACCGATGGGTCGCCAAGGCGACTCCCGTACGGGGAGTTGCATAATGTGTGAATGAAAGAATGAATGAATAAGTGAATGAATGAACCAACGAATGAAAGAATGAATACGTGAATGAATCAATGAACGAACAAACAAGTAAAAGAAAGAAAGAATGAATAAAAGATAAGAAGGAAAGAAATGGTTAGCGACAGGTATGACGGGCACGTACAACGGGGCTCGCTACCCGTGCTGTATGGACGCCAACCTGGTCGGTAACGCATTATGGCTAAGGGTTAGCCTACGGCTCGGAGACAGCCATTAAGTTAAAATGACAAATAATACAAAATGGTCGTGGACAATCCCCTCGTATACGGAAGTTAGGAGATATAAGGGATTTCTGCAGCATGATCAAAGGAAGGATCGTGGTCGGCCTAGGCGAAAATCAAAGGGGGCTTACGGGCTGCCTGGGGGGGGCTTGTCTACCCGGGGGACGTAAGTGCAGGGTGTTTCAAGACACTATCAACGTGTACCAGCCGCACGCTCTGAATAGTTACGAAATACCAAGGGAAAAAGGGTCCAAAATGGCTTGTGGTGCCAGCGACCGGTGCATATAGAGTTAAGTGGGCTTTGCTGGTGGCAATCCACGTGCAAGTCCTTGCATTGAACAAAGTGGTCTAAGTTAACTAAATGAAGTGCCTTCTGAACAGGCTTGAAATATAACACACCAAAGGATAAAGAGTACTTCATGAAATTGAGTTAGGAAACACGCCTACGACGCGCTAGGCCTGAGGCAGGGACATGCCCTTGACATTGAATGCTTACGTAAATTATGATAAGTTATTACATATGAATTGTTGACTAACTTGGTTTACTTTGGACAGGGAAGGCCGGACGGTAAGTATGGATAAGTCGTACATGTATTTCCATACAATACATTGAATTTGGCAACACGAGATAGGTTATAAAATATGCATGAAACTGATCCTAAGACAAGATTAGAAAGACAATGAATGATAGACGGTGCACAAAAATAAATAGAACGTGTTTGGTAATGATAGCATTGTGGGCGAGCTAGCCTCCCCACCAGTGCATAACAATGTACTGATAATCCCACAGTCTGCTTGCAGGATGCAGGAGATGCCGGCAGGTGCGGATCTTCCATCGAACGTGCTAAGGCGCGGAGCTATCTCTGGAGCCTTGGAGCGTTGCAAGGAGCTAGAGCACCATATACAGGACATAATGTATCGGAACATCGCCATAAATCATTCCATGTTGTAAGCCACTTGGCACACCCCTTTTTATGTTTCAGAGAGAGAGAGCTTGAGCGACTTGTAATATTGGCCTAGCGCCGCTTGTAAACTTCTTGAATATGAATAAAGAGTTGAATTCGCTTCAATTTGTGTTCATTTACTTTCCGCTGCAAATGAGGACACTCTGTGCGACTCTGTGGCCTAGCACAAATCGACCGTTTCTGGACATGGCCTTGCACGGGCGCAACCTAGGCTTATGCGGCATCATGCCATAGCGAGGACAATCGCTCCTACGGGAGCAGGGCGTGACACATCATGTATTGGCGAGCGGCTCTTCGCCGAAACTCACAAATATCTGCACTAATTCAACATGTGAAGCTACATATTTTACTAGTGCTCTTTCTACTTGTCTAGGTTCTTTTTAACAATTCATAAGAAACATGACAGTAGAATTATGCATAACCAACTTACCAACGCCGACAGTCATCCCTGCACAAAACAGGTTAGCACAATTTGCATATGAATATAGGAGGCATACTTTACCATCATCGTTCATTGTTAGGTTTGCATTAAGGATTCGTTCACATGCATGTCCTAACTACATGGTGGTCCATGGGCCCGTCCCCCATGATTAGCCGCTATGACTCAATGGTTTAGCTCGTCGCTAAGGACACAACATTCTCGAGGTGCTATTACAATCTCTCCTAGGCCGATCGATCCCAGGTGCCCCCAGAATCGTCGAGAGACTATTATCTTGTTAACAAGTTGTCCGAGACCAATGCATGACTTGTTCTTTCTATCAGATAAAACCTAGTAGTGCGACAGATAGTGACCAGTTCATGACTAGACTTAATCGTTCGGTCATTCATTTGCATTCAGTTCTCATTCGGTCATTCGATAGCATTCAATAACATTTCATTTCCTTTGCAGTCATTCGTTAACATTCATTCTTTTTCTTATCTTTTGTTATTGAGTGTCACCCTCATTTCCCGTATTTTTTATATTTTCCTGTATTTTGTATTTATACTCGTATCTGGATTTTGGCATGTATTTTTATTTTTCTCAGCTTGTGGAATTTTGGTGTTTCTCGTATTTGGGTTTTTGGCTTGGCTCGGTTTTATTGGGGATGGTTCAGTTTGGTTCAGTTTTATGTGTTGGAACACCCTAGCCCTATGCTACACCCTCAACCCACCACAACTCCCCTCTTTATATCCCCACCTACCACTCTCTCTCCTCATAACTTCCACCATTAATTTTCTTCTTCTTCTTCTTCATCTCCTTCCTCAACACAACTCCCCAACCCCTAGGCAAGTGCATCTTGCTACTACATGAGGACCCTCTTTTCTTTGTCCATTTGCTAGTTTAGGACATGGAGATCAACATTAGTTCTTGGGTTTTCATGATTTGGAGTCTCTGTTGATGTAGATCTAAGTTATTGCTATTTTTGGATTTTACATGTTTTGATCCATTTTGGTTGGTTTTCTTTGAGTTCTGATGTTTCCATGTGGAAAAGCTTTCAGTTTCACCCAAGTTGGAACTTTGGAAATCCGGATTTGGAGTTCGGATGGCCAAATTATGAACTTGTGAAGCTTTGGGTTCTTCTTTGGTGTTCTTGCTATTTGGAGAAGACAGTGAGCAGTGTGCATAGCTGTTTAGCTTACGCACACTGAGCTACGCGCGCTCTTTAGCGCTGCGTACGCAGACTTGAGTACGCTTCCTGTTGGAAGCGTGTCTCCGTGAGCGTGCGTGACTTTCACGTATGCTGCTTCCTTGAGCGTGCGTGACTTTCACGTACACTGCTCCCTGTAGCGTGCGTGACTTTCACACACTCCTCCCTTGAGCGTGCGTGACTTTCACACACTGCTCCCTTGAGCGTGCGTGACTTTCACACACTGCTCCCTGTAGCGTGCGTGACTTTCACGTACACTGTTCCCTTGTGTGTGCGTGACTTTTACCTATGCTGCTCTCTGTAGCGTGCGTGACTTTTCACATACGCTGCCCCTTGAGTGTGCGTGACTTCTCACGTACACTGCTCACTTGAGGGTGCCTTGGTACGCAGACTTGAGTGAGCCTTGCGTGCGTGCTTTTACACGTATGCTGCCCCTTGACCCCTTGCTTAGTCCACTGACTCTTGGAGTTTTGGTTTTATTTCTTTAAGCTTGGCTCTTCTATAACCCCGTATTTTGATATTTTATTAGATATTTTACGCCTATTTTATATCCTTACACCTTTTTGTCAGGAACTTGATTTTACTTGTTATGTTTGTAATGACAATTGTACATGACTTGGTATGGCAAGGAACTAGCATAACACGACAGTGACCCGTAGTGGTGCACTCCTGACATGACCAACATGACTTGATAGTGGCCCGTGGCGGCGCACTCCTAACTTGACATGACTTGATAACCTAACTTGACCTGTTTTGACACCGTGGGTGGTTCTTTCTTGCTTGCTTGTTAATCCACTTGTCCAGTCTTGCATCATGTCTAGGATGGAACTCCTGAGTACCACGGTCAGGAGTACCTAATAAAATGGATTAAGGTTAATAACTAGAATAACTCAGTAGTCATGAAGAGATGACACAGCTACAGGCAATCCCGTTACCTGGGCGTTCTTGGGATCTGTAGCCTGCCGTCGAGTAGGGCACATTTCCAGCGCACCGTCGAGTGTTGCACCCTCTAAGTCACCTAAGGGTACATTTGTCTCCCGGGCGATGTACCCACCTGAATTCAACCCTTAATTTTCGACCTGGGTAACCTGGATGGTCTGCAGGGCTTGTGGCTGTGGAACAATCTCACTGCATCTTGTTAGTAATTAGGCCTGTGATAACCCTAGTTAGTTAAAGTAGTAAGCCGTAGTATTTGCTTGGCCGTGATTGATTGAATGAGGTATAACCAGTTTAGCCATGTCTTGATCCAGTACAAGATTGTTTCCTGCCTTGATTTCTTGTATTATTTAACTTGCCGATAAATGGTGGGAAACCAAGCTCTGTTCAGATGAAGGGTTACAACCCCGGTCCTTGTTTGGTTTACGGGTTGTAACCTGGCTATCGGAATAGTTCTATGGTTATCTTGTCGTATATCATCCTGACATGTTTTCGTAATTTTAGTTTTAATATTAGATTTTCTGTGCTGATTGCTGGCTTTTGTTCTTATTTCGTGGCCCCCTTGTGGCACTTGCTCTTTCTGGGGTTGACCCAGCTGGTTTTGTGTAGCCAGATTTCGGAGCAGCTCCCGAGGATCTACCAAGCTTCCAGCCCAATGGTGGCGACTAGAAGGAACCCGGGCTACGAGTGGGTTTTCTATTTTGTCTCGCTCACTCTATTGTAAATTTATTCTTTTGAGGCGTTTAGCCGACGAGCACCTGTTAGCTCGATGCACTTTTACTTACTGTCTGCCTACGGGCTGTAAACATGATTAACAAATCCTAGGGTTGATCATGTATGACTTAAACTCTTGCTAGTCCTAACATTTTGTACGACTAGCTTCATGATCAGCTGATATGTAATATTTGGGACGCCTTTTATTGTATATTTAATGATCATACATCTTATAATTATATTATTTGCTTGAGATTGAGACAATAGGCTTGACCTTAAGAGACTGTTGGCTTGTAGTAAACCCTCATATCTAGACAGCCGTGACCGTATAGTTGAGATGTATTCTATTTCAATATACGTAGCTGGCTATGTCTGCCCCCGCTCTCAAGTATTCTGGTTCTGGGGCGTGACATGGTTTAAGTGGTGGCCCATGTAGGTCTTGTCAATCAAGAAATGTGAGGGTTTACCGAATAGATGTCTCAATCAGTATTCGCCGTTGATCTCCGCCCGTATTTTCAAATCCCTGAAATTCTTGCCCTGATCCTGCGCTTATATCATTGATCTGTCCTGGTCCTTTCCTTATTGTTTTCTGTGTCGTCTTCTTCAGCGGCACTGTACCTGGTCCTACCGATCGACGAGGTGGAGCACGTCCCGCGGATCAGCAACAACCCGGGGATCAAGCCCAGCATTCCGGGGTAGCCTCCAGAGTTGTGCCTACTGGAGGAGAGTCACCAGTTCGGCCCGTCCAGCCCGTAGAGCCAGATGATGGTACCTTAGTAGGCCTCATCAGAACCTTGATAGCTTCCCAGGATCGTCGAAGCGACGCCCTGCACCAGACAGTTCAAGATGCTTTGACCCGAGGCGGACATCCAGGGAACCAGGCGGCCAACAGCTTCAAGCGATTGAACCCTCCTTTCTTCGATGGCACCGAGGATGCGATTGCCGCGGATACATGGCTTCAGGATATCAAGGTGGTTCTGGAAGCAGCTAGAACACCCGAGAATGAGAAGGTGGCTGTGGTACGCCTGCAGTTGTTGGACCTAGCTCGCAGTTGGTGGGCGGCGCAGGCCATGGGATTAGTGGCACCCATTGCTTGGACAGTGTTTAGAGAGAGATTCCAGACGAAGTACTTTGATGCTGTGGCTCGGTACGACCTGCAGACCAGATTTACCGACTTGAAGCAAGGAGGCAGAACAGTCGACAGTTATGCATCTGAGTTTTCTAGGCTCAGTAGGTTTGCCCCCACCTTGGTGGCGACCGAGTTTGATAAAGCCCAGCGGTTCCAGCAGGGACTGTATTTGGAGATCTTGTTGGCGGTTGAGCAGTTCGAGCACCAGACGTTCGATGCAGTCTTGAAAGCAGCTAGAAGGCATGAGTACACCTCCCAGAGGATCGTGGATAGGACCGGAGGTAGGAAGCGGTCCCACAGTCAGATGCACCAATTATCAGCTCCAGCCCTGGCAGCTAGGGGATTGACCATTGGAACTCCGAGGCAGGCGGCCTCAGTAACGTCGGTTCAGCATTCGACCCCGACGTACCCGCAGCAGCAGAAGTAGAAGCAGACTTCCACGATGGGATGTTCTCATTGCAGGAAGCCAGGCCATGTAGTGGCGGATTGTCGCAGGGCACAGGGATTGTGCCTGGCTTGTGGAGCAGCAGATCATAGGATAGGGGTTTGCCCGAATAGGGGTGGTTCTCCAGCATCCAACCCTTCTAGTTCTTCGGTAAGAGGACCGGCCCCAGCACCAGTTCAGCAGCAGCAGTATCAGTCTTCGAGGCCCTTGCCGCCTCAGTCTCAGGCATTCCAGTAGCAATACCCCCAGCAGTATGCACAAGCCCAAGCTCAGACCCAGAATAGGCAGAGAGATTTCCAGCAGAGGGGACCAGCAGCCAGAGGACAAGGTTAGGCCATGATGATGGCTATGGAAGAAGAAGTTGCACCAGGTGAGGTTGTGGCAGGTACTATTCTCGTCAACTCCTCTCCAGTGACTGTATTATTTGATTCTGGTGCATCGCATTCATTCATGTCTGCACGATTCGCGACACGGATAGGATTGGAGCCCGAGTCATTATCAGTGAGGCTCAATATACTTACTGGTAATGGTCTTGTGGGAGTAGATCGAGTGTTTTCCTCGTGTCGGATCGTAGTTAGCGGTAGGGAATTCCTCGCTAGATTCATAGAGTTTCCTATGGCAGACTATGATGTAGTCCTAGGCATGGATTGGTTGAGGAACCAGTATGCTAGGATAGACTGCCATATTGGCAGAGTTGTCTTTAGTATCCCCGGCGAGCCAGAGTTTTCGTTTTCCAGAGGCGTAGTAGAGCCGTCTTCCCCAGCATTGTGGATGGCAGTAGCAGCAGCGCAGTTACCCCGGATAGTTGAAGAGTTTTCAGATGTTTTTTCAGAGGAGCTTCCAGGGATGCCGCCGGAGCGGGAGATTGAGTTCACTATAGACTTGATTCCCGGGACAGCACCAGTATCAGAGCGAGTCTACAGGATGGCGCCTTCAGAGTTGGAGATTTTGTACAAGATGATTGAAGAACTGAGGACCAAAGGATTCATCCGTACAAGTGGATTGCCTTGGGGAGTGTCACGCCCCGCTCCCGTAGGAGCGATCGTCCTCGCTAAGGCGTGATGCCGCACGAGCCTAGATTGCGCTCGTGCAAGGCAATTCCATAACGGCCGATTACAACGGCGGCGACGGGGTCGTCGCACAGAAGTCCCAAGCAGAATCATTGAAAACATTGCAGCGGAATTAAAGAAGAACACATGAACACAAGTTATTCAAAAGAATCTCTTTTATTGATATTGAATACAAGTTTACATCTGTGGGCGCAAGGCCAAATTACAATGTCTCTCGTGCTCACTTTTCTCTCATTTACAAGTCACTCTGCTCTCTCTCATCTCTCGATACAATACTTGAATCCAGCGGAAGCTTCGGAAGGCGATGTCCATACATTATGTCCTGTATAAGTCTTCAGATCACGCGACCGCACGCTTCGACTCGCCAAGGAACTCCGTGCCTCGACGCATCCAAGCGAGCTCCGCGCCACGAGCTTCTACCTGTGCCTGCACATGAAACACTGTGTGGGTGTCAGTACCACTGTACTGGTGGAGTGAGCTTCTCGCCCACCCATACAAAACCTACACGTTTCATTTACTTTGTGCAACATAAACCCTTTTACGATTGTCTTTCTATTCTTGCCTTAGGATCAGTTTTAGGACCGGCGCCTTAGCGCAACTTGTGTATCGGAACCATCCCGTGCTAGCAATGTCAACGTTAACTCATACTTTGTCTCTAGACCACTCCTCGTGCCAACAACGTTAACCTATCAGGTCGTGTTTGCCTTACGGCCATAATCAGAGACGCAACTACACGAAGGACTCCATTTCCTTGCCTCTAGACCTTTCTCGTGCTTGCATTGTCGACGCACCGACTTATACTTATCTTTTGTGCCAAACTCTGGGACGTAATGACTCGGTCGTGCCATAACTCGATCCGTGCTTCAATATATCCGAGGCAGTGCCTCCTTGCTTAGTCTCGCCTATACTTGTGTTGTGACAACGCGGCCGTGCCTCGTATTTCGAGGCCGAGCCCAATAACTCGACATAACTTCATACAACTAGCCCTACGGCCCTTTTTGACTTAACTCGCAACTTAACACTCGACGCCACATCTCGTGCCGAAGCACGTCGCCTTCGCTGTAGCCAAATCTTAGGCTCCGATATTGTGTCTATTTAACTCATACATATTCAACTCAATCCACCGTCACACACACACGGATTGCCGCCCGTGCCGACACCAAACTTACCATATTAGTTGAAAACAACAATTATTATTAAGTGTTTGTTATGGGATTGGCCTAACCAGCCGCCTTGGACGTAGCCTGGTACTCGGGACCCTTTCAACGCAAGTAGCGAGCCCCGATGAAAGTCCCCGACATACCGATCGCCTAACCAGCGTTGCCTATTACCCAGCTCGGCTACAACTTGTTTCTTCTTAGGCCGAGACGGTCCCGTGGCCGCGGGTCTCCGCTCGAAGAAACCACCCCTTGTCGACAAGTGTCCAAGTTCATAAGGGTTACATGGAGTGTTTTAGAATACAGTTTGGGCTTGTTATGTGATCAATTCTTTTACTTGGTTGTTTTACTCTTTCCATTTTTCATACTTCCTTTGCAGAGCCCCTAACCAGGGTTGCCTCGGCGACTAACCATAGCTTGGACTTAACATTCTTTGAACTCAGGGAACGGCTACTGCATAGCCTTCCAACTTAACTTGAACATAGCGTGTTTCCTTTAAGTGTCGACCGACCGTGGATAACTTTCCACTGAACCAACCGTGGCTCGTGGCTCTAAACCAACTCGTGTTCGACGCAACGCTGTCGCCCAAGTCATACTTCATATGACGGGCCTTGGGGTCGTGGGACTATTTATCTTGACAACCGCAGAATGAGCGGGACAACACATAGAATAACTTAGGTCGACCGGCATAACTTTTGCCTAACTCACTCAAGCCTACAACTTAACCCAAGGGACGAGCAAAGGCTACGCCAAGCCTTGCGGGACAGGACCGTGCATGCTTTAGCAAGCATTTGTGCGGGCGACGCCTATGACTTAGGCTAACTCTCAACTTTTGCACCGAAGACCAACTTTCCTTCTCCCAAGCCACGGGACGAAGGACCGAGTGTCATTTTCAAAGCACGCCGTGCACCAACTCTAAGCCGACCGTGGGACGTTTTCCATGTTCTAACTCGATTCAAACCATCGGGATTATTCCCTTAGCTATGTGGATGCGTAGCTTTTATTATCAAGCCTAACTTGTGCAAGTTGAAAACACGATTTATTATGTGAAGGCAAAGATGAGGAGAGTTCACCGAAACTACCCCACCTGAGCGATGTCTTTGAGCAAGCCGTTGCAAGGCTAACGCCGAACGCCGTCGGCGTTTCGATTCCTCCGATTGACTTTGCGGGACGGGGCACTACATCATACACCACTCAGAACAAGTCTCGTCCTCGAGACTTTCCTGAAGGCAAGCTATCCTACCATTCCTATGGCCAAGACTTAATCGTACACATCTCGCCTACGCGTTCCTTCGATTCCGAGCCACGCTCGCACTATTACCAAACTTTCCTTTAACACGATTTCAATATCTCGACACACTCCCATCTTTCAAGCCTTGCTTGAACTCGTCGCATCACTTGGCTGGATCGTGCACGCATTCCAAGCGTCCCCAAAATACATGCATTCAGCCAAGCCGCATGATAGAGAATTGTCACTCTCACTCGAGTCGTATCGTGCACATACCCAGGCGTCCCTGAAATATATGCATGTCAGCCGAATCTCGTGAGCAGGGTTTCCTACATTCGTAATTCACGTTATCCATCCATGCCAATCCTCAAGATCAATCCTTCGATTGATAACTCATGAAACAGGGTGTCTCGCCTACCCGCTAGGCCATTTCTTTACGAGGCTAAGTCAATGTCAGGATTGGAATCATAGTTCCCCAACAATAATGCCAACACTGACCCCAATCCTAGGGTCAAACCAAAGTCGATAGTACGGGGTTTTCTACCCAAGCTCGCATCACTCAAATTTCTAAACATCGAGCACGATCACCTATTCGCATCAATGCGTTCATTGCGCAGAATTTCAAATTCTTTCAATCACCAATTCTAACCAATTCATATATTCGATCACGAGGTCGTCTCGCTCGTCAATACATTGCACCCCAATCTCACGCGAGTCCGACTATCTACGGCGGTTCGTGAATCACCACGCAACGCACCCGCAGAATAATCATTCTCATCGAGGCGTAACTCTTGTTTGAGTTTAGACTAACTCCTTTTCGGTACACGGATTGGACCTATTCAATCCTCAAGTTTAATCGACAAGCACACCAATTCATTTTCAAGTCATCTTCGCGTCAAACCACAAGTCGAAGCACAGATTGT
Organism: Iris pallida; assembly: GCA_029216955.1. NCBI lineage: Eukaryota > Viridiplantae > Streptophyta > Magnoliopsida > Asparagales > Iridaceae > Iris > Iris pallida. The sequence continues at coordinate 180,077 of JANAVB010007201.1, read as the reverse complement.
CGCACCGTGCAAGTTCGACCACTCCCGCTGTATGAATCACCATATCAGCGCTTATGCAGAGAGATCGCCCTAATCGGCGTAACGCATGTGCGAGGCTGGAGTAGCGCTCGCATAAGACAAGAACATCAACGTTGTGGTTATCGACAAAGCAAATCCAAACATTCCAGTTTTCATCCAAGCCAAGTTCGATAGTTCGATCGTCATTCGTTCAACTTAGAAAATCCTCGAGCCAAGCCAATCCTTTCCTCGACACATTTTTTACTATCCCGATTATAGCATCCATCGAAACAATGACATTTACACGATCGTCATTCGCCGAGTCAGAGTACCCCCGAGTTATCGCATATCGATCTTTGATACGCCTCAATACCATGGACGATATGCGTAACCTGACGATCTTCCTTCGCAACCAATTTTGAGTCGTGCGACTGATGTTATTGTCCGAGTTGGATATTCCTCAATTTTCTCGATACTCAAGATCAAGTTCAGTCTCTTTTCCTCAAGCTCGTTTCAAGATCGTTATTCAAAACTCAAGTTACAATTCAGTTGCATCAATCCGACATCGCACGCGCGATCCTCTATGTTTCCTCGATCAAGACCATTTATTTTCATTCATCGTTCCGAATCATTTTCTAACTCGCGTTGCTCGTTCACAAGTTGTCCGAACGAGATGCTCGTTCGGAACATTCGAAGTCACGACCAACTAAGCGTGACGCGTTCTAAGGCTTTGCGCGATCGCATCGCCTCGCCGACATACTCGTAATCCTCAATATTCACTCGAACAATTTCCAAGACGAACCATACACCACTCGGACTTGAGCCACTCGACTAGTCGTTGACACTCATTCTTATTCTTCTCCGAACCTATCATATACACCACTCGGATTCAAGCCATACGATCTAGTCCTCAATCACATTCGCATCATTTGCTAAGACATCCTTCAGATTCGTTCGACGAATCGCTAGCGTAGTCTCTCGCGTCGCATCGACACACTAAGTCGTTCGCACTATTTCCTCAAAATCCAAATCAATCTTCCGTGTACGCCTAAGCGTTAGTCCGATAGCATTCCTATCGATAGACACTCTAAGTGCATCTCCGTTCCCGACCGAACGATACTTGATATCGCTCGCAACTCGTTTGCACCAAGGGTCAAGGTGCGCGACGCGAAACACAACTTAGCCAAAAGGCCGTGTGCATAGCCATCCTGTGCGGACTACATCCCGAGTTTGCACGCTCAATTGCTAGGGTCGACGTTGGACTAATTAGGCATGCACGCGACTTGTTAACAGCAGCACATATTTTCTATCGCGTCAAGTTTGTAACATTCGGCGCAAAGGCCCTATCGACACATTTGGCAACGGCCTACCGATGCGTTAGATTGAACGCTTGTACGAGCTTTCGAAAATATTTAGACTTATTGTATGGACATGCCGAGGGACATTTTGAGAGAGAGCGTACCAACGATAACAACTTGCGGAAGCAACAGAGTTTTGCGAAAACATCGAAGTTAAAAAATTCAATCGACGGTCCAAGGACGTAAAGCCGTGCTTTGATACCACTATGTCACGCCCCGCTCCCGTAGGAGCGATCGTCCTCGCTAAGGCGTGATGCCGCACGAGCCTAGATTGCGCTCGTGCAAGGCAATTCCATAACGGCCGATTACAACGGCGGCGACGGGGTCGTCGCACAGAAGTCCCAAGCAGAATCATTGAAAACATTGCAGCGGAATTAAAGAAGAACACATGAACACAAGTTATTCAAAAGAATCTCTTTTATTGATATTGAATACAAGTTTACATCTGTGGGCGCAAGGCCAAATTACAATGTCTCTCGTGCTCACTTTTCTCTCATTTACAAGTCACTCTGCTCTCTCTCATCTCTCGATACAATACTTGAATCCAGCGGAAGCTTCGGAAGGCGATGTCCATACATTATGTCCTGTATAAGTCTTCAGATCACGCGACCGCACGCTTCGACTCGCCAAGGAACTCCGTGCCTCGACGCATCCAAGCGAGCTCCGCGCCACGAGCTTCTACCTGTGCCTGCACATGAAACACTGTGTGGGTGTCAGTACCACTGTACTGGTGGAGTGAGCTTCTCGCCCACCCATACAAAACCTACACGTTTCATTTACTTTGTGCAACATAAACCCTTTTACGATTGTCTTTCTATTCTTGCCTTAGGATCAGTTTTAGGACCGGCGCCTTAGCGCAACTTGTGTATCGGAACCATCCCGTGCTAGCAATGTCAACGTTAACTCATACTTTGTCTCTAGACCACTCCTCGTGCCAACAACGTTAAACTATCAGGTCGTGTTTGCCTTACGGCCATAATCAGAGACGCAACTACACGAAGGACTCCATTTCCTTGCCTCTAGACCTTTCTCGTGCTTGCATTGTCGACGCACCGACTTATACTTATCTTTTGTGCCAAACTCTGGGACGTAATGACTCGGTCGTGCCATAACTCGATCCGTGCTTCAATATATCCGAGGCAGTGCCTCCTTGCTTAGTCTCGCCTATACTTGTGTTGTGACAACGCGGCCGTGCCTCGTATTTCGAGGCCGAGCCCAATAACTCGACATAACTTCATACAACTAGCCCTACGGCCCTTTTTGACTTAACTCGCAACTTAACACTCGACGCCACATCTCGTACCGAAGCACGTCGCCTTCGCTGTAGCCAAATCTTAGGCTCCGACATTGTGTCTATTTAACTCATACATATTCAACTCAATCCACCGTCACACACACACGGATTGCCGCCCGTGCCGACACCAAACTTACCATATTAGTTGAAAACAACAATTATTATTAAGTGTTTGTTATGGGATTGGCCTAACCAGCCGCCTTGGACGTAGCCTGGTACTCGGGACCCTTTCAACGCAAGTAGCGAGCCCCGATGAAAGTCCCCGACATACCGATCGCCTAACCAGCGTTGCCTATTACCCAGCTCGGCTACAACTTGTTTCTTCCTAGGCCGAGACGGTCCCGTGGCCGCGGGTCTCCGCTCGAAGAAACCACCCCTTGTCGACAAGTGTCCAAGTTCATAAGGGTTACATGGAGTGTTTTAGAATACAGTTTGGGCTTGTTATGTGATCAATTCTTTTACTTGGTTGTTTTACTCTTTCCATTTTTCATACTTCCTTTGCAGAGCCCCTAACCAGGGTTGCCTCGGCGACTAACCATAGCTTGGACTTAACATTCTTTGAACTCAGGGAACGGCTACTGCATAGCCTTCCAACTTAACTTGAACATAGCGTGTTTCCTTTAAGTGTCGACCGACCGTGGATAACTTTCCACTGAACCAACCGTGGCTCGTGGCTCTAAACCAACTCGTGTTCGACGCAACGCTGTCGCCCAAGTCATACTTCATATGACGGGCCTTGGGGTCGTGGGACTATTTATCTTGACAACCGCAGAATGAGCGGGACAACACATAGAATAACTTAGGTCGACCGGCATAACTTTTGCCTAACTCACTCAAGCCTACAACTTAACCCAAGGGACGAGCAAAGGCTACGCCAAGCCTTGCGGGACAGTACCGTGCATGCTTTAGCAAGCATTTGTGCGGGCGACGCCTATGACTTAGGCTAACTCTCAACTTTTGCACCGAAGACCAACTTTCCTTCTCCCAAGCCACGGGACGAAGGACCGAGTGTCATTTTCAAAGCACGCCGTGCACCAACTCTAAGCCGACCGTGGGACGTTTTCCATGTTCTAACTCGATTCAAACCATCGGGATTATTCCCTTAGCTATGTGGATGCGTAGCTTTTATTATCAAGCCTAACTTGTGCAAGTTGAAAACACGATTTATTATGTGAAGGCAAAGATGAGGAGAGTTCACCGAAACTACCCCACCTGAGCGATGTCTTTGAGCAAGCCGTTGCAAGGCTAACGCCGAACGCCGTCGGCGTTTCGATTCCTCCGATTGACTTTGCGGGACGGGGCACTACAGGGAGCCCCGATGCTTCTTGTGAAAAAGAAGGATGGTACATCCAGGCTATGTGTTGATTATCGTACCTTGAATTCAGTGACAATCAAGAACAGATACCCTCTTCCGAGGATAGATGACTTGTTTGATCAGCTCAGAGGGGCTTCAGTGTTCTCGAAGATCGACTTGCGGTCAGGATATCACCAGATCAGAGTCAGAGAACAGGACATCCCGAAAACAGCATTCAGATCGAGGTATGGACATTAGGAGTTCCTTGTTATGCCCTTTGGAGCGACCAATGCGCCGGCCGTATTCATGGACCTCATGAATCGCATTTTCATGCCTTACTTGGACCAATTTGTGATCGTGTTCCTAGATGATATCCTGGTCTACAGTAAGAGTAAAGCAGAGCATGAGCAGCATCTCAGAGTCGTCCTTCAGACGCTTAGGAAGCATCAGTTGTACGCCAAGTTCAGTAAATGCGAGTTCTGGCTCGATCGCATATCATACTTGGGTCACATCATTACCCGAGAAGGAGTGGAAGTGGATCCCCAGAAGATTGTGGCTATCGAGTCATGGCCGGTACCCAGCTCAGTGGCAGAGGTTCACAGCTTCCTTGGATTGGCCGGCTACTACCGGCGGTTCGTTTCAGATTTTGTAAGGATTTCAGCACCGATGACCCAGTTGACCCGCAAGGATGTGTCGTTTGTTTGGATAGCAGAGTGTCAGGAATCATTTGAGAAGTTGAAGCGAAGTTTGATAACGGCTCCCATTCTCACCCTTCCAGATGGGGCCGGAGGATTCACAGTTTATTGCGACGCTTCAGACAGAGGATTGGGGTGTGTCTTGATGCAGCATGGGAAGGTAATAGCTTATGCGTCACGTCAACTACGTGATCATGAGAAGAATTACCCGACCCACGACTTGGAATTGGCGGCGGTAGTGTTTGCTTTAAAATTGTGGAGACACTACTTGTACGGAGATAGAGTAGAGATCTTTACTGATTATAAGAGCCTGAAGTATGTTTTCACCCAGAAGGACCTTAATATGCGGCAGAGAAGATGGCTCGAGCTACTAGTAGACTATGATATGGATTTGCAGTATCATCCCGGGAAGGCCAACGTTGTAGCAGATGCATTGAGCAGGAGAGCCGGAGTTTATCTCCTGACGGCACAACCAGAATTATTGGCAGATCTTCAGAGGATGGGAATTGAAGTGGTTCTTCCAACCAGCGTGGCATTGATGGCCAGTCTACAGGTTCAGTCCAGCATAGTTGAGAGGATCCGGATGGCGCAGTCAGCAAATTCCAAGATCCAGCGACTCAGAGCAGAGTGTGAAGCAGGAAGATGGCCAGAGTTATGTATCCATGAAGACGGTACACTTCGGTACGGCACTCGTCTTTGTGTACCCAGTAGAGATATCAGACAGGAAGTTATGGCAGAAGCCCACAGTTCACAATATTCTATTCATCCGGGTGGTACGAAGATGTACCGTGATATTCGTCAGCATTTCTGGTGGAATGGCATGAAGAGGGAGATAGCCCGGTTTGTCTCTCGGTGTTTGGTTTGCCAACAGGTTAAGGCTGAACATCAGAGGCCCGCTGGACTTCTTCAACCCTTACCTATCCCAGAATGTAAATGGGAACATATAACCATGGATTTCGTGACCGGATTGCCCAGATCTCCGGCCGGCAGAGATGCTATTTGGGTAATTGTGGACAGGCTTACCAAGGTGGCACACTTTCTCCCATTCAGAGTTGGACAGTCGACGGCGCAGTTAGCAGAAATGTATCTCAGGCAGATCGTCAGGCTTCACGGTGTGCCAGTCAGCATCACCTCAGACAGGGATTCAAGATTCACATCACCCTTTTGGCGCAGCTTACAGAAGAGTTTGGGGACTCGTCTCCAGTTCAGCTCATCTTATCACCCGCAGACGGATGGTCAGTCAGAGCGCACAATCCAGACTCTTGAAGATATGTTGAGATCCTGCACCCTTGACTTCGGTGGTTCGTAGGAGAATCATCTGCACCTGGTGGAATTCTCGTATAACAACAGTTATCAGGCCAGTATCCAGATGGCACCCTTCGAGGCTCTTTATGGCAGGAAGTGCAGATCCCCGCTAGCATGGGACGATATCGGAGAGAGGCAGATGCTCGGACCCGAGTTGATTTCCCAGACGGTTGAAGTAGTCAGGAAGGTCAGAGATCACCTCCGAGTTGCCCAGGACCGCCAGCGCCATTGGGCCGATGCTCATCGGCGTCCCTTAGAATTTGCTATCGGCAACCATGTATTCCTTAGGATCTCGCCTAACCGCGGCGTCATTCGCTTCGGCGTGCGGAGAAAGCTTAGTCCTAGGTATATAGGGCCGTTCGATATTCTAGAGCGAGTAGGAGATGTATCCTATCGTCTCGCTCTTCTGCCGTCGCTAAGTGAGGTACATGATGTATTCCATGTGTCCCAATTACGACGGTATATTCCGGACCCGAGCCACATCCTAGACCATTCGGAATTGGTTGTTGGTACCAACCTTTCGTATGAGGAGAGGCCCGTGTCTATTTTGGACCAGAGGGAAAAAATACTCAAGAACAAGACTATTAATTTAGTCCGTGTTGCTTGGGGTCATCACTCTCTGGGTGAGTCAACGTGGGAGCGTGAGGACGACATCCGATCGCGATATCCCTACCTGTTTGACTCGTGAGGTATAATGTCTTTCTTATGCCTTACATTTTCCCTTCCTTGCTTGCATTGTATGATTGTATGATTGAACTGCTTAGTGTAACTTGCCTGTGCTTAGTGTATCTTGTCGTGACAATCTCTAGCTCCTTGATTAAATTCCGAGGACGGAATTCTTTTAAGGTGGGTAGAGTTGTCACCCTCATTTCCCGTATTTTCCATATTTTCTTGTATTTTGTATTTATACTCGTATCTGGATTTTGGTATGTATTTTTATTTTTCTCAGCTTGTGGAATTTTGGTGTTTCTCGTATTTGGGTTTTTGGCTTGGCTCGGTTTTATTGGGGATGGTTCGGTTTGGTTCGATTTTATGTGTTGGAACACCCTAGCCCTATGCTACACCCTCGACCCACCACAACTCCCCTCTTTATATCCCCACCTACTACTCTCTCTCCTCATAACTTCCACCATTAATTTTCTTCTTCTTCTTCATCTCCTTCCTCAACACAACTCCCCAACCCCTAGGCAAGTGCATCTTGCCACTACATGAGGACCCTCTTTTCTTTGTCCATTTGCTAGTTTAGGACATAGAGATCAATATTAGTTCTTGGGTTTTCATGATTTGGAGTCTCTGTTGATGTAGATCTAAGTTATTTCTATTTTCGGATTTTACATGTTTTGATCCATTTTGGTTGGTTTTCTTTGAGTTCTGATGTTTCCATGTGGAAGAGCTTTCAGTTTCACCCAAGTTGGAACTTTGGAAATCCGGATTTGGAGTTTGGATGGCCAAGTTATGAACTTGTGAAGCTTTGGGTTCTTCTTTGGTGTTCTTGCTGTTTGGAGAAGACAGTGAGCAGTGTGCATAGCTGTTTAGCTTACGCACACTGAGCTACGTGCGCTCTTTAGCGCTGCGTACGCAGACTTGAGTACGCTTCCTGTTGGAAGCGTGTCTTCGTGAGCGTGCGTGACTTTCACGTATGATGCTTCCTTGAGCGTGCGTGACTTTCACGTACACTGCTCCCTGTAGCGTGCGTGACTTTCACACACTGCTCCCTTGAGCGTGCGTGACTTTCACACACTGCTCCCTTGAGCGTGCGTGACTTTCACACACTGCTCCCTGTAGCGTGCGTGACTTTCACGTACACTGCTCCCTTGTGTGTGCGTGACTTTTACCTACGCTGCTCTCTGTAGCGTGTGTGACTTTTCACATACGCTGCCCCTTGAGTGTGCGTGACTTCTCACGTACACTGCTCACTTGAGGGTGCCTTGGTACGCAGACTTGAGTGAGCCTTGCGTGCGTGCTTTTGCACGTATGCTGCCCCTTGACCCCTTGCTTATGGTGATCGTGCGTGCTTTTGCACGTATGCTTTTGCACATATGCTGCCCCTTGACCCCTTGCTTTTGCACGTATGCTACTCAAGAAACATGAAACAAGACAATCTCGTGATACATCGTGTCAACAAGGTGATACAGGAATGAATATACAAGACATAAGAAAATGAACAAGTCCGAGGAGTATACTTGCCTTGCTCATGGTGATCGAGAGTGTAGGGAAGATGATCTGAGCGTCCACCTGATTAAATAGGATTTAATTAGACTGAAATATTATAGCACACTAATTGGTTAACTTTCTACCAATTAGACTAATTAACCCAAAATACTATTACACTACTATATAAGGGTAAACATTACCTCAAAGCTATCCTAGCATTACTACATCAACCTATAGATATCTGTCTTGAAAAAGGTAGTGAGATTCTAAATAGTGGTTATCACTTTCTAACCAATAACTATATAGACTTGTTGTCTTAACCTTCATTCAATTTAGTTTAATAGGTTCAGACCCCCTTTGACATGTTGGTAAAACAGTTTAAAAGTTGAATTCAGTCCTTGGTCATTAAGTAGAAAATGGACTTACCAAATCTAACCTCTAACACTCATAGTTCCACTGCTAAGGCTTCCTTACCTGCAGTTAAAAACTTGTGACAATTCATCTTGTTATTGTCGGGAACGTCGGGGCACAATTTTTCGATAGAAAACTGAGAAAATGAAACAGTTGTAAAGACAACGTTTCTAATGCAACTCCTTAAAGAAGGTTTTGCAACAGAGATCCAGAAGGATTCTGTAAATTATGAAATCTAAAAATATATCATAATACACGAATAATCTAAAGAGATTTTCGTGATCGTAGCAAACTGGCAGTAGTGCCTTCTAAAAAGAAGATACTGACAGAACTGCTAAAGGCAACAGAAGGATGACAGGCGAGAGATGGAATTGCTGGGGTGAATTATCACCGTTGCTCAAAGCTTTATTCGCCCTCTGCGAACAGCTTCCAGGAACCAGCAAGGTTGACGGAAAACCTTGGAACACTCCTGCTCTTCTGACTCTTTGGAAGACGACGAACTCTTCTGGCAATGGTAATCTTCTCTCTCTGTTTGAAGTAACAGAACTCACGCGTACTAAAAAGTACTAGTGTTTGTGTTAAACAACACGCTCACTACTCTGTTGTGTTAAAAGACACTTAGAGTTTTCTCTCTGGAATTCTGATTACTTCTACCAACTGAGAGAGAGGAGAGAATCTGCATATATAGCCCACGGGGCGGTTGCCAAGCAGTTGCCTGTACTTCAGGGTAGTGGCAGAACCACTCCTGAACATGCAGCAACTGCTGCAACCGTTCCCGCTCTAATATGCAGCCAGCCATACGCACATACGCACTCTATGCACACTGCGTACACTGCGCACACTGCGCACTCTACGTACGCTGCGTATGCTGCGCACACTGCGCGCACTGGGATGCGTACTGGGCTGCGTAACTGGGCCAGCGTAACTGGGCTCGCGTAATGGGCCGTGCAACGTGGTCGCGCAAGTGGCTCGCGCAACGAGCGCAACTTAAGCGCACTATGCGTCTAGCGACGATGCTGACGTGCTAAGTGCAAAGTGCGCCAACAAAACGCCACATTACGCTTCATGAGCCCTTGAGCCCGAGTCCGAGCCCGAGCCCGAGCCCGAGCCCGAGCCCGAGTCCGAGTCCGAGTCCGAGTCGCTAAGCCCCAACGGGGCTTAGCTCCTATGGAAATAAATTTCCCAAGAGCAAAAAGCTTACAGTTTATTAATTGTTGATTAAGCCTTTATACCATTAATAATTAATCCCACATGGCACACGCCCATGTGCACTACATGTGCATCTCCATAAAGAGTAAAGACTCATATATATGGAGATACACATTCCTTTCTAGCCGATGTGGGACTAAAAATCAAAACAAAAGGCTATAAACCCAACAATCCCCCACATATCTCTATATATATCAGTACGAGTGTTCTCCACAGTAACTGTCCATTATGCTTTTAGGATAGATGCCACTTAAGACTTGAATCTTCCCACGTGAGTCAAAAATCAAACTATAATACAAGAATGGACTAAGCCTTGAATTCTGCATCATAGCTGAAATTCTTTCCACTCACATAATGTAGTTACATGTGCTTCTGGCTGCACATTTAAGGCCGTGTGCCAGCCTGGTTTCAGTGTATAATATTGGGTGTCTACAAGTTTACCCTCAAGAGAAGGCCTGATATCTCTTTGTCCATACACTATAGGTGAGTTCTTTATTAAAGAGACATGGCATGAAGCGTCCAACGCTTCCTTTGCGGTGCTACGCCGCTATGACATGGCCTTAAGCCGAGGACCTTACCCCGAATCACCGGGAACCTCATCGTAGTGTCATACTACCCGTAGCATGAGGTCTAGCCCCTTTGTAGTGCCAAACTACCCAGCATGAAGCCTTACGCTTCTATGCGGTATTACGTCGCTACGATATGGCTTGCAAGGCCGAGGCTTTATCCCTAGCCGGGTTTACCTCATTGTGGTATCGTGCCACCCGTAACATGAGGAACACCTCCTTTTTGTAGTGCTGACTACATCCCTCTTTAATTCAATATACAGCATTAGGCCAACTGCCTATTTGCGGAGCTATGCCGCTGTGACTTGGCTAACATAGCCGAGGCTTTACCTCCTTCGAGAACCTAATGGTGGAGTCACCGCCACACATAGCATGGAGTCACACTCCTTGTAGTGCTGTGCTACCATGCTTCCTGTAAAGCATACCAGACACTCCAAATGCCTGAGAACTCATTAAGGCATTTAAGCCAACCTCCCACAGGACCTGTTTTCCGCAGAAAACAACAGTAGACAACAGTGGTTATAGGTCCGTAACCTCTCCATGCCCAATAGAACATGTACCCACCGTTCCTGATATTCTTCCGATTAGTGGTCCTCCCTTGAACCAAAAGCTAGATGCCTAGTAGATAAATCTTTGAACTAATAGCATAAAACTTTATGGTAGGAATACAATAATACAATATCAGAATGCCTTCAAGCCCATTTTACAAGCTGTGTCATCGACCAGCTGGCGCTTGAGGCCCTTGGTGAACGGATCCGCCAGGTTCTCCTGACTCCGAACATCAATTACTGCAATAACACCTCTCTTGATAAGATCGTGTACAGCCTTGTGCTTCAACCGCACAGTCCTCTTCTTCCCGTTGAAGAGGTCATTTGATGCCACCGCCGCAGTCGCCTGGTTGTCGCAGTATATCGGTATCGCCGGTATTTGCGCCCCAACCACTGGAAGATCATATATGAGCTCCCGAAGCCATTTTGCTTCCTCGGCTGCGGTATCAAGTCCAAAGAACTCAGATTCCATGGATGACCGCGAGAGCATAGTCTGCTTCTTCGACTTCCACGATATAGCAGCTCCATCCATTGTGAAAATGTATCCACATGTGGACCTCTCACTCTCCACCTCTGAGCACCAACTGGCATCACTGAAGCCTTCCACTACCGACGGATCTCCGCTGTAGTACAGTGCATATGTCTGAGTCTTCTTAAGATATCTCATAACCCGTTCCACAGCTTTCCAGTGTTCAATACCTGGATTGCTCGTAAAACGACTCAGCATTCCCACGGCGAAAGCTATGCCAGGCCTTGTGGCAGTAGTAGCATACATCAAACTCCCGATTACGCTTGCATACTCCAGCTGCCTGACGCTTTCCCCTGAATTAGGCTTCAGCTTCAGATCACACCTGTACGGCGTATCGATCCCTGGAAGATCCCGATACCCATAACGAGTGATCATTTTCTCAATATAATGAGACTGTGACAGCGCTAGTCCAGTGTCTGTCCGAATGATCTTGATCCCTAAGATCACATCAGCTTCCCCCAAGTCCTTCATACTGAACTTGCTTGAGATAAATTTCTTTGTCTCCGTGACACATCTAATATCCGTACCTAGGATAAGCATGTCGTCCACGTACAGACAAACGATCACACCTCTTCCATCAGCGAACTTCGTGTAAACACACTTGTCCGTATCGCTGACCATGTAGCCATTTGACCTTATAACTTTGTCAAATTTCTCATGCCACATCTTGGGAGCCTGTTTAAGACCGTACAAGGATTTTACCAACTTGCAGACTTTGTCTTCAAGACCTCTGATGACAAATCCCTCTGGCTGTTGCATATAAATCTCTTCGGTCAGCTCGCCATTTAGAAAAGCCGTATTCACATCCATCTGATGTATCACCATCTTATTTATTGCTGCGAGAGCAATCAACATTCTGATGGTGGTCATCCGGGCTACTGGAGCATATGTGTCAAAGTAGTCAATCCCCTGCTTCTGAGAAAACCCTTTGGCTACCAACCTAGCCTTGAACTTGCCAATAGTTCCGTCTGCTTTCATCTTCTTCTTGAAGATCCATTTGCATCCGATGGGTTTCGCTCCTTCAGGAAGATCAACCAACACCCAAGTGTTATTTGAGGTGATGGAATCAATCTCATTGTCAATCGCCTCCTTCCAGAAAACTGCGTCTCTGGTCTTCATCGTCTCATCATAGGTAAGTGGATCTGCTTCCACATGATAGGTGACAAAGTCACTTCCGAAGTCCTTCGGCCTCCTCACACGCTTAGCTGACGGCTCAGCTTGTTCTGGTTCAATCGTTGTATCAACAACAACATCTTCTTGGACCACATCTTCATTGAAGACTTCAGTCTCTTGTGCACCCTCATTATTCTCCGAAACATCCGGAAGAACAATATTCTTGTGCCTTGCAAACTTGTCTTCAAAAAATTCTGCATCGCGAGATTCAATGATATGATTTGACTCAATATCAAGAAATCTTCGAGCATCACTCTTCTCGGCATACCCCAAGAAGATCGTCTTTGTAGTCCTTGTCCCAAGCTTCTGAATCTTCAGATCTGGAAGCTTAACATATGCCAGACACCCCCACACTCGAATAACATTCAAGTTAGGTCTGACTTTGAACCAGAGTTCATGAGGAGTAATATCAGAAGTTGCATGAGGCACTCTATTTAGAATAAAAGTGGCCGTCAATTCAGCTTCTCTCCAGTAGCACTTAGGAAGGCCAGCAGTCAACAACATTGAATTTATCATTTCTGTCAATGTCCTGTTCTTCCTCTCAGCTACTCCGTTTGATTGAGGAGAGTACGGAGCCGTAGTCTCATTGACAATTCCATGTTCCTTACAGAACGATGCGAATTCATGAGACCTGTACTCCCCACCTCGATCACTTCTTATCCTTTTGAGTTGTTGTCCAGTCTGTCGCTCAGCTTCAGCTCTGAACTCCTTGAACTTTTCGAATGCTTCGTCTTTAGCCTTCAGCAAGTAGACGAACGCATACTTTGAGAAGTCATCGATGAAGGTTATGAAATACTTCATCCCGGCCTTTGTAGAGAACTGTTTGAAGTCACAGATATCGGAGTGAACCAACTCCAGAAGATCTGTACTTCGATTAACCCGAGGAAAGAGTTTCCTTGTGATCTTCGTTTGAGCACAAACTTCACATTTCTCTACCTTACCCCCACATTTGGAGATAAGTCCTAGACTAGACATTTTGTTTATTCGTTTACAATGAACATGTCCTAGCCTATTATGCCACAACTCAAGAGTATAAGCAGAATGAGTGACTTCATTAATAACATTAATTACATTGGACTGATTTACAAGCTGAATCTTGAACATTCCTTCGGTATAAAAAGCTTTCCCGAAATATGTTCCCTTGATAGACATCACCATCTGGCCAACATTGATGTCCATCCTGAGGCCTGTATTGCAGAGTAGGCCTCCCGAGATCAGGTTCTTGGCGATAGCAGGAACGTGCTTCACGCCTTAAAGCGTCAGAGACTTGCCCGAAGTCAGCTTCAACACCACCGTCCCGATCCCGAGCACTTCAGCTTGTGCCTGGTTTGCCATCATAACCACTTCAGAAGTAGGTGTATAGGTGGTGAACCACTCCTTACTGGAGCATACATGGCAGGAGGCTCCAGTGTCTACCCACCAGTCAGAGTCAGTCCTTACTGCATCAACTTGTGCAATCATAGCAACTACGTCAGTGATCATAGATACCTTACTAGGCTCTCCTTGCTCTGATTGCTTGGTCTTTTCTTTACACTCATTCTTAAAGTGGCCCTTCTTGCCACACTTGAAGCAAGGCATTTCTGACTTTGGCTTCTTTTTCTTGATAGAAGTTCCCTTGACTTTTAGATTGTCATGGTTCTTCTTCTTGCTGTGTGAAGCCGCCTGCTTTCCTTTTGGTCCCTTGGTCTGAACCAGATTGGCGTTAGCCAATTGCTTGGACAGTGTGTCCACCTTCAGTTGAGCCCGCATCTGGTCCTCAACATAGATTTCCTGTAGGAGATCTTCAAGGGTGATCTCCAACTTCTTCCTATGCATGTTTGCATAGAACTTGCTCCACCCAGCGAGGAGCTTTGAGACAATCCCTCCAACAACAAACTTGTCGGGGAGGGGCATCGCCTCGTCTTCCAACTTCTGTCGCAGTTTCAGGAACTCCTTCACCTGCGGCAGCATAGACTTTTCGTCCTCAAAGAACCACTTGTGATATTTTTCAACCACAAATATTTTACTGCGGTTCTTGTCTTCTTCGTAGAGTTTTTCTAGAGACTCCCATATGTCTCTAGCGATATTCTTCTTAGAATAGGATTCTGCGAGGGAATCCTCCATAGCATTCAGGATAAGGAGCCTGCAAATGCTATTTTCTCTTCTCCACTTGGCCTGAAGTTTAGTAGCCGCAGATATTGCAGCAGCAGACCCAGTATCTGGAACAGTAGGTTCCTCTTCAAGCAGCACGTGATCAACGTCTCTGAGTTGAAGAGTGTAGTGACCCGCTCTGCCCTAGCGGAACGCCGATTCCAAACGGCAAGTGCAACGACTCAAACGAGCCGTCGACCCGAAGAGTTGCTTCGTCCCGATGAAGTATCGATGCGAATCGATGCAAGGCTTACATTGGCCCGACAGGATGAATCCAGACTTAGACTTTCAAAGGCGCGCTCGGAATATCGCTCGGCCGATGCGAACATCGCTAAGGTGGGTGGCTCCGATGAACCCGTCTTTGCTTAGCCTATGCACATAATAATGCGGACACAAACACGAGAATCGCTAGGCGATAACATCTTGCATGCTAATAAATGACCCAACGCACCTAGCTAAGGGAATAATCCCAACTTGTATGCTTGTATAGAATATGGAAAGTAACATGGAAAATAAGAGAACTCTCGTCCGCGCTCCATGCTCGTGCTACGGCACAAACCTACGTTGATGCTCCATATACGTCCAAACAAATCAAACAATGAATGGGTTACAACAATGAAACGGAAAGACTATCAATATAGTCGCACCGTGTAGATTATAGCAACATTGAAATGCTATGGGACCGATGGGTCGCCAAGGCGACTCCCATACGAGGAGTCGTGTAATGTATAAATGAAAGAGCAAACGAATAAGTGAATCAACGAATGAATACGTGAATGAATCGATGAACTAATGAACAAGTGAAAGAAAGAAAGAAAAGGAAAGGAAACTTGAAAAGATAAGAAAAGAAAGAAGGATTAGCGACAGGTGTGACGGGCACGTGCATCGGGGCTCGCTACCCGCGCTGCACGGACGCCAACCTGGTCGATAACGTAAGAAGGCTAAGGGTTAGCCTAAGGCTCAAGGACAGCCATTAAGTTAAAATGATAATAAAATACGAAATGGTCGTGGACAACGGCACGAGCGAGGGGTGGTGTATGCTGTGACCGTGAAAGGGGATTCCGCGGCATGATCAAAGGGGGGATATGCCGGCCTAGGCGGATCCAAAAGGGGCTTACGGGCTGCTTGGGGGCGGGCTTGGGCACCAAGAGACGTAAGTGCGGGGTATATTTCAAGAGACTATCAGGGTGAACCAGCCGCACGCCATGATAGGTGAGAAAATACCAAGGAGAAAGTCCAGGATGGCTTGTGGTGCCAGCGACCGATGCATATAGATTAAGTGGGCTTTGCTGGTGGCAATCCACGTGCAAGTCCTTGCATTGAAATCAGAGTAGTCTAAGTTAAAAGTTAAATGAACAAGTGCCTATTGAATGACTTGAAATGTGCCACTCCAAAAATGATAATGAGTACAAATGAGTTAAAGAATGCGTCTACGTTATGTTATAACACATGAACTGTTGTCTAACTTGGTTTGCTCTGAACAGGGAAGGCCGGACGGTAAGTATGGGTAAGTTGTGCATGTATTTCCATGCGACACTTAAAATCGGTAACACGGGATAGGTTATATCATATGCCATGTAAATGACCCTAAGGCAAGATTAGAAAGACAATGAATGATAGAGATGCACACAAGTAAATGGAACGTGTTCGGTAATGATAGTGATTATGGGCGAGCTAGCCTCCCCACCAGTGCATAACAATGTACTGATAACCCCACAGTCTACTTGCAGGATGCAGGTATCGTCGGCGGGTGCGGAGCTTCCATCGAACGTGCTAAGGCGCGGAGCTATCTCTGGAGCCTTGGAGCGTTGCACGGAGCTGAAGCACCCTATACAGGACATAATGTATCGGAACATCGCCATGAATCATTCCATCTTGTAAGCCACTTGGCACGCCTTTTATGTTTCAGAGAGAGAGAGCTTGAGCGATTTGTAATAACGGCCTAGCGTCGCATGTAAACTTCTTGAATATCAATAAAGAGTTTGAATTTGCTTCCACTTGTGTTCATTTACTTTCCGCTGCAAATGGGAACACTCTGTGCGACTCTGTGGCCTAGACTCAAATCGGCCGTTTCTGGACTTGGCCTTGCACGGGCGCAACCTAGCCCCGTGCGGCATCACGCCTTAGCGAGGACGATCGCTCCTACGGGAGCGGGGCGTGACAGATTGGTATCAGAGCACGGCTTTACGTCCTTGGACTTCATTTCGATTATCTCAGTTTTGAAAGCTCGGTTGGAAGAAAAGAAGTATACGCTCTCTCTCGTTGTGCCTTGGGATGTTCCATACAATAAGTCTAATACTTTCAAAAGCTCGTACAAGTACTCGGTTGCACGGGACCAATAGGCGAAGGCCTTTGTGCCGAACCACGACGGATTTGAGTTGGAAGGAGCCGATGTTAAAAGTTAGCAAACGCAAGGCGTGCTTGAATAAGCTTACGCTGACGATAGCAAACGAGTACACGAGACCGAAGTATAGTTCGAACGGGATGGTCATGCACGCAGCCTTTTGGCTAAGTAGTGCGGAGTATCGCGCACCTAGACCCTTTGGTGTAAACGAGTTGCGAACGAGAATGACTGAGCGTGCAAACATGAATATAGTCCACACGGGATGGTTAAGCGGTACAACTTAGTCCGCGTGTCGCGCACCTCGACTCTTGGGTGCAATCGGGTTGCGAGCGATATCAAGTATCGCTCGATCGAGAACGGAGATACACTTTGAGTGTATATCGATAGGAACGCTATCAAGTTAACGCTTAGGCGTACGCGAATGATTGACTTGGATTTTGAGGATTATTGCGAACGACTTAATGCGTCGCAACGGCGCGAACGACTACGCTAGCGATTCGTTGAACGAATCGATAAGACGTCTTAGCGCGTGGCGCAAACGTGATTGAGGATTAGACCGTATGGCTTGAACCCGAGTGGTGTATGTGATAGGTTCGGAGAAGAAAAAGAATATGATTGAGGACTAGATCAGATGGCTCGAATCCGAGTGGTGTATGGACGTCTTCGAAATAGTTCGAGCGAAATCGAGGATTACGAGTATGTCGGCGAGGCGATACGGTCGCGCAAAGCCTTAGAACGCGTCACACTTAGTTGGTTGTGACTTCGATTGTCCCGAGCGAGATGTCGCTCGGACAACTTGTCGTTAGACAACGTGAGTTAGAAAACGACTCGGAACGACAGAGGTAAATGAATGGTCTTGATCGAGGAAACTTAGAAGATTGTGCGTACGATCTCGGATTGATTCAAATGAATCGCGACTTGAGTTTGAACAACGATCTTGACCCTAGCTGGAGAGATAGCGGTCGAACTTGATCTTGAATATCGAGGAAATTATGGAATATCCAACTCGGACAATAGCATCAATGCATGACTCGAAAATCGATTGCAAAGGAAGATCGTCAGGTTACGCATATCGTCGATGGTATTGAGGCGTACCGAAGATCGATATGCGATAACTCGGGGGCACTCCGACTCGGCGAATGACGATCATGCAAATGTCATTGTTCCGTTGGATGCTATATTTGGGTCGTTAAGGATGTGTCGAGGAAAAGATAAACTTGGCTCGAGGATGAATGACGGTCGGACTATCAAATATAGACTTGGCTTGGATGAAAACGGAGTGCTTGGATTTACTTCATTGTCAACCACAACGTAGACGTTCTTGCCTTATGCGAGCGCAACCCCAGCCTCGCACATGCGTCACGCCGACTAGGACTATCACTCCGCGTGAGCGCTGGTATGGTGATTCATACAGCGGGAGTGATCGGTACTCGCCTGGCGTGGCAACTTGTATGCTTCGACTTGTGGTTTGACACGAAGGAGACTTGAGGATGAATTGTGTGTTTGAAGAGTTGAACTTGAGGATTGAGTAGGTCCAATCTGCGTATCGAGAATGAGTTAGTCTAAACTCAAAACAAGAGTTACGCCCCGATAAGAATGATTATTCTGCGAGAGCGTTGCATGGTGATTCATGAACCGCCGTGGATAATCGGACTCGCGTGAGATTGGGGCAGAACGTATTGTCGAGCTGGATGACCTCGTGATCGAATACATGAATTGGTTTAGAACTGGTGATTGAACAGATTTGGATGTTGCAAAACGAATGCATCTATGCGAACTAAGTGATCGTGCTCGATGTTTAGGAATCTGAGTGACACGAGCTTGGGTAGAAAAATCCCGCACCACCGACTTTGGTTTGACCCTAGGATTGGGGTCAGTGTTGGCATTATTGTTGGGGAACTATGATTCCAATCCTGACATTGACTTAGCCTTGAGAATTGGCCTAGCGGATAGGCGAGACGCCCCTGTTGCAAGAGTTGCAAACAAAGGATTGAGCTTGAGGATTGACATGGATTGAAAGAGTGGATCAAGAGTAGGAAACCCTGCTCACGAGACTCGGCTGATATGCATATATCTCAGGGACGCTTGAGTATGTGCACGATGCGACTCGAGTGAGAATGACAAACTCACTATCCTGCGGCTTGGCTGAATACATGTATTTTGGGGACGCCTGAAATGCGTGCACGATCCAACCAAGTGATACGCTGAGTTCTAGCACGACTTGGGGAGTGAACGAGTGTCGTGAACGTAAAATCGTGCTAGTTAAAAGTTGGTGCAACGAATTGAACCATCGATAGGAAGTTATGCTCGACGATGGTGTCGTTCTTGGTCTTGAATCGGACGGAAATTTCGTAGACTTGGTCGACTTCGCTAAGAAGAAGTCATAATGATTTCATATACGAAAACGCTTGAGAAGCGAATCGAGTGATCCCGATAATTGAGGTAAACGAAAGTGAGTTGCCTCAATTACGACCCACGCATTTGGCAAAATCCAGCGTGCCTTGTGCAATCACTCCAGTCCCATGACACGAAGAAATAGAAACCAATACGAAGAAACGCTTGAATTGAAGAGATAACATCAAGTCTAAAATAAACGAGAAGCTATTCAATAAAAATCGACCAAAACGTATACGACACGGAACTTAGAAAGAAACCGAGTGTCGTTCGATGCCATCGAACGACGATGCATAGGAAATTGTCTAAGGTATGTACACGGTCCGAGTTAAGGAATGGTAGGATGACCTGCACTCAGGAAGTCTCGAGGACGAGACTTGTTTTGAGTGGTGTATTATGTAGTGACCCGCTCTGCCCTAGCGGAACGCCGATTCCAAACGGCAAGTGCAACGACTCAAACGAGCCGTCGACCCGAAGAGTTGCTTCGTCCCGATGAAGTATCGATGCGAATCGATGCAAGGCTTACATTGGCCCGACAGGATGAATCCAGACTTAGACTTTCAAAGGCGCGCTCGGAATATCGCTCGGCCGATGCGAACATCGCTAAGGTGGGTGGCTCCGATGAACCCGTCTTTGCTTAGCCTATGCACATAATAATGCGGACACAAACACGAGAATCGCTAGGCGATAACATCTTGCATGCTAATAAATGACCCAACGCACCTAGCTAAGGGAATAATCCCAACTTGTATGCTTGTATAGAATATGGAAAGTAACATGGAAAATACGAGAACTCTCGTCCGCGCTCCATGCTCGTGCTACGGCACAAACCTACGTTGATGCTCCATATACGTCCAAACAAATCAAACAATGAATGGGTTACAACAATGAAACGGAAAGACTATCAATATAGTCGCACCGTGTAGATTATAGCAACATTGAAATGCTATGGGACCGATGGGTCGCCAAGGCGACTCCCATACGAGGAGTCGTGTAATGTATAAATGAAAGAGCAAACGAATAAGTGAATCAACGAATGAATACGTGAATGAATCGATGAACTAATGAACAAGTGAAAGAAAGAAAGAAAAGGAAAGGAAACTTGAAAAGATAAGAAAAGAAAGAAGGATTAGCGACAGGTGTGACGGGCACGTGCATCGGGGCTCGCTACCCGCGCTGCACGGACGCCAACCTGGTCGATAACGTAAGAAGGCTAAGGGTTAGCCTAAGGCTCAAGGACAGCCATTAAGTTAAAATGATAATAAAATACGAAATGGTCGTGGACAACGGCACGAGCGAGGGGTGGTGTATGCTGTGACCGTGAAAGGGGATTCCGCGGCATGATCAAAGGGGGGATATGCCGGCCTAGGCGGATCCAAAAGGGGCTTACGGGCTGCTTGGGGGCGGGCTTGGGCACCAAGAGACGTAAGTGCGGGGTATATTTCAAGAGACTATCAGGGTGAACCAGCCGCACGCCATGATAGGTGAGAAAATACCAAGGAGAAAGTCCAGGATGGCTTGTGGTGCCAGCGACCGATGCATATAGATTAAGTGGGCTTTGCTGGTGGCAATCCACGTGCAAGTCCTTGCATTGAAATCAGAGTAGTCTAAGTTAAAAGTTAAATGAACAAGTGCCTATTGAATGACTTGAAATGTGCCACTCCAAAAATGATAATGAGTACAAATGAGTTAAAGAATGCGTCTACGTTATGTTATAACACATGAACTGTTGTCTAACTTGGTTTGCTCTGAACAGGGAAGGCCGGACGGTAAGTATGGGTAAGTTGTGCATGTATTTCCATGCGACACTTAAAATCGGTAACACGGGATAGGTTATATCATATGCCATGTAAATGACCCTAAGGCAAGATTAGAAAGACAATGAATGATAGAGATGCACACAAGTAAATGGAACGTGTTCGGTAATGATAGTGATTATGGGCGAGCTAGCCTCCCCACCAGTGCATAACAATGTACTGATAACCCCACAGTCTACTTGCAGGATGCAGGTATCGTCGGCGGGTGCGGAGCTTCCATCGAACGTGCTAAGGCGCGGAGCTATCTCTGGAGCCTTGGAGCGTTGCACGGAGCTGAAGCACCCTATACAGGACATAATGTATCGGAACATCGCCATGAATCATTCCATCTTGTAAGCCACTTGGCACGCCTTTTATGTTTCAGAGAGAGAGAGCTTGAGCGATTTGTAATAACGGCCTAGCGTCGCATGTAAACTTCTTGAATATCAATAAAGAGTTTGAATTTGCTTCCACTTGTGTTCATTTACTTTCCGCTGCAAATGGGAACACTCTGTGCGACTCTGTGGCCTAGACTCAAATCGGCCGTTTCTGGACTTGGCCTTGCACGGGCGCAACCTAGCCCCGTGCGGCATCACGCCTTAGCGAGGACGATCGCTCCTACGGGAGCGGGGCGTGACAAAGAGTGAGATAAACCTTCCTCTTCCAGACTTGATAATGCTCTCCATCAAACTTTTCTAACTTACAGAAGTCAGTGTTGAGGAGTGAAGCATTAATGTTTTCCATCGTAGCAATAAAGCTTTGAGATTGTTATTGCCGGGAACGCCGGGGCACAATTTTTCGATGGAAAACTGAGAAAATGAAACAGTTGTAAAGACAACGTTTCTAATACAACTCCTTAAAGAAGGTTTTGCAACAGAGATCCAGAAGGATTCTGCAAATTACGAAATCTAAAAAGATATCGTAATATACGAATAATCTAAAGAGATTTTCGTGATCGTAGCAAACTGGCAGTAGTGCCTTCTAAAAAGAAGATACTGACAGAACTGCTAAAGGCAACAGAAGGATGACAGGCGAGAGATGGAATTGCTGGGGTGAATTATCACCGTTGCTCAAAGCTTTATTCGCCCTCTGAGAACAGCTTCCAGGAACCAGCAAGGTTGACGAAAAACCTTGGAACACTCCTGCTCTTCTGACTCCTCGGAAGACGGCGAACTCTTCTGGCAATGGTAATCTTCTCTCTCTGTTTGAAGTAACAGAACTCACGCGTACTAAAAAGTACTAGTGTTTGTGTTAAACAACACGCTCACTACTCTGTTGTGTTAAAGAACACTTAGAGTTTTCTCTCTAGAATTCTGATTACTTCTACCAACTGAGAGAGAGGAGAGAACGTGCTAAGTGCAAAGTGCGCCAACAAAACGCCACATTACGCCTCATGAGCCCGAGTCCGAGCCCGAGCCCGAGTTCGAGTCCGAGTCCGAGTCCGAGTCCGAGTCGCTAAGCCCCAACGGGACTTAGCTCCTATGGAAATAAATTTCCCAAGAGCAAAAAGCTTACAGCTTATTAATTGTTGATTAAGCCTTTATACCATTAATAATTAATCCCACATGGCACACGCCCATGTGCACTACATGTGCATCTCCATAAAGAGTAAAGACTCATATATATGGAGATACACATTCCTTTCTAGCCGATGTGGGACTAAAAATCAAAACAAAAGGCTATAAACCCAACACATCTTGCTAGAATTTAGAAGTAATGTACTCGACTGCAATGTATATCTATTTGTACAGTTTAAAAGATTCACCTGGCCACCCCTCCATATAAACACCCTCCATTGCTATACAAATCCCAAATCAGATATTTCAGTGAAGCTCAGTTGCTCACTAAACTGTCATCACATAATTTCCTACTCCGTTATGTAGTTCGCTAATTGTATACTCAACTTCCTCAAAATACTGCTCCTCTCCTCAATTTATCCTTCATAACTAAGATTCACATACAGTATGATACACTAACCTGTACCACCACCATTACTAACTTGATATTGAGTCTCAAGATTATAGAAACATGGTCATCAGCCATCTTCATGAGTTAGCATACCTACTACAGTTAACTTGCTAATCAGTCTGTTTAGCCTTAGTAACATGATTTCTAGTTAGCATGTTAACCAAACATTTCCATGGGTGTCTAAAAACTGGATGTCTCCTTATGACCCACTCCAAGGATCTATATCCGGTCAGAAATTTACTGCCATATAACCAACATACAATAATTTAGGAATCCCTTTAAGGAACTGTTATCATAAATCAAGCTAGAACATGCATACTGTTTCAAGATTTACATAAGCAACAAAATTCCTTGCTTAGCCCAACTAATACTTCCTAATACACTATCTTCATACTACATTCCAATACGAGTAGCATCAGACCTTCAAAAGAAATAGGTTCAAAAATTACCCGATAGAGATGAGGCCCAACATGCACTTTGGTGTCACTACACTCGAATTGGACACAAGCTACACTTCCAATCTGACCCAACCTTTGAAGCAAATGATGGACAAGCACAGAATTAAAACAAAGGATGTTATAAAATAGTTCATACACTGCTCTTTGAGTAAAATAAGAGTCTTAGAATTGAAAGAACCAGTAGACTGGATACTTACTCCTGTGTCCGACTCCAAGATCATAATATGTTCAATCGTGTCTTCGTAACCGGATCCAAGAACTCTGAGGAATTGATACACGGACGATAATAAAATTCAGAGGAAACTCTCCAGAACTCAAGAACAGTCCCAAACTCATCAAGAACGTATCAATCACCACATACGAATATATATATAATTTGATACTTACAGTCTTGAGTATTCCTTGGATTGAAATGGTGAGTTATGAAGTATTAAATGTTTTCAACAATTTCATATGGATCCTCGATTGCATCGTGCATGAATCGAGCCAAACAAATTGATCCTTGATCTGTGACTCCAGATCTGATCAATGTGAGAAGAAAAAAAGATCAAAATTACTCAATAGTGCTTGGATCCAGAGCAATGTGAAGGAGATCAATCAATCTTACTAGAATTCCTTTGCTCGGAGAAGACGACGATTCGCCAGAAAGAAAGGGATCAACTCAGATGGAACCGTTGGGCTAGCTCTTGCGCGTCGTCTGATCGCTACAGGAAACGTCGATCCGTTGTACGTCGAGGGGAATTCGTCGAGACATTAATGTTTGCCATGGCCGATCGAGAACAGGGCTGCTTTACCGGAATTATGCGTGCTTGATCTGGAGATGGAAACAGAATTGAGCAGACCCATTCCTACTAAGGATGAAGAAAGAAGCAAACAACACAACTCACCAATCTCGCATCTCCGCGTCGAGTCGTCGAACGACTGGAGGTCACTGAAGAAAGAATGCCATGGCCGATCGATCGGTGAACACCATCAAGAGTCGACCCACCTGGCTTTTGTTGTGGCTCGTCAGAACGATGGAGCCCACAGTTGCTCACGAGAGAGGGGAATTCGTCCGCTTCCAGGAATCCTCACTAGATGTCGCCGCCGTGAGCCTTCCAAGTGCTTGTCGTCGCCACCACCGTCGGGGACTAGGTTGCTTCACTGAGAAATTGGAGGGAAGCAAGGAGGGCTTTTCGAGAGTTCAAAAAATAATGAGGGTGAAATGGATTCGCTCTCCTGGCCAAATAAAAAGGAGAATGGCAATTAAGCAAATAGGCCCCCCCATCAATTGGTTTATTAACACAAAAATCCTGCCCCTTTTCGCATATTGCATAAATCCCTAAAAATTAGTTAGAAAGGGTGGGAACCACTAATTGTTGGTTATAACAAATTTTTTTAAAAATTTGAATTCCTGCTCTATTTCAATTCCCTCTAAAATAGTTATAAAACTCATTATTTGAAAATCAATTAAACAATTAATCATTAATCAGAAAATAAATTTAGGATTTGAAAATACTGAAAAAGTATAGTGACACGCGTCCAACATTCCTCCCGCGTCCAGTATTCCTCCTGCCGACGGCTCCATGGGGAGAGCCGACGCCGAGCATATGGAGGACGGCAATCAGACTGATCCTGGTCAGGCAGGAGGTGAGAGCGACCTTCCATGCACTCCCCCGGACGAGACGCGTATGGAGATTTGGACGAACGGGCCTACGAAGTAAGTTAATTAGTTAATATATATTTCTCAAATGATTATATGTACATATATATTCATGAATTTTATTGTTGTATAGATATCGGCCTCCTGCAGTACAGAGACAGCTGGGTTATTTCTGAGGCAGAACTATGGTGGGCCTTGGATTAACTATTCAGATGCTTCCGCAGATAGGAAGGCCTTTTGGTTGGCCCACTTCAAGGTAAAAAATTTATTTATTTTTAATTTTAATAATCATTTGTTTATATTATACAACTCTTTCTATTTTACTTTTTGTAGAGGACCTATTTTTATCCACCACACCGGGAGACGAAGATCGAGGTCAAATTTTTTGCCGTTGCAAGCAAGCTCATCCGTGATGCGATCCACGACCAAAAGTCTCGTGATCGCTCTGAAAAGCCGATCCATGGTTGGATCACGCCAGAGCAGTGGACTGCGATGAAGGCTAGATTCGGCGAGGCCATGTACCAGGAGCGGTCTGAGAAGGCCAAGGTGGTACGGCCGAGAGCCAGTAAGTGGTATGGTGGCTCCATTCCTATGACGGAGCATTTTCGTCATCTGGTACGTTTCCTTTATCTGACATTATTTTATATATAGTTGGATAGAATGTTTAATACTAATAATAGATCATATATTTTAACAGGTAAGAAAGGGTAAGGACCCCAACATGGTGACCATCTTCCTGGTCACCCATCGAAGGGCTCGGGAGTTTATTGACGAGAGGTTGACGCAGACATATGTACGTTCTATTCTTTATATTAATTTACTATAATTTAGAAAAAAGGAAAATAGATATCAATATAGACTTTAGCAAACACTTAGACGTTAGCAAACAATTTTCTAGGCCGAGTATCTTCGGCTACAAGAGGAGGCGGCTGCTGCTGCTAGTGCGCCAGCAGAGGGAGGGGCTGGTGTCACGCCCCGATTCATAGAGTCATTTATTCACATATTTTATCTCTTGGAATCGATCGTCCTCGCTTGGGCGTGATGCCGTACAAGTCTGGTATTGCACTTGTACAAGGCAAAGATGGTACATAATCGATTATTCTTCAAATAGGAACACATCGCAGCGGCAGAAGCAGATAAATTGAATTTAATGAGGACAATCTTTCTTATTGAATAGAAGTACATCACTTCTTTATAGCAGTGGAGAAAAAGAGTAACTTGAAGCCACACAGAGATATGTAGAACTTTATTCTCTTTATTGATAATTGAAGAAGAGTACAAGACTTGTATTGAAGTACAATGATTACAGCACATCTCACTTTACATTGGAAACCAACTGAACAATGCTATACAGCTTACATTTGATATTTGGATACAATGGATTACAACTCGATATACCGACTTGGCTTACAATCTCACTGGTACAACTGATTACAATGTTCCATACATTATGCCCTTTATAAACAGAAGACATCATCTTGTGCAAGGAGAACTTCTGTATGCCCAACAAATCTTCGATGCCGCGGGACCAATCCAGCTAAACTTCGTGTGTAGAACATTCTAAGCACAAGCACCTGCCCACAAAACGTGGGTCAGCACATCATCTATGTACTGGCGAGCAGAATCCAACCCACTCGCATAAACCAACATTTAAGTGATCATTTAAGCATGCATTTATTAGAGTGATCTTTCTATTTGGGGCCTAGCATCAGTTTACAGTTCATGGGCCATAATCAGAGTGAAGTATGTAAACATATTCTTAGTAGCATTCATGTGGACATATCATTTATCATTCTTGGTGTTATCATGCAAAGGCATCATTGAGGCATACTAGGTGTTATCATGAAAAGGCATCATTGAGGCATCGTTAACATTAACATTTTAAGCATGTTATAACAGATCTCACTTCAAGCATCACTTAGCATGTCTGTTGTGTTTGAGCAATGATTAGAGCAAGGCATCTTTCTAGCATACTAAATGGAACATGTTAAGCAGGCAAGTTAAACCAACTTATACAATATCACAATTATGTGATTTCTTACCGATAGCCGACTCCTCGTACATGTATCAATTACAGGTTATCTGATATACTTACTCTGCCTGCACAAAACATTCATTAGCATGCATCCTGACTACATGGTCACTGGTGTTGTTAAACCATATGGACTCTTCTTATTTTATTTCATTTTAAGATAATGCGGTCAGCATAGTAGGTGGCGAGCCTCTATGCCACCCCGTCTTATCCGTGCTCCCATAGCACTCATCATTATTTCCTCCTAGGCCGAATCGGTCCCCAGGGCCCTAGGAACCGTTCGAGGAAATTATTACTCAAACCTTGTATACAAGTTGTCCATGACCATGCGAATGCGTGTCCGACTCGATTGTGAACAAAATCGCATGGTAAAATATATTAAGGAAAGTAAAGGCAACAGTGCATCATTAGTCATATTCAATGACTTATTCATTTCATCATTTCTATCATTTCATTCGGTGATCTCAACGATCCCAGCTTTATCATTTCTTATTCATTACTTCATTGCAACGTATCTCATATCATTCCTTTCTTAAGAGGAATGTAACATTCATTCATTTCATGGGGACATTTATTCATTCCTAACTTTCTTATAAGGGACATGCAGCATTTCATATTCTTGCAACAGATATACAGAGAGTACATGATTCTAGTGTTTCATTCAGTTTATTGGTTCGATAGCATAGCCAGTTCATTTCTTATTCTATCATTCATAAGGCATCTCATTATTCAAGTGTCCACTTGTTCCAGCAGTGTTAAGCATAAGGGGCAATGTTATCAATTCATTCTTAGGCAGCGAATCACATTCACAGTTCAATGTGTTGTATATTTCAATAATTCTCAACAAAAGCATCTCTATATTATTCAGCAACTAACATAATGGACATTTAGGGCAGTTCATAGCATTTCAATACTTCATCTATTAAGCATGAAGGAGTAAGGAGGAGGAAGGACAGTTCCACTCACCCAAAATTCCACTAAGCGTAGCTCCTCCAGCGAGCCACGTTCCAATATCCATTCCGTCTAGCCAGCTAAGAGAGACTGCATCAGTCTCAATTCTCCCGATTCCTAACATAAGTCACGGTCCAATATTCTGATCCCATCCAATAAGCCAACCAAATGCCTCGTGCGGAGCGGGGCATTACAGCTGGTACTTCCTCCCAGCCGCCTACAACTCCATCGTCGGACGACCTCTGGATGACCGCCGTTGGTGGTCTTCAGAAGGATACGTACTACGGTACGGGATCCTACGGCACCTATTTGGCTTCAGAGTCATCCCGGCCCCCTCTGTCAGTGTGCAGACTCCAGTTTCGCAGGCATCATCACGAGCTCAGAATATTGGTCGTCAGATCAACGAGCTGCGTCGCGAGTTACAGCGGCAGATTTCTGATCACCATACCGCAAAGCGACGATCCGATGATCCGACGATCACCGGACGATTTGATACGCTCGAGCGCAGTATACAGGAGCTGAGGAGTCTGCAGGAGGCTACAGCTGGCAGCTTGCACACGCTCACCGATTCTACGGAGCGCACAGAGCGTAGACAGGTCGAGCTGGAGGGATCGCAGAGGACCGTAACTGCCTCACTCACCCAGCTACATACTTCTCTTGAGGAGAGTACTCAGAGGATGGTGTGTACCCTTGCTGCGTATGGTACCGATTGCGAGAGCTGGAGCAGATACGTCCTCCTGGTCCATAGACGGTGCAGACTCCAGACGTTCCACTGCCTCCGGACGTTACACAGCTCACACAGGAGCAGTACGACATCATTTTATCCCTGAAGCTCAATCGGGGTCCTTTGTGATTTTATTTAATTTTTTTATCTATGTTAGTGAAACACTAGTTTCTCTGTTTGTGAGACTTTTATTGGTTGTGAGACTTGTATTGGTTGTAGACTGTTATGATGGAAGACTGTTATTCATGTATTGGTTATAGACTGTTATGATGGAAGACTGTTATGATAATATCTGGGACGGGAATGACAAATATACCTACGCTGGGTTATAAGCGATGATCTGATATACAAAGGAGGTGTTGTCCATATTTTTAAAAAATATAATGTGTATTTTTATGATGATGTGTGTATGTGTTTACAGTGTATATGAAATGCAGTGTTCGGAACCATCGATAGTTTCGATTACTGTTGTATGTTTTATCTTAGACAGAAAGAGCAACAGTTCATGGTGTACTTCTGAGAGCTTTATTTTCACATCCTTCACTTTCTCGGGATGTCGTAAAGGATCCCGAGAATGTGAAGGACGTGAAGAGGAAGCTCTGAGAAGTGCACCCTGAACTGTTGCTCTTTCTATCCAAGATAAAATATAGAACAGTAAGCGAAACTGTCGATGGTTCGAACACTGCACTTCACACACACTGTAAACACAGACACACAGCATAACAAAAATACCAATCATATTTTTTTAATTTTTTTATAATATCTGTGACGTATAGCGACGATCCGCGACGTATAGCGACGGGACTTAAACGTCGCTATATGTCACTAATTAGCGCCATTACGTCGCTATCCGTCGCTCAGTAGCTGACGTGGCAGAACAGCTATATCACCACCTGAGAGATGACGTCGCTAATTTGGTCGTTGTGCGTCACTAAACTGCTGACGTGACAGGCATGCCATGTCATCACATAAAAAGAAATGACATCGCTAAGTGGTCGCACTACGTCGCTGCTTTGGCGACGTACTGTTACGTCGCTATATGTCGCTAATTTTGCGACGTCCTAACGACATTGGTTGTGACGTCGCAAACAGCGACGAAAGGCGACAAAATTGTCATCTGCGACTAGCTTTTCTGCGACCTTCATGTTTCGTCGCTAAAGTCGTCGCTAATTCCTATTAGCGACGGATTTTCATTATTTAGCGACGTATCCTGGCGTCACTAATTTGCCTTATTTTAGTAGTGTTTGGAAGCAACATTTGAGTCAACAAACAATATTATTGGTGTCTCTAATTCCAGGATCTAATATAGATTGAACTAACGGTTACTATGGAAAAACCACACATAGATCCAACGATTTGATTTTCGAAAAATTGAGCTCAAAGTGACCTCCAAAAATAGTTTCAGACTTAAATGCTGAAATGTTGTTAATGGAGCTCACTTTACCCTCAATTTACATAACCCAAATTATTACTTAAGTCATGAAACCTATATGAAATTATTCAAAACGTAACCAAGAATACATTGGCACTAACTTATAAGAATATGATATACAAAGAAAATGACACACATCCAAATTTGATAAAAACTAATTCCTTAAAATATTTCAGTGTGCAGAAAAAATGCTCATGATACCAACTTTGGTCTCCTTTTACAGTAGTTAAACGAACTATTATGTACATGACTTCCATACAAAGTTGATAGACAAAAGATTATAGATTTCAGTTCCAAAATATGGTTCTGGAAAATAATTACTACATAGAAAATTATGAATGCTCAAAGTTGGAAGACAATTACAGATTTAGGAATTTGTGTGGCAGTGAAATTTTTAGTCATCTTTGAGCATTGATTAAATAGGCCAAAACACATCACTACAATACAAAACTTCAATCAGAAGATAGATAAAATTACCAAGTTTGAGCCCCCCAAGTCCTTCATACTGAACTTGGTTGAGAGAAACTTCTTTGTCTCTGTGACACAGCCTATATTCGTACCTAGGATTAGCATGTCGTCCACGTACAGACAAACGATGACTCCTCTTCTATCAGCAAACTTTGTGTAAACACATTTGTCCGTCTCACTGACTCTGTAGCCGTTTGACCTAATAACTTTGTCAAACTTCTCATGCCACATCTTGGGAGCTTGCTTCAAACCATACAAGGATTTTACCAACTTGCAGACTTTGTCTTCAAGACCTTTGACGACAAATCCATCTGGCTGTTGCATGTAAATCTCTTCGGTCAGCTCCCCATTCAGGAATGTTGTCTTAACATCCATCTGATATATCACCAACTTATGTATAGCTGCTAGAGCGATTAACATTCTGATGGTGGTCATCCGAGCTACTGGAGCGTACGTGTCAAAGTAGTCTATCCCCTGTTTCTGAGAAAATCCCTTGGCTACCAACCTGGCCTTGAGCTTGTCAATAGTTCCATATGCCTTCATCTTCTTCTTAAAGATCCATTTACATCCGATGGGCTTTTCTCCTTCAGGTAGATCTACTAACATCCATGTGTTATTGGAGGCGATAGAGTCAAACTCGTCATTCACTGCCTCCTTCCAGAAGATAGCATCTCTGGTCTTCATCGCCTCATCATAGGTAAGCGGATCTGCTTCCACATGATAGGTGACAAAGTCATCTCCGAAATCTTTCGGTCTTCTCGCTCGCTTAGCTGACGGCTCTGCGAGTTCTGGTACAAGAGTTGTTTCATCAACAACAGCTTCTTCTTGGACTACTGGCCCATATGAGATTTCAGTCTCATTTTTACCTACATTATTTTCCGGAATGTCCGAAAGAACAATATTTTTGTCTTTTGCAAACTTGTCTTCAAAGTATTCAGCATCGCGAGATTCGATGATATGATTTGACTCAATATCAAGAAATCTCCTAGCATCACTCTTCTCGGCATACCCCAAGAAGATCGCCTTCGTAGTCCTTGTTGTAACACCGCGACCCACAAGATGCCTTATGATGGATGGTTGGTTCGATGAAGCCTTGTTGGACTTGGAAATATGCGAAGGATCGCTTGGAAGTTTATGCGATCGTGGCGGGAATCGTCCTAAGAATGTGAGTAGTGTTGAACCCTTCTAAGATCCTTTAGCTTCACGCTTAAAATAAAGGATAGTGTGCTATGTTTCTTGTGTTGCTCAATAACACCTTGCATGGAATTTGGAAAGATAATGAAAGATTATAATCACCTGAATGTAAACTATTGTGGCTAGATGAATTGTATGCTTGTACGCTATTGCGATGAATTACATGACAGGTGAAGGCAAAGTCCCAAATACTTGGGCAGTGAGTATATCGAGCTTTGGCTCAATGAATAGATGACAAAACAGATGTTAAGACCCAAGAACTGGGCAGTGAGTATGCTTGAATTGCATTCAAATGAATGAATGCTAAACAGATGCTAAGTCCCAGGAATTGGGCGGTGAGTACATTGAGTTTGGTTGGAAAGATGTTTAGTATCAAAGATGTGGCAAAAGGCATTGGGTAACAACATTCTATTATTCTGTCGCCGATGTAGAATGTTGATTACGATAAGACCCTGGATTGGGCAGATGATAATGTTAGCGTTGGCTCAAGGCAAGATGGTAATATGAATGAGAATGGTGGCTGAATTACTTAGTTTTCCTTATCATACATTATATGTTTTCTTCTTAGATAAGTTGCATATAGTTGCATGGTCATGGACAACTTGTCGACAAGGTGGTTTCTCGAACGGTATTCCTGGGCCATGGAACCCGGTTCGTCCTGGGGGAAACCAATTCTGAAGTAGTAGCAGTGCTGAAGTAGTAGCACGGTATACAGGACTTGCAGTGGGGCTAGCTACCTGCACTGGCAAGGGCGTTGTATACCTGTAAGTCTGTCCAAGATGGCATATCGCCAGTGACCTTCATATAGATAGGTCCAGTGCTAATGATGTCTTATGCAGGCAGAGTAAGTTATTACTCAATTACAGGGAAGGATGTCGGCTGTTGGTAAGAATCACCTGAATGGTGATATTTATATTGAATCATGATGTTGTTCCTGTAGAAGCATGGAAAATATTAAAGAGAATGACTCATGCGGCCAAAGAACCCCATGCGGCTCAGGGAGTCATGCGGCATAAAGAGCTATGCGGCCCGAGGCATTCCATGCGGCTCAGAAGACACGTGGCCTGACAGTGCTCCCCTCCGACCCATGTTGCATTAATTGCTTTGACGGCTGACCCCTCTGAAAAGTTGACAGCCCTGACACAAAAGCAGGTAATTATGACTCTGTCATAATAATGAATCTCTAGGGAAGAGAAAAGAGATCTCTGACACAAATCCCCCGAGAGCCATAAAAATGCCACGTGGCCTTGCCACGTGGGCGTTCGTATGCGACTCACTCGTTATGCGGTTCAGAATGAATCCATCCTATGTGGCTCAGGCCAAGACAGCCTCATACGGCTCGAACAAAGACTCCTCATGCGGTTCAGAGTGAACCCGTCCTATGCGGCTCAGACCGAGGAAGCCCCATGCGGCTCAAGTAAGGACTTCTCATGCGGCTCAGGTGGATATGTACCTATACGGCCCACAAGGATTACTCCCCTGTGGTTCAAGGGATCAAGTGAGGGCCACTGCCCAGACAGCCCTGACACGTGGACTTAACCATATGCGGCTCAAATTCATATGCGGCTCACTCGTTATGCAGTCCAGATCCCCCCAGTGGCTCCTAGGACACGCGTCCTAGGCCGATTTATTTCTCAGATTTACTGCAATCAAAGATTGGGTCAAATCCCAATAATCTGGGACACGTGGCAGGAGAATATATTTAATTTATTTGCAGAACATCAGATGGTCATTATGAGGAAGATTTATTCCAATCAGCATTAATTGCTAATAGGATTTGGTGTAATCTACACTCGATGGCTCGGATTCGTCACGATCAAAACTGAACAGCCTGGATTGACCAATCCCCAGGCCGCCGCCATCTCCAAGAGCTAATCATTGGCAACCCTAATGATCACATCCCACTATTATAAATAGCAAGGTGCCATTCCCTTGTAAAAAAAAGGAATATATACAATATCAGAGAGAAATACGTATATACAGAGAGACTTCCCCCCATAGTCAGAGAGAGAATACACACAGGGGGAGAGAAGCCAGAAGAGAAACCAGAGGGAGAGCAAGAAGAGCATTTCTTCATCAACGCCAACCATCTTTTCACAGAAGCCAAGGCTGTATACCGATCGTCCAAGGAGTAAGGCAGGACTGCCGTCGCCTTTCCGAGCCTCTATCGTCACCCCCCAGAATCTAAAATAAACAATTGTACTTAGACTGTTGTACCTAGGTTTTCGTCCCTAGGCTTTCTTTGTACAAGCGAGTTTGTAACGTGAAGTAAAAGTCCGGTCCTCCGATAATTGTTCTGTTCTTTTATATTTCATGGCAAACAGTTCCTAACAATGTCTTGTGCAGGCAGAGTAAGTATTATAAATGTACAGGGATGGCTATACGACCGTGGGTAAGAATCACCAAAGGCTGATAACAGTATGCTTTAAATTATGTTGGCTATGAGATTTGCACGTTTTACTTCTTGTCGGCTATAACATAAAATTGACCCTAAGACAACGAGAAAGACCGCTGTTAATAATGTGCTATAACATGATTACTTAGTGTTGTCTTCTTACGTGAGTCGGGCCAGCACCGCTCGCCAGTACATTGATGATGTACTGACCCACGTTGTGGGCAATATTACAGGTGTTTGCTTGGGGGAAATCCTGTGAATCAGTGCTCGGCATCGATGAATCGGATGGGTGTGCAGAAGCTCTTCTTTCAAGACGATGTCTTCTGCTATACGGGACATAATGTATGGAACAGTGGAACTCAGTTGTACCAGTGAGATTGTAGCCATATTGGCAAGTTCATTGTAAAGAAGTCGGTATATTCAGTTATAGCCTGAAGGGCAAGTGTATACATTCAGTTGGCTATTTAAGAGCCTTGCAAACAGTTGTAAACTCTATATTCTGCTGCGAGTCTTGTAATCAGTTGTAAACTCTGTATTTCGTTGCAAGTCTTGTAATCAGTTGTAAACTCTGTATTTCGTTGCAAGTCTTGTAATCCATTTTGGTTATCAATAAAGAGATACATTTCTTAATAAATTGTGTGACTTTAATTTATCTGCTTGGTTCCGCTGCGTTGTCGATGTTTTCTGAGAATTACCAGGAACTGTGATGGTCTTGCCTTGTACAAGTACAATCTAGACTTGTACGGCATCACGCCCAGTAGCTTGTTTTCGATCCTCCGGGATTGGGGCATGACATAATGGTATCAGAGCACGGCTTTACGTCCTTGGATTCCTATTCGATTTGTTTCGAATTAATGTTGCTACTAAGATGATTCTAAGCTGCTTCCGCGATGATTCAAAGATTGCTTCCGCGATTATTCAAAAGTTGCTTCCGCGAATACTCAAAGTTGCTTCCGCGATGAAATCAAGTTGCCTCTATGATGATTCATAGTGCTTCTGCGATTGTTCTGTGTTGCTTCCAAACTATTCTATGTTGTTACCTTGACTGAAAGTCCGTTGATCATTCTAACCTCTCACTAGGTATTCCATACAATAAGTCTAAATATGTGGGCTGTGATATGTGTGCTTTGTTGAAATTCTAAAAGATACCAAAAAGAATAACAATGATGCGATGTGATAATAAGTTTGTGATGTATGCTGGATGTCTTATGTGTGGGATTCTTGAGTCGATTGTTATGCAGCAATCGACCATGGGTGATGGCTTGGTATGTTGGAACTGAATGTGCATGGATTTCAGTGAATGGGAATCGACAGAATCTTGAGTCGATATTTATGGTCAGCATAACCACTGCAAGATGGATTGTCCATGTTGGACGTTAGTTTGATGCAAGAAAATATTATGTCGGAATGGCTTGAGCTCTGGGTGGTATATTACATATACTCTCGTCGTGATAAGATGTCCCTTGACCCTTGATGTGTTTATGATTTTGTGATTGCTTTACCTATAAGGTATTGGGTGGTATCGAGTCGTAGCTGAGCTTACGATTGATACATGTTGGCTAGGAATGCCCCTGATTGTTAAGTTGGATGACCTGTTGCGAGATTTTTGATGTGTTCGGGTGAACCAACGCTAGACCTGGTCGGTTAGCATTATGTTGGATAGTAAGAGAATTGAGAATATGAAATGAATGCCTTGGTTGGGAATAAAACGAATTTTAGATTCAGGCAAAGACTTGAATAGTTGGGTAAGGAGGATTGTAGGCTTAGTAATGTTGGTGTGATGTTGCTATCGAATGATTTTGCGGGAATAACTATGGACCGAATATTGAACGATGTTGGGATTGAGTGAAAGAAATTGCATGTTGGATATCAACGAAATTGATGGTAATGTTAGACGCTTATCGGGATGTGCAAATGATTTAGAAGATACAGAGAGTTGCATCGACGACCGAAAAGATTGAGAATGGGATTTAGGAATAGCTGATCTTAGCACGATGTGCAGTTGGGCTTGAGAGAAATTGATGTTCTGAATTAACAAGTTATGACCCTTGACTATTTTGAGGCATAGAGAATGAGTACTTGTCCCTTGATGCAGGAAAGAATAGATGTTCCTTATGTGAGTTGAATGGCTGGAATACAAATAAGTATCGAGGTGCAGCGATATGTAATAGACCCTGTCGATAGATGTTGTCGCATGAATAACAAGTTTGGGTGGAATATAGAATTGTTGGATTATGACTTAGCTAATGAGTTATGTTATGTCCGCTAAGATGACCGATGGGTGAATGCTAGATGATTGGTGCTATAGAGATTAGATCGGTACATGAATAGTAAATCTTCTTATGGAGTCACAAGGAGATGATGCAAAACGAATATTGATGGTTAACATGAATTGCTAAGAGATGACCGTGTTGGTGCTAGAAAATTTTATAAATGATGCCTCGGAAGAAATATGATTATGTAGTTGCCTTGTTTTGTTGATTAAGAGAGTACGGACCGTATCGATGATCGAGAAATGTGGAAAACAAATGTGTCGCAAAGAGACCGTAGGAAAGAGATCATAAGTGATAAACTATTGAGATAGCGATGTTGGATGATGACTCGGAATAGTTGACCCGATTGAATAGACAATTTGAGTACGATATGAGGATGCAAGTTGGATTGAACAAGTGATGCTATGTCCATGCCAGTGGAAATTAGAAAGTGTGGATATTCGATTGAGGAGTTTTATATGATAACCTCGGGATTGACCCACAAGGATTGTTGGATAGAATTGTCGGATAGACTTTATCGGTTGCGGGTAAATCTAGAACGAGACTTCATTGGGTATGACCCGAGTATAAGTACGGCTAGAAAGACTTGACCCTAGAATGTTGGTTGGATTGCCTAGATTGTTGGTTGGATTGCCTAGATTGTCGGTTGGTTGCCTAGAGTGTCGGTTGGTTGCCTAGAATGTTTGTTGGTTGCTTAAGTTCATATTTGGTTGGCTATGTTCTTCAGTTGTCCTTGTTGGGAATAAGTTCATAAGATTGGGGTGGTGTCCCATGTCCCTAAGTTGGTCAGACCATAGAGTTGTCCCTATGATGAGAATTGGTTGCCTCTAAGATAAGAGATAAGTATGTCCCTGATAGCTACTCATCTCACATGAGCTAGTTGAATGTTGGTTTAGCTTAGATTAGCTGACCATAGAGACTTGACTGAATGCTAAGTTGACTGTTGAAAAATCGTAGGATGTCCCTATTGATGTTGCGTGAGTATAGTAGGTATGAGTAAGATGTTTTGGAAGGTAGGCTTCGGAATGGAATGGATAATTGGGAAATTTTGATGTTATAACGTTGGATGGGATGACGGATCATGTTGGTTTCGGGACTTGGTTGCCTTTGTTGAAATGTTAGGAATTGCTAAAGTTGGTTGGATTGGACTGATTAATATTGAGGTGCGAAAATTGTTGGTGGTGCTTTGAGATAGTTGGAATAATTTCATTGATCGGATCAAAATCGAGGATAAGTGTACGACGGAATTGGATAGTACATGTAGCCGAGATCGACGAGAGCGAAGGTGAATAGGAATGACCCTCGGGATTTATGTTGCTAGAGATAAGAGTTGCCTATGTGAGAGGATAATATGTTGGCTTGATCAATACGAGAAAATGTTGGAGTACAGCGAGAAATGTTGCTAGAGTGGAATGGTGATACAATTTGAAGGATGGTACAATTGGGAAGATAGATCATGATCGAGAAATTTACTAGTTGCAAACAAAGTATGGATGCGAATGATGACGAGTACAAGATTTGATCGATGAGAATTAGGGTATTGAAATAAAATGTGGCAATAAGAATTATCAACTTTGGTGGCATGGAATGACAATGAACTTGAAAGGAATACATGATACATCTAAGTCTAAATATTTTGGAAACGTTGGGATCGATTGAGGAATATTTATCGAGATGTAATTGGAAATATCTATTGTGTTATCAATTGGTTGGAATATTGAATAAACAAGTGGGATTATACGAGACGCTTGAAAAGAATTATTGATGTTCGAAAGAGAAGTTACACCGTAGCTCGTTCGTCTTCTCTATCGCTGAACTTGGCTGAGGTGCATGTATTTCGGGGACGCCTAAAATATGTGTATGTAGAAGCATGGAAAATATTAAAGAAAAATGACTCATGCGACCAAAGAACCCCATACGGCTCAGAAAGCCCATGCGGCTTAGAGAATCATGCGGCATAAGGGGCTATGCGGTCCAAGACATCCCATGCGGCTCAGAAGACACGTGGCAGGACAGCCCTCTCCTCCGCCATCTCGCATTAATTGTTTGACGGCTGACAACTCTGAAAAAAGTGACAGCCCTGACACAAAAAGACATAATTATGACTCTGTCATAATGACGAATCTCTAGGGAAGAGAAAAGAAATCTCTGACACAAATCCCTCCGAGAGCCATAAAAAATGCCACGTGGCCCTGCCACATGGGCGTTCGTATGCGGCTAACTTCTCATGCGGTTCAGAGTGAATCCGTCCTATGCGGATCAGGCCGGAAAAGCCTCATACGGCTCGAGCAAAGGACTTCTCATGCGGTTCAGAGTGAATCCTCCCTATGCGGCTCAGGCCGGGAAAGCCTCATGCGGCTCGAGCAAAGGACTTTTCATGCGGTTCAGAGTGAATCCGCCCTATGCGGCTCAGGCCTAGAAAGCCTCATGCGGCTCGGGCAAAGAACTTCTCATGCGGTTCAGAGTGAATCCGTCCTATACAGATCAGGCCGAGAAAGCCTTATGCGGCTCGAGCAAAGACTTCTCATACGGTTCAGAGTGAATCCGTCCTATGCGGCTCAGGCCGAGAAAGCCTCATGCGGCTCAATTAAGGACTTCTCATGCGGTTCAAGAGGATCATGTCCATGCGGCTTAGGTGGATGTATCTCTATGCGGCTCACAACGATTACCTCTCTGTGGTTCAAGGGCTCAAGTGAGGGCCACTACCCAGGCAGCCCCGACACGTGGCCCTAACCATATGCGGCCCAAAGTCATATGCGGCTCACTCGTCATATGGTCCAGATCCCCCAGTGGCTCCTAGGACACGTGTCCTAAGCCGATCAATCTCTCAGATTCACTGCAATCCAAGATTGGGTCAAATTCCAATAATCTGGGACACGTGGCAGGAGAATAAATTTAATTTATTCGCAGACATCAGAAGATCATTATTAGGAAGATTTATTCCAATCAGCATTAATTGCTAATGGGATTTGGTGTAATCTACACTCGATGGCTCGGATTCGTCATAATCAAAACTGAACGGCCTGGATTGACCAATCCAGAAGCCGCCGCCATCTCCAAGAACTAATCATTGGCAACCTTAGTGATCACATCCCACTATTATAAATAGCAAGGTGCCATTCCCTTGTAAAGATATACAATATCAAAGAGAAATATGTATATACAGTGAGACTCCTCCAATAGTCAGAGAGAAAAATACACAGAGAGAGAGAGAAACCAGAAGAGCAATAAGAGGGAGAGCAAGAAGAGCATTTCTTCATCAACGCCAACCATCTTTTCACAGGAGCCAAGGCTGCATACTGATTGTCCAAGGAGTAAGGCAGGGCTGCTGTCATCTTCTCGAGCCTCTATCGTCACCCTCCAGAATCAAAAATAAACAATTGTACTTAGACTGATGTACCTAGGTTTTCGTCCCTAGGCTTTCTTTGTACAAGCGAGTTTGTAACGTGAAGTAAAAGTCCGGTCCTCCGATAATTGTTCTGTTCTTTTATATTTCATGGCAAACACGATGGCGACTCTGCTGGGGACAAACTTCTCCACGGCTGAGGAGTTGGTGACGCAATCAGATACAGCCAAATTTGGCTCCACACAACAAAAGATGGTCGTCCACTTCGATCAACAGGCGTTTGAAGAGATGCTCTCCGAAGGAAGCGCTGGCCCGGTCCAGAAGCACACCCGCGGGACGAAGGCTCGCAAAGAGTGGAGGCCAAAATCGTTTGCTCCTCCCCAAGCCCTCGATGGGATACCCTCTGTTGCTCAAGACGGCGAGAAAGACTCTCCTGCGGCCCCACTTCAGACCGTAGACAACTCTGCTGTCCCCAAGTTCGGTAGAAGAAAACACTATGATGCTGGACTTGCAGGGGCAAAGAGGAACTCTATGCGATCCGAACCGCATAAGGGTATTACCCGCAGGGAGAAAGCTCATGCGGCTACACCCGCCAGCCGCATGAAGAAAACTCATACGGCCACATCTGTCAGCCGCATAGCTTATGCGGCTACAGTCGCCAACCACATGGATGAAACTCATGCGGCTATGGAAGTCAATCGCTTGCAGAAAACCCATGCGGCCACAGTTGCCAACAGCATACGGCCAGCCTGTACGGTCGTGACTCCTAGCCGCATAAGAACAACTCACCCAATAGCAGAAGACAGCCGCATGCAGACAGCCTGTACGGTACCCAATTCTAGCCGCATAGCGTCTGTTCTATGCTTCTCTCGATCAGTCTTCGACCGTCTCTCATGCGGTCCTGACTCTGATGGTTCTCTGAACGATAAGCCAGACTCTGTGGTATTCAACTTGGACTCCTCCTATTACGCACCCGCAAGTGCTAAAAGGAGGAAGTCTAAGGCAGTACGGGCCCACCAAGCCCAGTCAGCTACCCCAACCTCTGACTATCGGGGCATCCCACTGGTTATCACGCGGGCCCCTGATAGGAAGTCGTACAGAATCGTTCGAGTCCAGCCCCCGGCGGTGAACGGACAAAGTGGTTTCTCTGACCTGCGTGAGATTATCCTTCACAAACGCAAGAAAAGAGAAGGGGCTTCAGTGTGCAAAGAATCCTCATACGGACGTCACTGCACCCAGATCATCGTCAACTGCTGTTGCAACAACGCGGCAGTGACAGAAGACCGGCCATCCGTCTTCCAAAGACTACAGCATCCGAGCTCGGAGGACGAGGCACCTCCTGTTGTCTCCTGCAATTCCACTCAGAAAGTCCCTGCCGAGGGGAGAGGGAAGAAGACGAGCATCTCTAGCCCGAAGATATCGACCACTACAGCTAAGAAATTGTCGTCTAAACGGTTGTCCTCCACCGGAGTATACCAACACACCCGTTCAAAGACAAAATCTGCTACAATGGGAGATTCATCGTCCACATCGCTGGGGGTCGTGGGAACTGGGGGTAGCACTCCTCCGAACATTCACAACAATCCGATGTTTCAAGGAGACGAGCCCAAAAAAACAACTCTTCCATCAGGTACAACAGATGCTGGTGTCCCCGAGGACATCCATGACTCTCAAGACGAAGCAAGCTCCGAGGCTGGGGGTACTGTTCCCTCCGAGTCTGAACCCGAAGAGAACATTCCTACCTACCCCGATGATTTCTCGATGCATGGGTATGACTCGGAGGGCACATCCTCCACCGTTCCTTCCGTCACTCCTCATGTAAGGACGGTATTCATGACGGACAGCGATCAAGGTGGTTCCAGTGATCGCCAATGCATCGACACTTTGGAGGCCATACTGCTTGCCTTGGTCAAGTCTGTAGGTGAGATCAAAGCGGCTCTTCCTACTCTGCAGGGAGTGACACCTGGCCAAACAAGTGCGCGTCCCACAATCAATGTAGATTCAAATTCAGCGACACCGAACCCGGGCAACAATCCTCCCGAAATAACGGCCCCTACCGCGACAGACGAGGCCCGAGAAGTAAGAAGAGAGGTCCAGGAGCTCCGAGCCATGTTCCACGCTCGAGAAAACTCTCAAGACCTCAGAACACGGCAACCATATCCTGCTGAATGGAGGGATGTTCCGTTCCCTCCAATATATAAGACGTTCAATATCAACCCATATGATGGCAAGACCTCAGCAAGTCGGTACATCACTTACTTTGAGGTCACCACCGACCATCTGCCCTAAGATGATGCTATCCTCACGCGATTATTCATCGGGGCGTTGGAAGGAGTCGCCTTCGACTGGTACCGCAACCTGCCAGACAACTGCATCCACTCCTTCTGTAGTGCCCCGTCCCGCAAAGTCAATCGGAGGAATCAAAACGCCGACGGCGTTCGGACTTGGCCTTACAACGGCGACTCGAAGACATCGCTCAAGTGGGGGAGTTTCGGTGAACTTGCCTCATCTCTGCCTTCACTTAATAATTCGTGTGGTTTCAACTTGCACAAGTAGGCTAATATAAAAGCTACGAACGCACATAGCTAAGGGAATAATTCCGACCCGTCGGAATGTTTTAGAACATGGAAAATGGTCCAACGGTCTCAATAGAAGTCGGCTCAGCGTGCTTTAAAATGACACTTGGTCCTTCGTCCCGTGGCTTGGGAGAAGGAAAGTTGGTATTCGACACAAACGATGAGTTAGCCTAAGTCATAGGCGTTGCCCGTATAAATGCTCGATAAAGCATGCACGTTTCCACTGCGCAAGACTTGGCATAGCCTTGGCTCGTCCCTCGGGTTAAGTTGTAGGCTTGAGTAAGTTAGGCAAAATTATGCCGATCGACCTAAGTCATTCTAAGTGCCGTCCCGCTCGTTCTGCGGTTGTCAAGTCAAATAGTCCCACGATCTCACGGGCCGTCATATAACGTATGACTTGGGTGATAGCGTCGCGTAAGACAGAAGTCAGTTAAAGGCACGAGCCACGGTTGGCACGATGTGAAGTTAGCCACGGTCCATGGTACTTAAGGAACACGTTTTGTTCAAGTTAAGTTGGAAGGCTACGTAGTAGTCGTTCCCTCGAGTTCGAAGAAGTTCGAGGCGGTCCCTCGGTTGGGAGTCTCGCGTTCCTATCCACGTTAAGGTGTTTCGAGGCGGTCCCTCGGTTGGAAGTCTCGCGTTCCTATCCACGTTAAGGTGTTTCGAGGCGGTCCCTCGGTTGGGAGTCTCGCGTTCCTATCCACGTTGAGTTTCGAGGCGATCCCTCGGTTGGGAGTCTCGCGTTCCTATCCACGTTGAGTTTCGAGGCGATCCCTCGGTTGGGAGTCTCGCGTTCCTATCCACGTTAAGTATTCGAGGCGGTCCCTCGGTTGGGAGTCTCGCGTTCCTATCCACGTTGAGTTTCGAGGCGATCCCTCGGTTGGGAGTCTCGCGTTCCTATCCACGTTAAGAAGTTCGAGGCGATCCCTCGGTTGGGAGTCTCGGGGTCCCGAGGCACGTTATGCCAAGTGTGATTCAGAGGACGAGTTGCTAAGTATAGTTCCGATTGTACCAACAAGTAGGCCATACATTTACGTGAGTTTAGATGTCTCGTAGGTGCGTGGTCATTGGACACCTTGTCGACAAGGATTTCTGCCTAGACTGGTTATACGCCGGGGCACCGGGCCCAGTCGTCCTAGGAGGTAGACGTTATAGCAGCGCATGCCTTTATTGCGTAGGTAGTCGGGGGCTTTCCATGGGGCTAGCTACCTTGCATCGAAGGACCCGCCGCCTACCCGAGCTATGTCCGCGATGGCTTGTCATGCCAGTGGCCTTTCATATAGATAATCGGCGTGCTAAGCGGCGAATTCGCATGCACGATGTCGGTCATAACAGAGGAAGTGTAAGCACGGTATACGTTGAATAGTTGAAATGTGTGCTCGGTTGCACCCAAAGTATTATAAAGTCTACGTTTCGGCTATACGTAAAGACACGTGCTTCGGCACGAGATATGGCATCGTACTCGAGTTCTTAACACCGGTTCCACAAGTTGGGTTATACGTTTCGAGTTAAGTCGAGAAGGGCCGTAGGGCAAGTATTTGACACGACCTAGTCGTTACGTCCAAGAGTATGGTACGACAGACAAGTATGAGTCGGTACGTTGACAATACAAGCACGAGAAAGGTCAAGTTAGGCAAAGTATGGGTACGTTATTAGTGCAAGGCATGGAAATGGTCTAAAGACACTAAATAGGCCGAGCGTCGGTCCTAAAATCGATCCTACGGCAAGACTAGAAAGACAATCGTAAAGGGGGGGCTTGTGTTGCACAAAGTAAAATAAACGTGTCGGTTCTGTATGGGTGGGCGAGGAGCTCACTCCACCAGTACAGTGGTACTGACACCCACACAGTGTTTATGTGCAGGCACAGGTAGAAGCTCGTGGCGCGG
This sequence comes from Iris pallida, assembly GCA_029216955.1. Classification (NCBI taxonomy): domain Eukaryota; kingdom Viridiplantae; phylum Streptophyta; class Magnoliopsida; order Asparagales; family Iridaceae; genus Iris; species Iris pallida. Next base: position 135,535 of record JANAVB010007201.1, on the reverse strand, counting down.
AGCTCGCTTGGATGCGTCGAGGCACGGAGTACCTTGGCGGTTCGAAGCGTGTGGCCGCATGGATTCGAAGACTTATACGGGACATAATGTATGGACATCGCCTTCCGAAGCTCCGCTGGTTCAAGCATTTGTATCGAGAGATGAGAGAGAGCAGAGTGACTTGTAAAATGAGAGAAAAGTGAGCAAGAGAGAATTTGTAATTCGGCCTTGTGCCCCCAATGTAACCATTGTTTCAATATCAATAAAAGAGCTTCTTTGAATAACTTGTGTTTCGTTCTAAATTTTCCGCTGCGTGTTCGATGTCTCTGCTCGGGACTTCTGGGCGACGATCTCGTCGCCGCCGTTGTAATCGACCGTTATGGAACCCGCCTTGCACGAGCGCAATCTAGGCTCGTGCGGCATCACGCCTTAGCGAGGACGATCGCTCCTACGGGAGCGGGGCGTGACATAAATGGTATCAGAGCACGGCTTTATGTCCTTGGACTACCGATTGAATTCTTTAACTCCGTTGTTCTGTAAACTTTAAATTGTGCTTCCGTAACGTGATATCGTTGGTGCGCTCTCTCTCAAACGTCCCTCGGCATGTCCATACAATAAGTCTAATATTTTCGAAAGCTCGTACAAGCATTCAATCGAACTAATCGATAGGTGGTGGCCTTTGGGCCGAACGGTGCCGACCTTGAGTTGATAGAAAATGCGTGCTAAAGTTAGCAAGTCGTGTGCGTGCCTAACGAGTCCTACGTCGACATTATAAAATGAGCACGCAAAGTCGGAGTATAGTCCATACGGAATGGTTATGCATACGGCCTTTGGCTAAGTTGTGCTTCGTATCGCGCACCTCGACTTATTGGTGCAAACGAATTGCGAGTGATATCAAGTATCGCTCGATCGAAAACGGAAATACACTTGGAGTGTATATCGATAGGAACGTTATCAGACTAACGCTTAGGCGTACACGAAGGATTGATTGGGATTTGAGGATTGTGCGAACGACTTAGTGCGTCGATACGAACGTGATTGAGGACTAAATCGGATGGCTTGAACCCGAGTGGTGCATGGACGTTATAGAAATTATTCGAGCGGAACCAGAGGAGTTACGGATAGTACGAGTATGTCGACAAGCGATGATATCGTAAAGCCTTAGAACGAGTAGCGCTTAGATGGTCATGATTCGAGAGTCGCAAACGTGATACCGTTCGAACGATTTGTAAACGATAGTGCGAATTACGAAATGGTTGAATGGAAATTCTAAACGATAGAATAAATGGATGACTTGATTTAAGAAATTGATACGGATCGTATACGAAAAGTTAGCACGGCAGGTAGATAGCGTGCATGAAATGTTCGATTTTGAAGTTACGCAAACGACTCTGAGGATTGAAATCGATGTGCTCGATGGTTTGAGTTAGCAAGGAATGATGCGAATTGAAGAAATATGTAGTCGATGACTTAAGATCGACGGATAAACGATACGTGAATTTGGGTTGAAGAAATTGATGATGTAAACGATTCGAGGAGATAATCCAGTCGGACGATAGCATCATTCGCACGACTCAGAATTCGTTGCAAACGAAGATCGTCAGGTTACGTATATCGTCGATGGTATTGAGGCATATCAAAGATGATATGCAATAACTCGGAGGTACTCGGACTCGGTGAATGACGATCGTGCAAGTGCTATTATTCGGTTGGATGCAATACTTAGGATTTTGCTTGAGGTGAATGTTGGATAAAAGTGATCGTGTTTTGATGGTTGCGTTGAGAACCACAACGTCGACGGTCTTGTCTTGCGCGAGCGCTACTCTAGACTCGCACATGCGTTGCGTCGGATTTGGGGCGATCGTTCTGCATGAGCGCTGACATGGTGATTCATGTCGCGGGAATAATCGAACTCAGAAAATCAGGACGCGGCAACTTTGATTGTCCTGACTTGTTGGTTTGATGCGAAGGCAAATTCGAGGATGTTAGGACTTACGAATGATGATTGAATGAAACTTGAGGATTGAGTAGGTCCAATCCGCGCATCGTGAATGAACTAGTCTTGACCCAAAACAAGAGTTACGTCCCGATGAGAATGATTATCTCGCGGGAGCGTGCATGGTGATTCGTGCCCACCGTGGATGATCGGACTCGCATGAGATCGGAGCGTGGCATACTGTTAAGTCAGACGACCTTGTGATCGATTACGTGAATTGGAATAGATGATTTCGGAAACGTGGAATATGAGTTACGGTTTAGAGAGGAAATGTGTCGTAGCGTGCTTGACGTGGAACGATTGATAGGCGGATTATGTCGAACGTGTTCAAAAGAGATAGACTATACGAAATGACTTGAAAACAAAAACGAGCGAGCGATACGTTCTTATCGAGGAGATCGGTTGAAATGCGATTTATCATAGAATGGCCTTACTGAACGACTCGGACCCCATGCGACGAACATTGGGATGTGTGTAGAAAATTGATACTCGATGTTTAGAAATTGGAGCGATGCGAGCTTGGATAGAAAACCCCGTACCAACGATTTGGTTTGACCTTAGGATGGGGTCAGTGTTGATATCGTTGTTTGGGAACTATGATTCCAGTACTGACGAAAAGACATAGCCTAGCGGTAGGCAGACATTCGAGCGCGAAGCGTTAGGAGTTACGGAGGCACCACTCGCGAGCCTCGGCTGACATGCACATATATCAGAGACGTCCGAATATGTATACGATCCGACTCGAGTGGTGATGGCGGATTCTCTATCACGAGGCTTGGCTGACATGCATGTATTTTGGGGACGCCTGGAATATGTGCACGATCCAACTAAGTGATACGTTGAATCAAGTGAGACTTGAGAAACCGGAAAGTGTCGAGAGTTTTGGAATCGTGAGTTTCGAAGAAATGTTGGTGATAATACGATCATTGATTTGAAACGAATTTGAATGTTGGTTGATCGATTAGTGTGCCTTACGACTAAGTTAGCGATAGCATGAGCGTGGCTCCAAATCGAAGAAACGCGTAGGCGGAATGTGTACGATTGAGTCTTGGCCATAGAAATGTAGGATGGCTTGCCTTCAGGAAAGTCTCGAGGACGAGACTTGTTCTGAGTGCTGTATGTTGTAGTGCCCCGTCCCGCAAAGTCAATCGGAGGAATCGAAACGCCGACGGCGTTCGGACTTGGCCTTACAACGGTGACTCGAAGACATCGCTCAAGTGGGGGAGTTTCGGTGAACTTGCCTCATCTCTGCCTTCACTTAATAATTCGTGTGGTTTCAACTTGCACAAGTAGGCTAATATAAAAGCTACGAACGCACATAGCTAAGGGAATAATTCCGACCCGTCGGAATGTTTTAGAACATGGAAAATGGTCCAACGGTCTCAATAGAAGTCGGCTCAGCGTGCTTTAAAATGACACTCGGTCCTTCGTCCCGTGGCTTGGGAGAAGGAAAGTTGGTATTCGACACAAACGATGAGTTAGCCTAAGTCATAGGCATTGCCCGTATAAATGCTCGATAAAGCATGCACGTTTCCACTGCGCAAGGCTTGGCATAGCCTTGGCTCGTCCCTCGGGTTAAGTTGTAGGCTTGAGTAAGTTAGGCAAAATTATGCCGATCGACCTAAGTCATTCTAAGTGCCGTCCCGCTCGTTCTGCGGTTGTCAAGTCAAATAGTCCCACGATCTCACGGGCCGTCATATAACGTATGACTTGGGTGATAGCGTCGCGTAAGACAGAAGTCAGTTAAAGGCACGAGCCACGGTTGGCACGATGTGAAGTTAGCCACGGTCCATGGTACTTAAGGAACACGTTTTGTTCAAGTTAAGTTGGAAGGCTACGTAGTAGTCGTTCCCTCGAGTTCGAAGAAGTTTGAGGCGGTCCCTCGGTTGGGAGTCTCGCATTCCTATCCACGTTAAGCTGTTTCGAGGCGGTCCCTCGGTTGGGAGTCTCGCGTTCCTATCCACGTTAAGGTGTTTCGAGGCGGTCCCTCGGTTGGGAGTCTCGCGTTCCTATCCACGTTGAGTTTCGAGGCGATCCCTCGGTTGGGAGTCTCGCGTTCCTATCCACGTTGAGTTTCGAGGCGATCCCTCGGTTGGGAGTCTCGCGTTCCTATCCACGTTAAGTATTCGAGGCGGTCCCTCGGTTGGGAGTCTCGCGTTCCTATCCACGTTAAGAAGTTCGAGGCGATCCCTCGGTTGGGAGTCTCGGGGTCCCGAGACACGTTATGCCAAGTGTGATTCAGAGCACGAGTTGCTAAGTATAGTTCCGATCGTACCAACAAGTAGGCCATACATTTACGTGAGTTTAGATGTCTCGTAGGTGCGTGGTCATTGGACACCTTGTCGACAAGGATTTCTGCCTAGACTGGTTATACGCCGGGGCACCGGGCCCAGTCGTCCTAGGAGGTAGACGTTATAGCAGCGCATGCCTTTATTGCGTGGGTAGTCGGGGGCTTTCCATGGGGCTAGCTACCTTGCATCGAAGGACCCGCCGCCTACCCGAGCTATGTCCGCGATGGCTTGTCATGCCAGTGGCCTTTCATATAGATAATCGGCGTGCTAAGCGGCGAATCCGCATGCACGATGTCGGTCATAACAGAGGAAGTGTAAGCACGGTATGCGTTGAATAGTTGAAATGTGTGCTCGGTTGCACCCAAAGTATTATAAAGTCTACGTTTCGGCTATACGTAAAGACACGTGCTTCGGCACGAGATATGGCATCGTACTCGAGTTCTTAACACCGGTTCCACAAGTTGGGTTATACGTTTCGAGTTAAGTCGAGAAGGGCCGTAGGGCAAGTATTTGATACGACCTAGTCGTTACGTCCAAGAGTATGGTACGACAGACAAGTATGAGTCGGTACGTTGACAATACAAGCACGAGAAAGGTCAAGTTAGGCAAAGTATGGGTACGTTATTAGTGCAAGGCATGGAAATGGTCTAAAGACACTAAATAGGCCGAGCGTCGGTCCTAAAATCGATCCTACGGCAAGACTAGAAAGACAATCGTAAAGGGGGGGCTTGTGTTGCACAAAGTAAAATAAACGTGTCGGTTCTGTATGGGTGGGCGAGGAGCTCACTCCACCAGTACAGTGGTACTGACACCCACACAGTGTTTATGTGCAGGCACAGGTAGAAGCTCGTGGCGCGGAGCTCGCTTGGATGCGTCGAGGCACGGAGTACCTTGGCGGTTCGAAGCGTGTGGCCGCATGGATTCGAAGACTTATACGGGACATAATGTATGGACATCGCCTTCCGAAGCTCCGCTGGTTCAAGCATTTGTATCGAGAGATGAGAGAGAGCAGAGTGACTTGTAAAATGAGAGAAAAGTGAGCAAGAGAGAATTTGTAATTCGGCCTTGTGCCCCCAATGTAACCGTTGTTTCAATATCAATAAAAGAGCTTCTTTGAATAACTTGTGTTTCGTTCTAAATTTTCCGCTGCGTGTTCGATGTCTCTGCTCGGGACTTCTGGGCGACGATCTCGTCGCCGCCGTTGTAATCGGCCATTATGGAACCCGCCTTGCACGAGCGCAATCTAGGCTCGTGCGGCATCACGCCTTAGCAAGGATGATCGCTCCTACAGGAGCGGGGCGTGACACCTTCGCTGGCTTCAAATGCTTGTTCTTGGAGAGATTCTATGAGGTAGGACAGGATGTCACAATGTCTACCCTCATGGACGTCGTCCAAGGAGAGAAGGAGCTGACAAGAAATTACATTGAGCGGTTTTGCCAGACCGCCATGAAGCTGCCCTCTGGAAATCCAGATTCCTCTTTAATTGAAATTTGCCAAAAGAGACTGCTCCCAACAATCAGTCTCTGGATGGGCGAAAGTCAATTCAAAGATTGGAAGGCGTTCATCATCAGCGCCACAAGCACCAAAGAACGACTGAAGAAGGCTCGCCAACTGGGATTGCACATCTCGGAAGGAGAAAACAAGGACAAGCGTCCCAACAACGATAATGGGGGTAACTCCTCCAACAATCGGGACAGCAAGGAAAAGCAGGCTATGGTGGCCGACACAGCCCAAAAGCCCGAGTCACAACCAGCAAACAAACAATAGCCTCAAATCACTTACTCTTTTGAAGACGGCCACGTCAAGCGTATCTTGGACATGCTCATACAAGGAGATAGAATTCAGCTTCCTCCACCAAGACGGGAGCCTCGGCCGGCTGATCTGGAGAACCCGAAGTTCTGCCATTACCACCGTTATGTACACCACGCTACACACGACTGCTACCAACTGAAACGGTACATCCAAAACCTCATCGATTCGAATGCTCTGGCCATCGATTTCGAAGAGGTAACCGTGGCAGCCAATATGGTGTCCGTACAATTCGACAGCTTCCCTCCGACGGAAACTCAAGACGGGGTGGTCCCTATCCCTCTGGAAACAATGGAGATTACCAATCTTCCACCACCCCGAGACCAAGCTGCTGGCCTAGTACCTCTCACCACGTCACGAGGGGAAGTCATGTGGGTCCATCCGGACCTGGTTCATGAGCTGACTCAGTCCACACCGCCTCCCATTCACAAGAAGAAAAGTAGAAAAGTCAGGACCTGCTACACAATCTCGACAGACAACGAGGAAGCTACAGCCGTCGTCACGCGGTCCGGAGCACAATCCCAACCTACGATTGACAATCCAGCTGAGAATCATCAACCTACTACAATCGATGCTCCGGGACTGGCTCAGCCTTCGACGACCGACAAGCCAAGGCCGAGGGAGACTCGCTTCGACAAATCTCTCTGAAAAGAAGCAGCTCAAGGGCCAGAGAGGCCCTACAACTTTGACATCTTAGCACAATTAGCTAACACACCGGCCAAGTTGTCACTGTACGAACTCCTAAGGCTCTCCAAAGACGTTCGTATTGCATTGAGCGAAGCACTCCAAAATGCCGATGCCTATCTGGCTCAATCCAACCTCACCGGGGAGGACTCACCTGTGGATCTCCAAGACAGTACCTGTACGGGAGCAATGCCCAACATCGTCTTCACTCCACAGGACATGCTCATCAAGACTAATCTGCACGATCGCCCATTAAACTACACAGGATACATCGGCGACGTAAAGGTAGATCGGATGCACATTGATCCTGGCTCTTCTATAAGCATCATCCCGAAAGGTCTGTTATATTATCTCCGTATCCCAATGCACCGCCTGACACCTACAAGCACCGTCATCAGCAGTTTCAATTCGGGCAGGAGCTACCCTATTGGAAAGATTCGTCTGAAGTGTCAGATTGGCGACCTCCAATCCGAAGTCACCTGCTACGTCATAGATACAGATACTTCTTACAACATCCTCTTGGGGCGTCCATGGATACACGATTATATGATCGTGCCTTCCACACTACACCAGTGCTTCAAATATATCGACAAATACGGCTTCGTGAAGACGGAATTTGCTGACATCGATCCGTTCAAAGGGGTCGAATCTTACTACTCGGATTCTTGTCTATACGAAAAGTCAAAGAGACACCTTGATGAAGGAAACGAACAAGCTAGTACCGAAGCAGCCACGGGAACAGAAAAACCCCTGACGATCCATCTCCAAGCTCGTAAACCGGGCAAGTTTGCACCCCTTACTGCCACTCTGCAGAAGGACGCGATCAGCCTCTCGGCGCAGGAAGAGCAGATGATAATCCAGCTGCCGAGGTTCGGCCAAGTGCCAAGACCTACAACAGGGCCATTGACAATCAGATTGCCGAGAGTCGGTCAACCCCAAACGGAGAAGCTCAATCCCTCCGATAGGCCACTGACGATACGCCTTCCCAAGAAGGGTCGTCACCCCGATGCGAGGTCTGACACTTCTAGCGAACCGACCACTCATTGCTCTGCATCGAGTACCAAACTGGGGGTTGCTAGTCTGCTAGCGACTCCGCGCTCGGCCCCATCAACTGAACCACTGATGATCAAGCTCCCCAGGTCGTCCTCTCAGTCTTCATTTACACAGGGGGTAGCCGAAGAGGAACCGGAGCTAGCCAAATATGTGGCTGCCCACAATAATGTCCCCTCCGCTGATGATATAATCCCCCTAGAAAAGATACCTTACTTCGTCAATAAAGGGTTATTTTTCAACTATACCGAGCTCAATAAGCTATGTACAATGTATGCTATGGAACACGGTATAGGCACTCACCTACACACACAGGTGACAAACGTATACACCGCAATCCAGCTTACTCCAGCAGAAGACGCTTACCGAATAATCGAGGAAGGGGACCATCCAATCATCTTCGGCCGAAAGGACGACCTGCATTCCTTCACCATAAAGGAAGCCGACCTCGGGTCAGATGCCGGAAGACTGCCTCTGTATCTTTATAGTCCCCAATCCAAACATCTCATGCAGAAATAGGGGTATGATCTGGAGACGACGCCAGGTTTGAACTACGGTACCGGACGACGATTACCTTCGAAGCCACCGGTACCGGCTGGCAAGCCACGGGACTACTATAGCAAAACTCGATGTGGACTAGGGTATGTAACCCCCACAACGACCCCTGAGAGTTCAGATGAAGAGTGTGACTGGCAGTCATACTCAACCGAGTCACCAACCTCCGACTCGGATACCAGCATCAGAGACATATTCAGACAAATCCTGTCATTCAATATGGCATTCGCCGACGCTTACGAAGAAGACGAAGACATTCCGGAAATCCTCGAACTAGAGCCGTAGGCCCAATAGTTGGATGCACAATGGGAAAAGCGGTTCGAGCAGAGAGAACCTCCCACCGAAGATGAGGTTATGCAGATCGACCTCGGCAGCGAATCCTCTCCAAAACTGATCTTCGTCAGTAAAAGCCTAACGGACGACGAGCGAGAATCGCTGCTAGAACTTATCAGAGAATATATTGATGTATTCGCATGGAGTTATGAAGACATGCCGGGGCTAGATCCCGATATCGCTCTTCATAAGCTCAACATACGGCCAGATACAAAGCCAGTCAAGCAGCAACAACGACGCTTCCGCCCAGGTGTCATGGATGCGCTCGAAGTCGAAGTCAACGAACTAATAGCCAGCAGCTTCATTCGTGAGAAGCAATATTCCGATTGGGTCGCTAATATAGTACCCGTTCTTAAGAAGAATGGGAAGATTCGAATCTGCATCGACTTCCGCAACCTGAACGAAGCGTGCCCCAAAGATGAATTCCCCCTTCCTATCACAGACATCATGATCGATAATACCTGCGGCTTCGAACGTATGTCATTCATGGATGGCTTCTCGGGGTACAACCAAATCAAAATGTCTCCTGACGACGAAAAGCACACGTCATTCTGAATACCAATTGGCAGGTACTGCTACACAGTCATGCCTTTCGGTTTGAAGAATGCCGGCGCCACATATCAACGAGCCATGAGTATTATTTTCAGAGAACACTTGCGCAAGACGGTGGAATGCTACGTCGATGACATCGCCATCAAGAGTCGCCGTAAGGGAGATCATCTGCAGGACCTGAGGACGGTATTCGACCTGATGCGAGCCCATAATCTGAAAATGAACCCTACAAAATCTTTCTTGGGCGTATCCAGTGGGAAGTTCTTGGGATTCATTATCACCGCTCAGGGCATTCATGTAGACCCTGAGAAAACGAAGGCAATCATGGAGATGGGTCCCCCGAGAAATCTTCGCGAACTCAGAGGCCTCCAAGGGAGGCTAGCTTACATCAGGAGGTTCATTTCTAACCTCTCCAGGCGATGCCGACCGTTCACGCATCTCATGAAGAAAGGAGTCTCATTCGTATGGGATGAGGAATGTCAGCATACTTTCGACAGCATCAAAGAATATTTGTCAAATCCTCCAGTTTTGGTGGCCCCGATTCCTAGAAAACCATTCCTGCTCTATGTACGAGCAATAGAACATTTCCTCGGAGCCCTGCTCGCACAAAACAACGATGCAGGCCATGAGCAAGCCATATATTACCTCAGCCGAATGATGATTGGGCCAGAGCACCGATACACCGCTGTGGAGAAGGAATGCCTCGTCCTGGTGTTCGCCATTCAGAAAATGTGACACTACGTCACCGGACAAACGATATATGTGATTTCACGAGTCAACCCTCTCAGGGTCCTCATGACTAAACCAGAGGCACTCAGTTCTCGCCTCGCTACTTGGACAATATTGCTGTCCCCTTATCATATGACCTTCGTCCCACAAAAGGCAGTCAATGGTCAAGCCCTGGCAGACTTCTTAGCAGCCCACCCAGGCTCAGAATCTTCCAGAATATATGAAGAGATCCCAGACGAGGTCGTCGACTCGCATGCAACCTCTCACGAGACTATATGGCGAATGTTCTTCGACGGTGCTTCGAGGACCGGACCCAAAGGCAATATAATCGTCGGGGTCGGGGTAGTGCTGGTCTCCCCTTCCGGATTGGTGATCAACCGCGCTTATTCTCTCACAGATCCCTGCTCTAACAATGTGGCCGAGTACAACGCTCTGGTCATTGGCCTCCAACTTGTAAGAGAGCTGGGGATAGAATACCTTGAAGCATACGGCAACTCCCAACTAATCGTCAATCAGATCCGGGGCTCATACGAGGTCCGCCACGAAGACATGATCCTTTATCACCAAATAGCGATTGACATCATCTCGTCATTTAAGGGGTTCTTCATCAAGCATGTCCCCAGACTCCAAAATATCGAAGCCGATGCCCTAGCAGGCCTTGCCGCTTCTTTAGCGGTGCCGAACCACGCTCATCATTCGGTGGATGTGATAGGCCACGAACTGGTCTGTCCCAAGAACAATATTTAATTCGTGGCGAGCTATTCCGCCCAGACGGTCGATGAAGCACCAGATTGGAGACAACCATTCATCGACTTCGTCGTCTACGACATCCTGCCCGAGAACCCAAAGGAAGCCACTTCTATCAGACGGCGTTCTCTCAGATTCTTCTACGATACAGAGACAAAAATGCTATATCGCCGCTCCTACGACGGATTACTGCTTCAGTGTCTGTCAAATACAGAAGCCAAAGAGGCCATACGAGAAGCTCATGACGGTATCTACGGGGGCCCACCAGCCCGGCCCAAAACTACAAGATCGCCTCCGTCGAATGGGCTACTATTGGCCCACAATGGTGACAGATGCGATAGATTATGCTAGAAAATGCAAAGCCTGCCAAGTCCACGCGGACTTCATTCACCAACCATCCGAGTTTCTACATCCGACAGTGGCGTCCTGGCCATTTGAAGCATGGGGAATGGATATCATTGGTCCAATCACCCCACCTTCCTCCCGAGGACATCACTTCATACTTGCGATCACTGATTACTTCTCCAAATGGGCGGAAGCTGTCCTACTCGCAGAAGTTAAGACTTCAAACGTGATCAGCTTCCTTAAGCATCACGTCATCTACCGCTTTGGACTGCCCCGAAGGATCATCCATGATAATGGTCCGCAGTTTGTAAGCCACGCATTCTATCGATTTTGCGATAAGCACCGTATTCAGAATGTCGCTTCGACACCGTACAACCCGGCAGCGAACGGGTTGGCAGAGGTATTCAACAAAACAATCATCAAACTCCTCAAGGAGTTTGTCTCTTCCAACAAACGCGACTGGAATGAGAAGCTCAGTGAATGCTTATGGACTTATCGCACCATAGTTCGAACAGCCATCGGGAATACACCATTCTCCCTAGTATACGGGAGTGAGACAGTTCTCCCATTAGAGACTCAAATACCCTTACTCCGCGTTGCCCTCACTTATCAATTGACGACGGATGACAACTACCGACGTCGACTACAAGAGTTGGAGGCCTTAGATGAAAAGCGCCTCCTAGCTCAGCAAAGGATCGAGCTATACCAAGCACGCATCTCAGGAGCCTTCAACAAGAAGGTCAAAATCAGAACATTCCAAGTGGGCGATCTTGTTCTGGCAGTTAGGAGGCCAATGGTCATGACTCACAAGACCGTCGGTAAGTTCCAGCCAAAATGGGAAGGTCCATTTGTCATCGAGGCCGTGTTCTCCAACGGTGCCTACCGCCTCGCCAAGCAAAACGGAGACTTGCTCATGTTGCCCGTCAACGGCAAGTTCCTGAAGAAATATTATGTCTAAACACATTCTCCAGATCATCGAGTCACGTACCCCCTGGTACCACTGAACTCACCCCATAATTCTCCAGGTCATCGAGTCACGTACCCCCTGGTACCACTGAACTCACCCTTTCAGTTTGTCATATTTTCGAGTCACGTACCCCCTGGTACCACTGAACTCACCCCATAATTCTCCAGGTCATCGAGTCACGTACCCCCTGGTACCACTGAACTCACCCTCTCAGTTTGTCAGATTTTTGAGTCACGTACCCCCTGGTACCACTGAACTCACCCCATAATTCTCCAGATCATCGAGTCACGTACCCCCTGGTACCACTGAACTCACCCACTCAGTTTGTCAGATTTTCGAGTCACGTACCCCCTGGTACCACTGAACTCACCCCATAATTCTCCAGGTCATCGAGTCACGTATCCCCTGGTACCACTGAACTCACCCTCTCAGTTTGTCAGATTTTCGAGTTACGTACCCCCTGGTACCACTGAACTCACCCCATAATTCTCCAGATCATCGAGTCACGTACCCCCTGGTACCACTGAACTCACCCTTATAGTTTGTCAGATTTTTGAGTCATGTACCCGCTGGTACCGCTGAACTCACACTCACCATTCTCCAAATTACCAAGTCACGTACCCGCTGGTACCTCTGAACTTACACTTTGATTCCAACATTCATGGATTGTCGAGTTATGTACCCGTTGGTACCCCTGAACTTACATCCTGGTCACTCTTTTGAAAGAAAGTCATGTATAACCATACCGCTGAATTTTCTTCCTACAGGAGATCCTCCCTCATGATCCACTACCTGTACTCCCGGTGCACAACAAGGGTAACGGGTCCACAAACTTCCAAGACGGCCATGTCCTTATCACCTCTGAGTCGTCCCATTTCTGCCAAAAATAAATCACCCCTCTACGTAGAACGTCAATGTCCTCATTACCTCTGAGTCATTCTATATACCCCTCTTTATTAAGCCCACTCCTGCCATGTCCTCGTTACCTCTGAGCAGGAAGGCTTCGTCAAAGGAACCCTCATGCTCACCACGTCCTCAGTACCTCTGAGTAAGTATGTTGGTTTCTTTTTAACTTGTTGTCCGTATCCAAAACCAGGGTATGTTAGGGGCAATGGGTCTACGCAAAATGTCCCAATAAGATGACTATTACAAAGCAAAAGGGTGAAGCAAATATATTCCATCTATTCAGAAATCGGTTACATCCACACGATTACAAGCAAGTTAAAAAGGTTCTTCATGCAGACAAGAAGAAAAGCGAAACAAAACAAAGACTACAGACAAGAGATAGACATCCACGAGAACCCTAAATCCTAGTTACAAGAGCGTATATACCATTCCCTCAACCACCTCACATATGAAGGATGCAAGTGAGGAAGATCTTGGGCCGGAATAGGAGAATCGGGGTCCCCAGCGCTACCACCCTCAGCATTTTCGATATTTGGGGGGCTGCCATCCCCCACAGGCACCGGTTCTTCTTTCATCGCTTCCTCCTTAACAGAGGAAGACCCCCGGTCGATGACAGGAGGCCGTGGCTCCTCTGATACTGTAATCTCAGCGTTCGGTGGAGATACTGCAAAGAACCAAAGATGAAGAAAATAAGAACAGTCAGAAGTGTCCATGCGGCTCGTTTTAGACGATTCTTATGCGGCTCGGATATGAGGTATACCCCCATGCGGCTCAGTCATAGGACGTGTGTGAGGACCACGTAGTTTGAGAAGTCCACGCCAAAGGCTTGTGCACGAAGCATGCAGCAGAGTAGGCTCTGTTAGGGTTTCAAAGTAACTTGATCGTCTACATAATCCTTACCTTCGATGGCAACGCGAACGTCAAGACGAAAGGGGGGCGCAACAGTCGAAGACGAAGCCGACTTCTTACTCTTCGCCACAGCCTTCTTCACAGCCTTGGAAGCCCTGGGTGCCATTGTCGTTTGACGATCAGAGGAAGAAGACAAGACAGGGATCTAAGGAAGTCTGTCCAAATACCCCTCTATTTATAAACAGATAAAAGAGGACCACGGACCGACGCCTCGTACAACGTGGTCGACTTTTCGACCACTGGGACAAACTAGCCAATTAAAGACCAAAACTTTCGGGATCCTGCCCCAAAAGAAGATTTGCACGCATGGCACAATGACGTGGCAAAGATCCATGCGGTAGAGCTATTTATGTGGCTGAGCCATTCATGCGGCTGAACCATCTATGCGGCTAAACCAGCCATGCGGCCGAGACATCCATGCGGCCAGCATATCATATGCGGCTAGAAGAATACACAGCCATGCTTCTTATTCAAAGTATTTCAATTTTTCAAATTGAAAACTTTGAAGGGGGTCTTGTAGAAGCATGGAAAATATTAAAGAAAAATGACGCATGCGGCCAAAGAACCCCATACGGCTCAGAAATCCCATACGGCTTAGAGAATCATGCGGCATAAGGGGCTATGCGGTCCAAGACATCCCATACGGCTCAGAAGACACGTGGCAGGACAGCCCTCTCCTCCGCCATCTCGTATTAATTGTTTGACGGCTGACAACTCTGAAAAAAGTGACAGCCCTGACACAAAAAGACGTAATTATGACTCTGTCATAATGACGAATCTCTAGGGAAGAGAAAAGAAATCTCTGACACAAATCCCCCCGAGAGCCATAAAAAATGCCACGTGGCCCTGCCACGTGGGCGTTCGTATGCGGCTAACTTCTCATGCGGTTCAGAGTGAATCCGTCCTATGCGGATCAGGCCGGGAAAGCCTCATGCGGCTCGAGCAAAGGACTTCTCATGCGATTCAGAGTGAATCCGCCCTATACGGCTCAGGCCGGGAAAGCCTCATGCGGCTCGAGCAAAGGACTTCTCATGCGGTTCAGAGTGAATCCGTCCTATGCGGCTCAGGCCTAGAAAGCCTTATACGGCTCGGGCAAAGAACTTCTCATGCGGTTCAGAGTGAATCCGTCCTATACGGATCAGGCCGAGAAAGCCTTATGCGGCTCGAGCAAAGACTTCTCATGCAGTTCAGAGTGAATCCGTCCTATGCGACTCAGGCCGAGAAAGCCTCATGCGGCTCAATTAAGGACTTCTCATGCGGTTCAAGAGGATCATGTCCATGCGGCTTAGGTGGATGTATCTCTATGCGGCTCACAACGATTACCTCTCTATGGTTCAAGGGCTCAAGTGAGGGCCACTACCCAGGCAGCCCCGACACGTGGCCCTAACCATATGCGGCCCAAAGTCATATGCGGCTCACTCGTCATATGGTCCAGATCCCCCAGTGGCTCCTAGGACACGTGTCCTAAGCCAATCAATCTGTCAGATTCACTGCAATCCAAGATTGGGTCAAATCCCAAAAATTTGGGACACGTGGCAGGAGAATAAATTTAATTTATTCGTAGACATCAGAAGATCATTATGAGGAAGATTTATTCCAATCAGCATTAATTGCTAATGGGATTTGGTGTAATCTACACTCGATGGCTCGGATTCGTCACAATCAAAACTGAACGGCCTGGATTGACCAATCCACAGGCCGCCGCCATCTCCAAGAACTAATCATTGGCAACCCTAATGATCACATCCCACTATTATAAATAGCAAGGTGCCATTCCCTTGTAAAGATATACAATATCAAAGAGAAATACGTATATACAGGGAGACTCCCCCAATAGTCAGAGAGAAAAATACACAGAGAGAAAGAGAAGCCAGAAGAGCAATAAGAGGGAAAGCAAGAAGAGCATTTCTTCATCAACGCCAACCATCTTTTCACAGGAGCCAAGGCTGCATACTGATCGTCCAAGGAGTAAGGCAGGGCTGTCGTCGCCTTCTCGAGCCTCTATCGTCATCCCCCAAAATCAAAAATGAACAATTGTACTTAGACTGATGTACCTAGGTTTTTGTCCCTAGGCTTTCTTTGTACAAGCGAGTTTGTAACGTGAAGTAAAAGTCCGGTCCTCCGATAATTGTTCTGTTCTTTTATATTTCATGGCAAACAGTGTATGATTCCAATTAAGTGGTATGCTGAATTCAAACGAAGCCACGGGAAGGATGATTATGTGCTAAGGATTTGTATGAGTGTCGGAGGAAAGATCAAAGATGGTAAACTATTTTGAATCAAATGGGATGCTGTAATGAGACGGTACATTACTTAAAAATCAATCGAGAGATTGCGGAGAAATGTTAAATGGTGCAAGTTGATTGAAGTTTTGGGGATGAGTTTTGTTTTAAGTTTCGAGGACGAAACTTTTTCTGGGTGGTATATATTGTAACGCCCCGACCCGCAAGATGCCTTATGATGGATGGTTGGTTCGATGAAGCCTTGTTGGACTTGTGAATATGCGAAGGATCGCTTGGAAGTCTATGCGATCGTGGCGGGAATCGTCCTAAGAATGTGAGTAGTATTGAACCCTTCTAAGATCCTTTAGCTTCACGCTTAAAATAAAGGATAGTGTGCTATGTTTCTTGTGTTGCTCAATAACACCTTGCATGGAATTTGGAAAGATAATGAAAGATAATAATCACCTGAATGTAAACTGTTGTGGCTAGAAGAATTGTATGCTTGTACGCTGTTGCGATGAATTACATGACAGGTGAAGGCAAAGTCCCAAATACTTGGGCAGTGAGTATATCGAGCTTTGGCTTAATGAATAGATGGCAAAACAGATGTTAAGACCCAAGAACTGGGCAGTGAGTATGCTTGAATTGCATTCAAATGAATGAATGCTAAACAGATGCTAAGTCCCAGGAATTGGGCGGTGAGTACATTGAGTTTGGTTGGAAAGATGTTTAGTATCAAAGATGTGGCAAAAGGCATTGGGTAACAACATTCTATTATCCTGTTGCCGATGTAGAATGTTGATTACGACAAGACCCTGGATTAGGCAGATGATAATGTTAGCGTTGGCTCAAGGCAAGATGGTAAGATGAATGAGAATGGTGGCTGAATTACTTAGTTTTTCTTATCATGCATTATATGTTTTCTTCTTAGATAAGTTGTATATAGTTGCATGGTCATGGACAACTTGTCGACAAGGTGGTTTCTCGAACGGTATTCCTGGGCCATGGAACCCGGTTCGTCCTGGGGGAAACCAATGCTGAAGTAGTAGCAGTGCTGAAGTAGTAGCACGGTATACAGGACTTACAGTGGGGCTAGCTACCTGCACTGGCAAGGGCGATGTATACCTGTAAGTCTGTCCAAGATGGCGTGTCGCCAGTGTCCTTCATATAGATAGGTCCAGTGCTAATGATGTCTTATGCAGGCAGAGTAAGTTATTACTCAATTACAGGGAAGGATGTCGGCTGTTGGTAAGAATCACCTGAACGGTAATATTTATATTAAATCATGATGTTGTTCCTAACAATGTCTTGTGCAGGCAGAGTAAGTATTATAAATGTACAGGGATGGCTATACGACCGTGGGTAAGAATCACCAAAGGATGATAACAGTATGCTTTAAATTATGTTGGCTATGAGATTTGCATGTTTTACTTCTTGTCGGCTATAACATGAAATTGACCCTAAGGCATCGAGAAAGACCGTTGTTAATAATGTGCTATAACATGATTACTTAGTATTGTCTTCTTAGGTGAGTCGGGCCAGCACCGCTCGCCAGTACATTGATGATGTACTGATCCACGTTGTGGGTAATATTTCAGGTGTTTGCTTGGGAGAAATCCTGTGAATCAGTACTCGGCATCGATGAATCGGATGGGTGTGCAGAAGCTCTTCTTTCAAGACGATGTCTTCTGCTATACGGGACATAATGTATGGAACAGTGGAACTCAGTTGTACCAGTGTGATTGTAGCCATATTGGCAAGTTCATTGTAAAGAAGTCGGTATATTCAGTTGTAGCCTGAAGGGCAAGTGTATACATTCAGTTGGCTATTTAAGAGCCTTGCAAACAGTTGTAAACTCTGTATTCCGCTGCGAGTCTTGTAATCAGTTGTAAACTCTGTATTTCGCTGCAAGTCTTGTAATCAGTTGTAAACTCTGTATTTTGCTGCAAGTCTTGTAATCTATTTTGGTTATCAATAAAGAGATACATTTCTTAATAAATTGTGTGACTTCAATTTATCTGCTTGATTTCGTTGCGTTGTCGATGTTTTCTGAGAATTACCAGGAACTGTGATGGTTTTGTCTTGTACAAGTGCAATCTAGACTTGTACGGCATCACGCCCAGTGGCTTGTTTTCGATCCTCCGGGATCGGGGCGTGACACTTGTCCCTAGCTTCTGAATCTTCAGATCTGGGAGCTTTACATACGCCAGACACCCCCACACTCGAATGACATTCAAGTTTGGTCTAACTTTGAACCAGAGTTCATGAGGAGTTACGTCCGAAGTTGCATATGGCACTCTATTCAGAATGAAAGTGGCCGTTAATACAGCTTCTCCCCAGTAGCATTTTGGAAGA
Source organism: Iris pallida (assembly GCA_029216955.1). NCBI lineage: Eukaryota > Viridiplantae > Streptophyta > Magnoliopsida > Asparagales > Iridaceae > Iris > Iris pallida. The sequence continues at coordinate 117,106 of JANAVB010007201.1, read as the reverse complement.
CCTGCAGTGAACAGCATAGAATTCATCATTTTTGTTAATGTCCGGTTCTTCCTCTCTGCTACTCCGTTGGATTGAGAAGAATATGGAGCAGTAGTCTCGTATATGATTCCATGTTCTTTGCAGAACGATACGAATTCATGAGACTTGTACTCTCCACCTCGATCACTTCTCAGCCTCTTGAGTTGTTGTCCAGTCTGTCGTTCAGCTTCGGCCCTGAACTCTCTGAACTTCTCGAAGGCTTCATCTTTGGACTTGAGCAAGTAGACGAACGCGTATTTTGAGAAATCGTCGATGAAGGTTATGAAATACTTCATCCGGGCCTTCGTGGAGAAATGTTTGAAGTCACAGATATCGGAGTGCACCAACTCCAGAAGATCTGTGCTTCAATTGACCCGATGAAAGGGTTTCCTTGTGATCTTCGTCTGAGCACACACTTCACACTTCTCCACCTTACCCCCACATTTGGAGATAAGTCCTAGACTAGATATTTTGTTAATTCTTTTACAATGAACATGTCCTAGTCTATTATGCCACAACTCAAGAGAATAATCAGAAAATGCAACTGCATTAATGTCATCAAACTGGTTGACAAGCTGAATTTTAAACATTCCTTCGATTTGATAAGCCTTTCCGAAGTATGTTCCCTTCTTGGACATCACCATCTGACCAGCATTGATGTCCATCCTCAAGCCTGCGTTGCAGAGCAGGCTCCCAGAGATCAGGTTCTTGGCAATCGCAGGAACATGCTTCACACCTTGAAGCGTCAGAGTGTTCCCAGAAGTGAGTTTCAATTCCACGGTCCCGATCCCCAGAACTTTAGCTTGGGCCTGGTTCGCCATGACAACCTTCTCAGATATCGGCTGGTACGTGACGAACCATTCCTTGCCAGAACAGACATGGCAAGTCGTACCAGTGTCTATCCACCAGTCAGAGTCAACCCCCACAGTTGTGACCTGTACGATCATAGCAACAAAGTTAGAAACCAATGAAACCTTATTAGGCTCACCTTTCTCTGATTGTTTAGGCTTAGATCTGCATTCACTCTTGTAGTGGCCTTTCTTGCCATAATTGTAACAAGTCACGTAGGACTTAGTCTTCTGTTGCTTGAATGAAGGACCCTTCACTTTTAGATTAGTGAAGTCCTTCTTGGGATGAGAAGCCGCCTGCTTCCCCTTGTGATCTCTTGTCTGCACTAGATTGGCTTTAGCCAACGGTTTGGACAGAGTGTCCACCTTCTGTTGGAAACGCATCTCGTCCTCAACATGGATCTCTTGAAGTAGATCTCCCAAGCTAATGTCTAGCTTCCTCCTAAGCATCCTTGCATAGAAGGTACTCCACCCAGCAGGAAGTTTTGAGACGATCCCTCCAACGACAAACTTGTCGGGAAGGGGCATCTCTTCATCTTTCAGTTTCTGACATAGCTTCAGAAATTCCTTCACCCGTGGTAACATGGACTTCTCGTCCTCAAAGAGAAATTTGTGATATTTTTTAACTACAAACATTTTGCTCCTGTTCTTGTCTTCTTCATACAGTTTTTCCACAGACTCCCATATGTCTCTGGCAAGTTCCTTCTTTGAGTAGGATTCTGCCAGGGAATCCTCCATAGCATTCAGGATGAGAAGCCTGCAGATGCTATTTTTCCTTCTCTATTTGGCCTGGAGTTTGGTAGCCGCATTGATTGCGGCAGTAGATCCAGTATCTGGAACAGAGGGTTCTTCCTCCGACAGAACATGATCAACATCCTTTAGTTGAAGAGTTAGATAAACATTTCTCTTCCAGACTTGATAATGCTCTCCATCGAACTTATCCAATTTGCAGAAGTCCGATTGGAGGAGCGAAGCATTAATATTTTCCATCTACACGGTTCTTGCTTTGAGATTGTTAGTCCCGGAGCTTGATCAAAGATGGAAAAACTGATGCAATCGAGATCTGAGATGTCACACAAAAAACTTTACAGTGATCAAACTCAAGATCTACGATGGTACAATAAATCAAATAGCCAAATTACAATCTGAAAAAGGGAAATAGAGAAGAGAAGATCTCTCATTCTTCCTTGCAAACGTGTTGCAATTGGGACAGAACGAGTTACAATAATCTAGAGAAAGAAGAGAAGAAGAGAAGTTGCTGGGGTGTCAAAACACCGTTGCTCAAAGCAAGATTCGCCCCACACGATCTGCTTCCAGGAACCAGCAAGTTGAAGAACTTGTGGAACGCTCGATGTCACCTCTGTTCTGACTCCTCGGATGGACTTGCAATGGCGGCAGCAGCTCTCTCTCTCTCTCTCTTTCTCCTTTTCTGACTTGTATTTTCGTAGTCTTCACAAAGGAGGCCAGAAGAGAGTATATATAGAGAGAGGGTGGAAACCCTAGCCGCCTCTTCAGTTATGGAAAGATTGAATCAAATCACAAAAAGATAGCAACGAATTAATTCTAATCCCACAAAGATAGGATCTGGCGTTTTTGCCTTTACTCTAGAGTTTTCTAGAGTTTTACTCTAGAGTTTTCTTATTGTTTGTCCTACTTTATGAAATTGTTTGAATGATCAAATCATAATAATTTCGAGTAAAACTCAAGGAATAGGAAGAGAACCTTACTAAGAATAGATGTAAATTACTGGATCGAGAATTAATGCAACGAGGTGGTCGGTGGTTTGTGTGGAGAAAGAATAGAGAAGATGGAGAGTAAGGAAGGATAGAGAGGAAAAATAGTGACTAGGTGTTGTGAAGTAACACGTTCACAAATAAGAAGAAGTATGGGCTACTCTAATGCTCCCAAATTGGAGGAAAGAGTGGGGGTAGTGGGTAGTTGTTTGGGTAAAGGGTATGGGTGTAGCTAGGTAATGAGTCCAGCCCAAAAGGTTACATATAAGGGTGCGTGTATATATATATATATATATATATATATATATATATATATATATATATATATATATATATATATATATATATATATAATTTTAAATTCTAAATAACAATTTTATTTTTGAAACTCTAAAATATTAACAAGACATTATTTATATAATTCTATAAAAATATTCCAACGGAAGTCATTTTCCAAACATGATGTTTCGAAAAAATATATATATAAATTGAAAATTCCAGAAAACTGGTGTTAAGCGGGATAACATTGTATTAACTTGTGGTTATGGTACAACCTTTCGGATAATTAAAAACTATGATGATATAAGGCAAGAGTCATAAGAATACGGGGACGTGTGAACTTTCAGTGAGAAATTTTTGAAGTCGTAAATTAGATTGAGAATAATAAACTAGGGTATACCTGGTGGTTCCAAGATTTATTAGTATAAATTCTAAGGATTCTAGATACGTTTTCTTGAGAGATAATGGTAGAGTGAGATTGTTGCTTATTTGAGGTTGAGGGTTGGAAGATCTTGACAGTTAATGAGAAGTAGTAATTTCAGATACTTGGATTAGCTAGGGTTATCTTGGGTAAAGGAAACTAATCCAAGTGTGTAGAAGAAGTAGTGGTAAACTAGGAAGTTGTTACTTTTGATTGCTATATATGTTATTCGTGTTGTCATTTTATTTGCTTGTAGTTTTAATTTAAGGGCAAAATTTTGAGAATTTAAATGAGCTTGGTAAACCCTTCCTAGAAATAATATGGGTCAATTGTTGATACAAGAAATTGAAAGAATTAAATATCCTTAATGATGAACTGGAGAGAAGGTAATACATGAGTGGTAATTTGGAGAAAACTAGACTCGCATGCAAATGGAATATAGATAGTGTACACATGACTAGGTAGGGTATCTAGAGAGGAAAGGTGACAGAAGCAGAGAAATGGTATTTTGGGCGCCCCAGTTCTATTTGTGGATAAATCCAAATAATGAATGCCCTTTTCTCTATCTATAACAACCTTTATACGTTTCCCTTTTTATATATTCTTAATAAGAGAAGTCCCGTTCTATTTTCTTTTTCTTTCATTTTTATAACAATCAAGGGTTTAAGGATAACTAGTTTGAAAGTTACGAAAATTATGGTATTCATTTGCTAATTATAACAGTTTGAGATAACAATTTGTTAATTTTAATAGTTTAAGGCAACAAATTACAATATAAGACAAGTTCAGAGTATATAGTTGCAATGAAGACCTATATATATATATATATATATATATATATATATATATATATATATATATATATATATATATATATATATATATATATATATATATATATATATTCCAACAAAAACAATACCAACTCTACTGGCACCATTTCGGAAGCCTTTATCTTTCACTAACAAGAGTCTGGTGCAGCACTCAACCTGAATCTGATTTCGTAAATCGTAACTAGTTACCCTAAATAAGAACTTGGCTCCAAATAAAAGTAACTTTTGGCACACACAAAAAAGTGGGATAAAGTGCATTTAAACCCTCCTTAGATGTCACGAAAATGCAAAAAAAGATTCGCTGATCCGAAAAAGACAGTCCGTTACGAAAATGCTCAAATCACCCCCCGCTGTTAAAATCCGTTAAAAATCGTCTTAAAAAGACGATTTTTCCCCTCTCCTCTCCCCCCCCTCTCTCTCCGGTGGTGGGGACGGGTCGGAGGGGAGGGGGGGTCGGCGATGGCCGGCGGAGGAGGGGGGGGAGGGGGTCGGGGGGGCGGGTCGCCGACAGAGGGAGGAGGGGCGGGGGTCGGGGGGCGGGTCGCCGGCGGAGGGAGGAGGAGGGGGTGGTCGGGGATGACCGGCGGAGGGAGGAGGGGGGGAGGGGGTTGGTGGGCGGTCGCCGACGGAGGGAGGAAGGTGGTTGGGGGGGTGTCGGGGATGACCGGCGGAGGGAGGAGGAGGGGAGGAGGGGGTCGGGGGGCGGGTCGCCGGTGGAGGGAGGGGGGGTAGGGGTCGGGTCGCCGGCGGAGAGGGGACGGGTCGGGGTCGGACCGTCGGCGGAGGGGGATAGGGAAGGGAGGGGCTGGTAGGGAAGGGTGGGGGGGTAGTTTAGATGTTTCTATTTTTTTTTATTTTTTTTTAAGTCTTAACGGCCATTTAACGGATAAGGGCCATTCTAAACAAAACAGGTTTTTTGGGAGGTGCAAACTGCTTAAGTTTTCTAAAAGGTCTTATTTTGCAAATGAGGCAACTCTAGGGAGGGTTTAAATGCACTTTACCCAAAAAAGTGTGAAGCTAACATCGGCCTTGAAAGAACAAGTTTTAAGGAAAGAGAAAGAAAAAAATGCAATTTTATAAATTCAAATTTGATAATGGCTTCCGAAACATAAACAAATATGTAAAGCTGCTGTTATCAATTGCTCACTTCTATAATTGCACAACATACGGTTATGGATGATGTTTGGTAGCCGAAAACGAAAAGGTAAAAAAAAACTGTAAATGATGTAATATATTGATACAAGATTTAGCCTGATGGTATTAAAGTTTTACCTATGGAATAAAAAACTTGTATGAGAAGAAAACAAAAAATAGCAATGTAGGGAATCACTAGACTTCCCTATGGCTTCCAAGCTCCCTATCATAAGAATAATTATCTTTGGGATCTATCGCGAACTTTTTCTTCAGTCTTTCTACGCCATGACAAGGCCTGAACAAGTAGATTGCGACGCATTCAAAAGTTGAACTGAGATCCCTTTCTGTCAACAGAAATGAGCGCTTTTCTACACCTTACGAGATCTCTTACGGTCGCTGCTGTGTCTGCGGGATCTCCTATTCTCTTTTTCGTCTTTCCAAGCGTTCTGATCATCATCTCGTGCATCGTGATCGTGGTCGCTGTCCTGTCTGCGGGACTTCTTAGACTTCTCCTTCTCATCTTTCCCAGCATTCTCATCATCTCGTGCATCATGATCGTGGTGGTCGCTACTATGCCTGTGGGACTTCCTAGACTTCTCTTTCTTGTCTTTCCAAGCATTCTCATCATCTCGTGCATCGTGATCATGCTTCTTACGTCTTCTATCTTTGTCTTTGCCCCTTATATCGTCTAAAGCTGCTGCTATCAATCCCATTCTCCAGGTCCATTTCGCCCTTTTCAGGTTGCCGCTTACCCTTTTCCTTTTCCCGGCCTCTACCTTTCGCATTTGTATCCTTCTCTTTATCAGATCTACCCTTTTCTTTCTTTACCTGCATGTACACATGACATGGAAAACATAAAGATTTTAAGGTACCAATGTTACATTCAGGCAATATCCTCGATTACATTACTGAATTATGATAAAACTACAAACAAACAAAAAAAATTCCAACGAAGAAAGATGCATTTTATTAGAAAACAGATGCAAAGGTATTTCATCCAACGCGAAGGATTTCCAGCTTTTAAGCCTGAATCATTTAGAAATTAAGCTTTTTTGTAGACACTAGTAATGGAACAAATACAAATCACAAGTACAAGACATGGAGAACTATGCAAAAAAACAGATTGTTCCTCTCTTCCAGGGGCTGATCCAGTAGTAGTCCAGCCCACCCCAAAGTTTTTTTTTTTCTTTTTTTTTCCATATAGTTCTTTTTTTAGAGTTAGTCCACGCCTAGCACACCCTAAGCCATTCTAAGCCAACCCCAGTTTATGTTTCTGGATCCGCCCCTGCCCTCTTCCCACTTCCCTTCTAAGACAGCCGCAATAATATGACTACGTCTCACTCCTGACACCTCCAATAGCAAGTCCACTCAGGGTATGCTCCTCAACTCTTCCTCACTTCATTTATCTTCTCAATATACTAATTTTGAAATTTTGGGTTAGCAATAGTAACATCGTATCAGCTAATTTCGACCAACACAGACCAATATCCATTTCTATTGTCTGATACTTTCACGCATCAGTCTGTCGAACACAAAATTGTAGATGAAGACTTTGTTGTACTTTCATGTATCACTCCAGATCGATACTTCCGCCTAGTTTTGGATCTAAATTCCAATCCTAATCCAAAATGGCCAAGACGTATGAGCTTCGACTAATATTTTAAACCTCGACTATGAGGCAAAGTGTAAAGCACATGTGAGTATAAAAGAAAATGATTATACACATACACAGGCACAACACAAGAAATGAGCGTAAACCGAGTAAAGTAAGAGGTGGCACCAATCTATATATATACAATGTTGTGGTTGTTATTGTTGTTTCAACTATACATTGTTACAATGTGAAGTGGTAACATGGTTCTTACAACTATAAAATGTTGTTATATATATATATATATATATATATATATATATATATATATATATATATATATATATATATATATATAGAGAGAGAGAGAGAGAGAGAGGAGGGATCCACATCTCCTCACTTATGCATCCCCCATGTATCCCACGATAACATCTGTTGGATTTTTTTTAAGTCATCTAATCTCAACCGTTGAAACATCAACGGTTAAGATTAGATGACTTAAACAAAGATCCAACGGATGTGAAATAGGGGATGCATGAGGGATGCAAAAGTGAGGGGATGTGGATCCTTCCTCATATATATATATATATATATATATATATATATATATATATATACATATATATATATATATATATATATATATATATATATATATATATATATATATATATATATATATATATTTTTTTTTTTTTTTTTTTTTTTATATATATATATATATATATATATATATATATATATATATATATATATATATACACCCTAACCCTATATATATATATATATATATATATATATATATATATATATATATATGCATGCTCACACACTAAATGATAATATTGTAAATGAGAACATATAGTTGACACCTTACATAAAAGAGGTAATGAGAACATATAGTTGAACCTTTCATTATGAATTATGGCCTCTGTTTAAAATATGTGATTTAACAACCATGTTGTTTGCATAAATCTAACCTATTGATGAACTGGTCTTATTTGCTCTATTGTTAAAAAATAAGGGTTAAAATGGGGATCAACTTGGTCAGTATGATAGAAATCTGCAAATGGCGTGAGTATCTGCTCAAATTTCAGAACATGGAAATCATGATTAATCTTGGTTGAATGGCACAGACAGGGATCTGGACACAACACGATATTTCAGAACATGGAAATCATGATCAACCTTGGTTGCATGGACACGGACACAGATTTGGATATAAACATGATATGGATTCGGAATACAGCCTTTTCGGGGGGGAAAGGGATACGAGTACGGCATGGATACGGTTACATATATGCATGAAAACATATTTACACATTTAATACATTCGACCTTAGTAGCATCTATACTAAAGAATGTGTTGGATACGAATTGGGTTTCCTACAAAAAAAATGATATTTTCTCGTATCTCAATTATATTCGGCACATTTGGCACGATCACGAACATGCCAAAATCACCTTTAACTATTTTTTTTCTCAACCCTTTACAGCCTAAACATGGGTGAGACATATATTATACTTAAAGTGGGAACAAGAGAAGAAGTCGGAGCTTCTAACAAGGTCGTTAAACAATACCAAGATTTTACAAAATCCAAAGGGATAAATGTTTAATTGATTACCTTTCCTTCATCTCTCTTCTGCTCCTTCTCAATCGACTTTTCTTGCAAGTGTGCAACATATTTCTCGAAAGTTTCCCTCATAAATTCCTCTCCATTGATCCAACTAAAACACAAGAAATCAGCAGGTATAAAAAACAAGGACTCTAACAACTACATACCTTATTATATCGAGTTATCACTACAATACCTATATTGGCAATCTTCGAACGGTGACTTGCATTCCTCCCAAGTTGAAGATGCAGATATTTCCTACAAGAAGTAAACCAATTAGGGTAATTCTGTTCCTCCATAGCGAGAAAAATACCACAGCATGCACAAAACGTAATGTTGACTTGTCCATCTATTGCTTTCAATACCATGCTACAATACCTTGACCGAGTAAAGCATATTCGAGAACCTGTCTGCGAGACGTTGACATCTTTTAGCTTCTTTTTCTTCCTTCTCCTTCAGTTTTTCTAGTAATTCATCAAAAATGAGCTGCAATGATGGTGAAACCAGATGGACAGTATAAGCATTTGTCACGCCCCGCTCCCGTAGGAGCGATCGTCCTCGCTAAGGCGTGATGCCGCACGAGCCTAGGTTGCGCTCGTGCAAGGCGATTCCATAACGGCCGATTACATCGGCGGCGACGAGGTCGTCGCACAGAAGTCCCAAGCAGAAATATTGAATACATTGCAGCGGAATTTAAAGAAGAACACATGAACACAAGTCATTCAAAAGAAGCTCTTTTATTTATATTGAATACAAGATTACATTTGTGGGCGCAAGGCCAAATTACAAGTCTCTCGTGCTCACTTTTCTCTCATTTACAAAGTCACTCTCTGCTCTCTCTCTCTCCTGATCACAATGCTTAAGTCAGCGGAAGCTTCGGAAGGCGATGTCCATACATTATGTCCTGTATAAGTCTTCAGTTCACGCGGCCGCACGCTTCGACTCGCCAAGGAACTCCGTGCCTCGACGCATCCAAGCGAGCTCCGCGCCATGAGCTTCTACCTGTGCCTGCACATGAAACACTGTGTGGGTGTCAGTACTCAACTGTACTGGCGGAGTGAGCTCCTCACCCACCCATACATAACCGACACGTTTCATTTACTGTGTGCAGCTTAAAACCCTTTCAATTGTCTTTCTAGTCTTGCCTTAGGATTCATTTTAGAACAAGACATCTCGGTCTATACTTAGCTATGCAACGACAAGGTCGTGCGACGACGGGATCGTGCTATAATGCCAACAAGTGTTTCGATTGAGGCAGTGCCTCATCGCTTAGGTACTTGACCGAACAACAACTCGGGATGGCAGGGTCGTGCCACATTCTATTTGCGACTTAGACATATTCGAGACAATGCTATGCCGAGGAGCAACTTACGCGAACTCGGCCGTGCCAAGACCTTTACTTAAACTCAAGCGCCTCTAGACCAATTCTCGTGCCAACGATTCAAGTGCCAAGGACGACAATGGGACGACTCGTGCAGGCCGTGCCTCTAGACCTTGCTTAGACTTGTCCGTGCTTCAAGATGAGGCCGCGTCTCGCAAGTTATCAAGACTTATCGTGCTACCGCCTTGCGGCCTACCTGTTAGACCCATTTGCTAACTTAGACAAGACTTGTGGACCATAGTATCACTTTCATGAACATCCCGACGCCATCTATCGTGCCAAGCACGGTGCCTATGCTGCAGCCCAATCTTAAGCCCAGACATTGTGTTCCCGACTAGACAAGCATTCAAGTTCTAGACTCAATCCAAAGGCATACACGCGGTGTGCCGCTATCTGCCGACACATCTACATGAGGTGGTCACTAGCAATTTCAAGCTATCTTGGACATGGCTCGTAGGATATCCACCTGTACCAACACGGGTAGCTAGCCCGGTAGGGTGGAACTCTCCCATACGGTCATCCAGCATCCTACTTTGAGGCACACTCGCTTCCCCCGGGCCGAATGATTCCGGCGCCCCGGTAATCATTCGAGAAGACTACACCTTGTCGACAAGTTGTCCATGACCATTCAAGTCTAAACTCGATCTACCAGTCTTTCCTTAAGCATGAACATGCTTTTCCTTCTTTCTATCAAGACTTACGAGACTCCCAAGCCGGAGGACCGATCTCGTGTGCGGGACATATCAAGACTTAGCGAGACTCCCAAGCCGCGGGACCGATCTCGTGTGTAGGACAAATCAAGACATGATGAGACTCCCAAGTAGCGGGACCGATCTCGGCGACAACAAGTCGCATGGACTTCTTTTCATCGTGGCAAGCTTTTCACTAAAACGGCCGTAGCTCGTGCCTTAGAGAGACCTGGTTCTCTAGGCGATGCTAACGCTCAAGTCATATACTTTACACGACGAGCCTTGTTCTCAAGGGACTACGCGACTTGACAACCGCAGCTAGAGCGGGACAGTGCATAGAAATGGCTTCGATAGCCTAGCACAACTCTTGTCTAACTTGTTCGGGCAACGACTCGACGAGCAAAGGCTACGCCGAGCTACACATCGAGGGAACGTGCTAAGCACGGGGTCGACTTGAACAACCAAGTTCGTGCCTAGACTTAAGCCAACAGCCGTGCAAGACGACGTAACTTGCGGGATGTGCGAAGGCTATGCCAAGCCTTGCGGGACAAGACCGTGCATGCTTTATTAAGCATTCATGCGGGCGACGCCTATGACTTAGGCTAAATTGAGTGTCGGGACGAATCGACGGGACCAACGGGACATGCGAAGGCTATTCCAAGCCGTGCGAGACATGCGAAGGCTATGCCAAGCCTTGCACCACGGGACCGTGCCTGCTTTAACAAGTATTTACGCAGGCGATGCCTACGACTTAGGCCATTTGAGTGTCGGGACAACTTAGCAACTTGAGCCAACATCCTTCTCCCAAGCCATGGGAACGAAGGATCGAGTGTCATTTGAAAGCACGCTGAGCCGACTTCTATGTTGACCGTGGGACCATTTTTCATGTTCTAAGACTTTGCGACCCGACGGAATTATTCCCTTAGCTATGTTGGTGCGTAGCTTTTAGATTATCCTATTTGTGCAAGTTGAAAACAAGCGAGTTATTAAGTGAAGGCTAAGATGAAGCGAGTTCACCGAAACTCCCCCACCTGTGCGAGGAGTCACCTCGGACGAGCGAGCCTTCGAGCAGCCATTGCAAGGCTATGTTCCAACGCCGTCGGCGTTTCGATTCTTCCAATTGACTTTGCGGGACGGGGCACTACAACATACACCACTCAGAACAAGTCTCGTCCTCGAGACTTTCCTGAAGGCAAGCCATCCTACCATTTCTATGGCCAAGACTTATTCGTACGCACACTGCTTACGCGTTCCTTTGGTTCCGAGCCACGCTGCACGACTATCGATCGTTTCCTTTAACACGATTTCACGTTCACGACACTCTTCTATTCCCCAAGTCGTGCTAGAACTCATCGTATCTCTTGGCTGGATCGTGCACGCATTCCAGGCATCCCTAAAATACATGCATTCAACAAAGCCGCATGATAGAGAATTTGTCATTCTCACTCGAGTCGCATCGTGCACATATTCAGGCGTCCCTGAAATATATGCATGTCAGCCGAATCTCGTGAGCAGGGTTTCCTACATTCGTGATTCATGCTATCCATTCAAACCAATCCTCAAGATCAATCTTTCGATTGGTAACTCTTGCAACAGGGACGTTTCGCCTAACCGCTAGGCCAATCTTTCCGAGGCTAAGTCAATGTCAGGATTGGAATCATAGTTCCCCAACAATAATGCCAACACTGACCCCAATCCTAGGGTCAAACCAAAGTCGGTAGTACGGGATTTTCTACCCAAGCTCGCGTCACTCAAATTTTTAAACATCGAGCATGATCACCTTTTCGCGTCAATGCATTCGTTGTGCGTATTCGAAACCATTCAAATCACCCATTCTAACCAATTCATGTATTCGATCACGAGGTCGTCTAGCTCGACAATACGTTGCGTCCCAATCTCACGCGAGTCCGATTATCCACGGTGGTTCGTGAATCACCACGCAACGCTCCCGCGGAATAATCATTCTCATCGGGCGTAACTCTTGTATGAGTTTAGACTAACTCAATTTCGATACGCGGATTGGACCTACTCAATCCTCAAGTTTAATTCTTCAAGCACACAATTCATTCTCGAGTCATCTTCGCGTCAAACCACAAGTCGAAGCATGCAGATTGCCACGCCATGCTAGTTTGATCACCCCCGCTGTATGAATCACCATACCAAGCGCTCACGCGGAGTGATCACCCTAATCGGCGTGACGCATGTGCGAGGCTGGAATTGCGCTCGCATAAGACAAGAATGTCGACGTTGGGGTTATCGGCGAAGCAAATCCAAACATTTTTTCTTTTCATCCAAGCCAAGATCTCAATTTGACAGTCCGTTTGTCATGTCTATCATTTCCTTGACACGTTTTAATATCCCGAGTATAGCATCCATCGAAACAATGACATTTGCATGATCGTCATTCGCCGAGTCAGAGTACCCCCGAGTTATCGCATATCGATCTTTGATACGCCTCAATACCATCGACGATATGCGTAACCTGAAGATCTTCTTTTGCAACCAATTTCGAGTCGTGCATTGATGCTGTCGTCCGAGTTGGATATTCCACAATTTCCTCGATATTCAAGATCAAGTTCGATCGCTATTCCTCAAGCTAGTTCAAGATCGACGTCCAAACTCAAGTCTCATTTCTTCCGTCTCAATTCGAAATCGTACGTGCGATCCTCTAGATTTCCTCGATCAAGACCTTCGCTTTTCATTCGTCGTTCCGAATCATTTTCTAACTCGCGTTGCTCATTCACAAGTTGTCCGAACGACATCTCGTTCGGGACACACGAAGTCATGACCATCTAAGCGTGACGCGTTCTAAGGCTCTGCGTGATCGCATCGCCTCGCCGACAAACTCGTCATTACTCGTAATCCTCAATATTCTTGCTCGGATGATTTTTCAAGACAAACCATACACCACTCGGATTCGAGCCATCCGATCTAGTCCTCAATCACGTTCGCATCATTCGCTAAGACATCCTTCTGATTCGTTCGACGAATCTCCAGCGTAGTCGCTCGCGTCGTACCGACGCACTAAGTCGTTCGTACTATTTCCTCGAAATCCAAGTCAATCTTCCGTGTACGCCTAAGCGTTAACTCGATAGCGTTCCTATCGATGGACACACTAAGTGTATCTCCATTCCCGACCGAGCAATACTTGTTATTGCTCGCGATTCGTTTGCACCAAGGGTCGAGGTGCGCGACGCGAAACACAACTTAGCCAAAAGGCCGTGTGCATAGTCATCCTGTACGAACTATATTCCGAGTTTGCACGCTCACTTGCTAGTGTCGACGTAGGACTAGTTAGGCACGCAAGCGACATGTTAACTTAGCATGTGTTCTCTATCGAGTCATGTTTAACATCGTTCGGCACAAAGGCCTACCGATGCGTCTGGCGATGGCCAAACGATGCGTTCGATTGAACGCTTGTACGTGCTTTTGAAAATATTTAGACTTATTGTATGGACATGCCGAGGGACATCGAGAGAGAGCGCACACTTGTTTTCCAACAACGAGCTTTCAAAATTGAGAAATCGACGTGAAGTCCAAGGACGTAAAGCTGTGCTCTGATACAATTATGTCACGCCCCGCTCCCGTAGGAGCGATCGTCCTCGCTAAGGCGTGATGCCACACGAGCCTAGGTTGCGCTCGTGCAAGGCGATTCCATAACAGCCGATTACATCGGCGGCGACGAGGTCGTCGCACAGAAGTCCCAAGCAGAAATATTGAATACATTGCAGTAGAATTTAAAGAAGAACACATGAACACAAGTCATTCAAAAGAAGCTCTTTTATTTGTATTGAATACAAGATTACATTTGTGTGCGTAAGGCCAAATTACAAGTCTCTCGTGCTCACTTTCCTCTCATTTACAAAGTCACTCTCTGCTCTCTCTCTCTCTCTCTCTCTCTCTCTTGATCACAATGCTTGAGTCAGCGGAAGCTTCGGAAGGCGATGTCCATACATTATGTCCTGTATAAGTCTTCAGTTCACGCGGCCGCACGCTTCGACTCGCCAAGAAACTCCGTGCCTCGACGCATCCAAGCGAGCTCCGCGCCACGAGCTTCTACCTGTGCCTGCACATGAAACACTGTGTGGGTGTCAGTACTCAACTGTACTGGCGGAGTGAGCTCCTCACCCACCCATTCATAACCGACACGTTTCATTTACTGTGTGCAGCTTAAAACCCTTTCAATTGTCTTTCTAGTCTTGTCTTAGGATTCATTTTAGAACAAGACGTCTCGGTCTATACTTAGCTATGCAACGACAAGGTCGTGCGACGACGGGATCGTGCTATAATGCCAACGTGTGTTTCGATTGAGGCAGTGCCTCATCGCTTAGGTACTTGACCGAACAACAACTCGGGACGGCAGGGTCGTGCCACATTCTATTTGCGACTTAGACATATTCGAGACAATGCTATGCCGAGGAGCAACTTACGCGAACTCGGCCGTGCCAAGACCTTTACTTAAACTCAAGCGCCTCTAGACCAATTCTCGTGCCAACGATTCAAGTGCCAAGGACGGCAATGGGACGACTCGTGTAGGCCGTGCCTCTAGACCTTGCTTAGACTTGTCTGTGCTTCAAGATGAGGCCGCGCCTCGCAAGTTATCAAGACTTATCGTGCTACCGCCTTGCGGCCTACCTGTTAGACCCATTTGCTAACTTAGACAAGACTTGTGGACCATAGTATCACTTTCATGAACATCCCGACGCCATCTATTGTGCCAAGCACGGTGCCTATGCTGCAGCCCAATCTTAGTCCCAGACATTGTGTTCCCGACTAGACAAGCATTCAAGTTCTAGACTCAATCCAAAGGCATACACGCGGTGTGTCGCTATCTGCCGACACATCTACATGAGGTGGTCACTAGCAATTTCAAGCTATCTTGGACATGGCTCGTGGGATATCCACATGTACCAACATGGGTAGCTAGCCCGGTGGGGTGGAACTCTCCCATGCGGTCATCCAGCATCCTACTTTGAGGCACACTCGCTTTCCCCGGGCCGAATGATTCCGGCGTCCCGGTAATCATTCGAGAAGACTACACCTTGTAGACAAGTTGTCCATGACCATGCAAGTCTAAACTCGATCTACCAGTCTTTCCTTAACATGAACATACTTTTTCTTCTTTTATCAAGACTTACGAGACTCCCAAGCCGGAGGACCGATCTCGTGTGCGGGACATATCAAGACTTAGCGAGACTCCCAAGCCGTGGGACCGATCTCGTGTGCGGGACATATCAAGACATGATGAGACTCCCAAGTAGCGGGACCGATCTCGGCGACAACAAGTCGCATGGACTTCTTTTCATCGTGGCAAGCTTTTCACTAAAACGGCCGTAGCTCGTGTCTTAGACAGACCTGGTTCTCTAGGCGACGCTAACGCTCAAGTCATATACTTTACACGACGAGCCTTGTTCTCAAGGGACTACGCGACTTGACAACCGCAGCTAGAGCGGGACAGTGCATAGAAATGGCTTCGATAGCCTAGCACAACTCTTGTCTAACTTGTTCGGGCAACGACTCGACGAGCAAAGGCTACGCCGAGCTACACATCGAGGGAACGTGCTAAGCACGGGGTCGACTTGAACAACCAAGTTCGTGCCTAGACTTAAGCCAACAGCCGTGCAAGACGACGTAACTTGCGGGACGTGCGAAGGCTATGCCAAGCCTTGCGGGACAAGACCGTGCATGCTTTATTAAGCATTCATGCGGGCGACGCCTATGACTTAGGCTAAATTGAGTGTCGGGACGAATCGACGGGACCAACGGGACATGCGAAGGCTATTCCAAGCCGTGCGAGACATGCGAAGGCTATGCCAAGCCTTGCACCACAGGACCGTGCCTGCTTTAACAAGTATTTACGCAGGCGACGCCTACGACTTAGGCCATTTGAGTGTCGGGACAACTTAGCAACTTGAGCCAACATCCTTCTCCCAAGCCACGGGAACGAAGGATCGAGTGTCATTTGAAAGCACGCTGAGCCGACTTCTATGTTGACCGTGGGACCATTTTCCATGTTCTAAGACTTTGCGACCCGACGGGATTATTCCCTTAGCTATGTTGGTGCGTAGCTTTTAGATTAGCCTATTTGTGCAAGTTGAAAACAAGCGAGTTATTAAGTGAAGGCTAAGATGAAGCGAGTTCACCGAAACTCCTCCACCTGTGCGAGGAGTCGCCTCGGACGAGCGAGCCTTCGAGCAGCCATTGCAAGGCTATGTTCCAACGCCGTCGGCGTTTCGATTCTTCCGATTGACTTTGCGGGACGGGGCACTACAGCATTCCGGGAGAGAATATACAAACATCGTAGAAACTTATGACATACACGGGAGGAGTCGGGAACTATTTTTTCTACTTTGGCTTGGAGGGTTCGGGTGGGATAGGGTTTGATTGTTTGTTGGGTTTGAAGAGGTTGGGAGTAATATTTGTAATGCATAAAAGAAAACAATATAACAGTGACTAAAATAAGGATAAGTTGTTCAAATAAGGTGTACTGCATTTTAGATACTAAATAGATGGTGGGGAAGTATCCCCCTTCCTATATGTGCAGATCGGGCCACCGGAAAAGGATAGGTCTACAATGTATGAGGCAGCCTAAAGAAGAAATAACTACCTATTGCAGAGTGGAAGCCAACAAGAGTGTTAGAAAACGTACGTACATATTCAGTCAACAAATCAGACAATCACATTTATTTAATGGAATAACCTATGTTCTTCTTGCTAATCGCTGTGTTCAAAAATGACATGAAGCTTGATATGAGTACATGTTGTTGATCGAAGATATTCTCTCATTCACAATGGAACATAATGGTCTTGCTCGATGCTCAAAATACAGGGGAGATGGCTAGTATGTTACAATGAGCCACACTTTTGACGGAAGGGGAACAAGTAGTTATATATCTCCAGACATCTGAAAATCCTTATGCACGAGTTATGTGGCAGTATGGCTTGCAGTATCGGCCAATACTGATCCCCGGTACAGCCGATAGCGTTAAGGTTTGGCAGGACAAGTGGAAGAAAAGGTAATGCTTATCAAGCCTATATATTTTACGGAAAGTCTATTTTAACCGCCCGCGGGGCTGGCCCGCGCCTGCTGGCAGCCAGCCATTGCCCCCTGCTAACACGGGCCCACCCCGGGCCGGGGGGCCAATGCTGACGCGTTGCGCGGCCGCGGGCCAGCGCGGGCTAGCCTCGCGGCTGTCCAAATAGCAGCACCGTATATTTTATGGATACTGCTATTTTGATCTCGGAAGGGGTGACCGCTGCTGGCCTGCGGCCATTTGGCGGCCATCCATTGGCCCCCTCGTCCGGGTTTTAAGGCGGGGGGCCAATGCTGACGTGCTGCGCGGCCGCAGGTCAGCGCGGGCTAGCCCCGCAGCGGTCCAAATAGCAGCACCATATATTTTATACTGCTATTTTGATCTCGGAAGGGGTGACCGCGGCCATGTGGCAGCCATTCATTGGCTCCCTCGCCCGGGTTTTAAGGAGGTGGGCCCCTGCTAGCAAGGGGAGCAATGGGTGGCTGCCACGTGGCCGCGGACCAGTGGCGGTCACACCATTAGGCGGACAAAATATCATTTTCCATATTTTATTTTCTTTCCTCCCAATTTTTTTTCCATACCAAATGAAGGCGTCACTTCCATTTTCCATCTTCTCCTACCAAACACAAAGAAAGGAAATGGTCTTTCCTTTCCATACATAATGGAATTGGAAAGTACATCTCTACACTTTTTTTTTCTACCACTTTTTCATACTTCCTACCAAACCGAACCTTAGTGCCATGAGGGTCCTACAAGGAAAGAGTCATCGTCTCCTAATAGAAAAAAAAAAAAAAAAAAAGGCTGTCCTAATGCCACGAGGCTCCTGCCAATCTAGGATCTTGTGGATGGTCCAGATGCCGTCAGCCCCATCCTCTCGACGATGAGCGAGCGTCGAGCATCACCGTGACACCCGTGCAACAGGCGTAATGGCACTAGTATTAAGTTTACTAAGAAGTTCCATTGGTTCTATGCTTTTTTTATTTTCGATCTAGAAAATAATAACTAATGAAGCATCATCGACAGATCTCAGTTCAAGATTGATCACCGAAAGAGAAACCACAAAAGGAAAGGAGGGAGAGTACGCACCTTTGGACTTGGGGGGACATATTTGGAGAGGCTGATCTAACAGAGAGAGAGAGAGAGAGAGATATGTCGGTTTCTCTATTTGTGGTTGGGATGAGACGAGAGAGAAGGAGGGGCCTGTGACTATTAATAGGAAAGGAACGAACGAGAGGAGAAGGAGAAAAAGAAGAAGAAATGGCATGTGGAGAGGAATAAGGAGATTCGTGGAATCTTTATTTTGTTGGGAACAATGTTTTAAAAACTCGTCGAACCGAATTTTTTTGGTATAAGTCGGACAGGGGTTCACCGAGTTGAACCGAGTTCAACCGGTGTTTAACCGAGGTTCAAATAGGCTTGGTTTAGTTTGGTTCAAATAGATAAGATATTCATATTTACTTCTTAGTTTAGTTTGGTTTGTTCATAAGTATGTTGGTTTGGTTTAATCTTACAACTATAAGGTGGATCAAAATCAAAACAAGAATAAAATGGTCCAAATTTTACATGATAATTTATCTTTAAAAAAATACCAAAATTTGTCGGTTCAATTGTGAACCGGTTCGACCGGTTCACCGGTTGAACCCGATTTTCATAAAAATCCGACAGTTCTTTAAAAGACCCGATTTTAACCGAACTGGACCGATTTTTTGATATAAATCGGACCCGTTCCGACCGCCAGTCCGATCCGCTTTTTACAACATTGGCTGGGAATAATAATCGAAATCTCTTACGCAACCTTCCTTTCACTTCCTCCTCTGCCTCCCACTTTTCCTAGAAGCTACCATTTAGAGCATCTCCAACCCTATTGTGAGTTTAGAAAAAATGGTTGCCACATAGGAATGACAAACTTTCATTCCAAAAATCCTTCTCCAATGCAAATGTAGAATAAAACATGAAGACATGGCAAGGAGAATGTGAAGTTGGTTGTCTAGATCTAGACAATGCACTTCAAATGACTTTGTCTCCACATCATCAATTATGAATAGAAATATTATAAAGAAGTTGAAGAAGTGGAGGAGTTGCCTTGGAAGTTGAAAAAAATACTTTTTATTGTCTCCTCAATACTTTTGCATTGGAGAGAGTTTTTCTATCTCATTGTCTTTTGAGATATAATTTTGCCACATAAATAAGACATTGTCTTTTGGCTCATGCCACATAAGAGCCACCTAAGACTCACAACACTTAACAAGACAATAGGGTTGGAGATGCTCTTAGGAGACAATGCTCCACGTATCTTGCACATATTCAAAAGGCTCATGGAACATATATGTTGCATCTAGCATTTACATAGTTTGGTTGCATGTAAACAATGCTACGAAATCTATAGTTTCGTTACGGTTTTTGTTGCGGTAAATAAAAATATATTGTTTGGTTGTAATTATTTTTTCTTGATGAAAAGAGAATCACTATAAGGGCTTGTTTGGCTCAATTTTTCCTTTCTCATGAGAAAGGAATTCAAAATTCTCATGTCCATGTTTGGTTAGAGAATTTCCAATCCTATTATGAGTTTGAAAAAAATGGTTGCCACATAGGAATGACAAATATTTTTTCAGAAAATACTTCTCCAATGCAAATGTGAAATAAAGTGTGGAGTTGACATGGCAATGACATGGCAAGGATAATGTGAAGTTGGTTGTCTAGATCTAGACAATGCACTTCAATGTCTTTATGTCCACATCATCATTTGTGAATAAAAATGTTTATAAAAAGAAGTAGAAGAATCAAAGTTGTCTTGGAAGTTGTAAAAAATTACTTTGTATTGTTGAAGATGCTCTTAGATTGGGAATACGTAGTTCAAAATTTTAAAAATTTTCTTTCCCATGTTTGGTTCACACATGAATAGGAATCTTAATTTACTTAGTTTTACTTTAGTACCCTTTCATTAATTTGATGATGATTCATATGTTTGGAATAGAAGTTGAAAATTTAAAAATAAAGAGAGAGTATAACCATCCAAACAAAATAGCCAAACATCATTCCTATGAAAACAAATCTATTCCCAAGGGGAGACTTGGGAATAGCTTTCCCACATAATCCCCTTCTATCCCAATCCTAAACATACCAAGCATGTGTAAGGAATTCAAAATCCATTCCCAAGCCCATTTGTTGTTGTAGTTGGAGAAAATGGTGCAACATTTGTTGTACCAGTTTCATCGTTTAAATCAAACAAAAAAAAGACACTTGTTATAGTACAACAATATTGTATGTATTTCCAATTACGCCCATTCTAACACTCACTCAACATAAGCCCTCCCATTTATGGATTCAGATGGAGTGAAGTCCTACGAAGCTCCAACCTACCAGAGTCGAAACGGATTTGGATGCAAACTTAATCGAAACGGGAACCGATGTCGAGACAAGTTTCAACTCCAAAGGATTTCACCCCCCACTTCTATTCACGTCTTTGTAAAAAGAAGAGTAGAGAAACAGTAATGACCAAAAATAACAACATAAATCTCTTGTTGGAAAGTACATCACAAGTAATCTTGAAATTCTGGAGTTGATCCTATATTTTACATCAAACTATTTACTGCATCAATGTTTGGGACAGGAATCCACCTAACAACAAGCCCATTGATATGGTTTCTAGTTCTGGTAAGCAATCAGCTTCTTAACCAATCCATCAGCTGAAACGCAGTGGCCAGCGGTACCGGAATCAACATCTACTATGCAGGCTGAACTGAACTTTTGACTCTAATATGAATCATTGTCGAAAAGTTTTTCTGAAAGTACTTACTGCATGGACCTGCTGCCTCGCCTTTCAGTCAAAAGAAAACCTCCTAGGAAAGTTATTCAGGTCACCCAAACATAAGATCGTTTATCTTGTCGATGCCAATGTCTGAAATGGGCTCAATCGGCTTCTCTCCTCCAACTTCTGAAGATATGATCGATGATGATTCCCTACTATACTCGTCTGCAAAGAAAAGGTACGCTTTAAGATGATAATAGACCGAGCATCAAAATGTAAACAAGGTGCAACTTGCTATGACTTGCAAAGCAAAGCAAAAAAAGAAAGAAAAATATCCCCCTTTTTTTTTAGGGTGTCCATTTCTTACTGGTGCTTGGAGGCATGCCTCCAAGGCTCGAACCCGCGCCACTGCGCCGGGGTGCTCCACTGTTCCCAATGGGCTACGGCCACGGGGACGGAAAAAATATATATACGAAACTTTTGAGTAGATTCATGGATGATACTCGATAGTCGCAGTAGAAACCGCCAGGGTTTAAAATATACGAAACTTTTGATCAGCAAAGAAATATATTTCTATATAACTATTGAAAAAGCTCTCGAATTGATGACTTATGTAGATCAGGTCGTGCTGCAGATCAAATAGTGTTAACTGACACTCGTGAAAATGACACGTGCAGAAAGAGAGAAAACTAAAGACCTTATGGTTGTCAAGCTACAATCTGGTAAAAGAAGATAGTGTCTTGATTCCATCGTTACCTAAATAGTTTAGATGTAGACTTAAAAATTAAAATACAAAAAACAACTACTGCTACAATATAATAAATCTGCAATACCAACCAAACATTGTGTTGTAAGAAGTTGGAGGAGGAGTGATCATGAAATTTAATCCCAGATAAAACACCAAGCCTAGAACCACCGTCACCATGGGAAAAGCTGGAATTGCAATTGCCCAGTACCTGAAAGAAAAGACACCCACTCAATGTCATGAAATTTTGTCAAGAATTTTTTTAGTGTTGAACACCACTATTCTACATAAATGGAATTATATATTTTTTTTCCAATTAAAAGACCATGCAGCAAACAAAAGAACAGATAAAATAACATTTTCTATGAACTAAAAGTATCATTCTACCATATAGTAAATTGTATGCTGTACACTGTTCTTGGAGAACTCTACATTTGTAATTGAGACTTGTTTCGTTAAACACCATTAAAGAACGATTAATGACACTCAGTTTTATCTCAAAACAAAGGCTAAATTACAACTTAATACCCTCAACTATCACGGTTTTTCAACTTGATACCCTAAACTTTTATATGTACTAACTTAATACCCTATCTCAACTTATATTTCTAACTTGATACCCAATTTTTTTATTCCTAAACTACCCTTCCCCTAAGCAGCTACTTCTCCCCCCTCCCCCTCCGTCGACCTCCCCCATAACCGCCCTCCCCCCCCCACCCATCCCTCCGGCGACCCACCCCCCCTCCCCCTTCGACGACCACCCCCCCCTACCTGCCACCGGCCCCGACGACCCCCTACCAACCCCCTCCCCCCCCCCCCTCTCCCTCCGGCGACCCACCCTGTCCCGAGCATCCGCCGCCTGCTCGCGCTGGCCGCCCACTGCCACCCACAGCCGAGGAGAGGGGGGGAGGGGGTTAGGAGAGAAGAGAAGGGGCAATTTGGTTCAAAAGATTTTCAGGGTATCAAGTTGGTACCTATAAAAGTTGAGGGTATCAAGTTGAAAAACAGTGATAGTTGAGGGTATCAAGTTGTAATTTAGCCCAAAACAAATATAGTAAATAGTATGAAGATAGTATTTGTTATAGGTGATTTTTCACTAATTTGCAAGGTTGAACAAGGGAAAATCATCTCCAATGTATAACTTTTGGCGTGTCGATGTATAGAAATAGACGAAGACATGGACATGCAAAGCATTCTTCCTGACAAACAACAAAGTACCAGATCAACCCACTACTCCATGCAAGCAAGAGAGCAGGTTGTAGACAAGACGAGTTGGGTTCTACTTTTTGGGATGCCAGTATGAAGCATCGTAACATTTTCCTGGAGCGACTTGGCAGCATGGGCACTCAAAAATTGTATCCGCCTGTGTTACATTGTGTCAGACATGTATCGAATATGACACAATTAGAAACACACCAGGACACACCAAAATTGTTGCCATGTCCGTGTCATCGTGTTCATTCAACACAGATAGTCACTAATAAGGAACCATGGACACTAGAAAATCCGATCTATGTCCGTGTTGCATCGTGTCTATTACTCTATTATAGTTCCCGTCACTGCACACCCAAACTCTAGAGTTATATTAAGGGTTGAAGGTAATTTATTTATTCTAACACACATCTGCAAGTCGAAGGTAGAGGGGTTGCATGGGCCTGAAGACCCGCAAACCGTCCCAGGCCCGATCAAACCCGATCTGGGACGCTCACGCCCGACCAAAGCACGGGACCGGCCTAACCCGCCAGGTCGGACTGGATTTCCAATTTCCAGACCCGGACTTGGCCCGATCTCCCATGCGGGTCAGGCCGGATTTAGTCCTCGAGGACTGGTGCCCGACCTGGTGAAAGGATCGGTCCACGTCCGACCCCAACCCAATTAACGTCCCCCCCCCCCCCCCCCCCCCCCCCCCCCCGCCCAATCTACCCATTAATTTGGATGGGGTGGGGGGGCAATTTGGTCAAATCCCCCAACAGTCATATTACTCTTTGGGGGTATATTACCAAAATAGCCTCATAATTTAAACATTTATTAACATTATTTAGGGGTATTTTGATCATTTTGTTGAACATGACCAAAATAATCTTATAACACCTATATTCCAAAAGTATTTGTGGTCATTTGGCATCCAAAAATTTATATAAATAGGAATAAATTCATCCAAATTTATCACAAGAAACTTTCTTTCCTCTTCTAATACCTTCAATCAATCTTGAATTCTCTTTCGTGAATTAGCTGCTTTCTGGAACAGAAGTGCCAAAAACACAAGATTTGATGGATCGGAATTTGGAGGCTTCAGCTAATCGACCACCAGCAAGCTAGAACAATACTACTTCCAACTTCAAAAGAAATCAAGTCGTGATTAAAGTATTTAATTTTTATATTAAATAACATAGTAGTTAATTTTGTTATTTTGAACTGATTAATTTTTTAATTTTAAATTTTTTTTAAAATATAGTATGGACTAACCAGCAATATAATAGTCTTTTCCATGAGATGTTTATAATAATTTCAATAGTAATTATGTTTTCCTCGTGTACAAAAGGAGCAACCACCGAGACAAATGTTACCTTCCTAAAATCAAAGTATTAACAGTTTTGTCCCAAGTAGAATGATGTGGAACTATTTTACTAAAATAAATGTTATAAATAATCATCGAGAGAAATTCTTAGACCCCATTACACAAAAACCAATACCTAGAGCTTCAGAAAACAATAAATGCATAAACCCAATATTTAAATAAGAAAAAAAAAAAAAAAAAACTTTAAAGAAATATTATGTAAGTTGTTAGCTAAGGACAAAATTGATGCTAGAGAAACACAGTTAGGCATCAATTCTTCAGGATCTTCATTAGGAGCAATAACAATAACTTATTCTTCTGCTCATAACAAAACTAACTTTAAAAAAATATTACTTGTCAAGAAAAACCTTTCACATTTATTGGACTGAAGATTATTATGACTATGCAACTAGTAAATTAAATTCTTGTTTTACAAAAAAATTTATATCTACTACTAGAGCAGAAACAAATCAAAGTATTAACAGTTTTGTTCCAAGTAGAATGATGTGGAACTATTTTACTAAAATAAATGTTATAAATAATCATCGAGAGAAATTCTTAGACCCCATTACACAAAAACCAATACCTAGAGCTTCAGAAAACAATAAATGCATAAACCCAATATTTAAATAAGAAAAAAAAGAAGAAAACTTTAAAGAAATATTACGTAAGTTGTTAGCTAAGGACAAAATTGATGCTAGAGAAACACAGTTAGGCATCAATTCTTCAGGATCTTCATTAGGAGCAATAACAATAACTTATTCTTCTGCTCATAACAAAACTAACTTTAAAAAAATATTATTTGTCAAGAAAAACCTTTCACATTTATTGGACTGAAGATTATTATGACTATGCAACTAGTAAATTAAATTCTTGTTTTACAAAAAATTTTATATCTACTACTAGAGCAGAAACTCTTAAATTATTTGAAAAAGAAGAAAATTTTGAAAGTAGTAGTAAGTTTTCTTTAACTTCGGACATATGGACTAGTAAACAAAATTACCATTTCACTTGTATCATGATATATTATTTAGATAAAAAATGGTTTTTACATAAATGAATACTTTGTTTAAGATCGTTGGAATGTCCCAATACCGGAAACATAATATACGGAGACATCATACAAGTTTTATGCAAATTCAATATTCATAATAATAATAATAAATTTATTTATTTTGATAATGCTAGTAATAATACTTCTTGTAATAATTTTTAAAAAACACAATTTCTGCTTCTATTAGAAGACTTTTTAATATAATATATGTTTGTTGTATTATTAATTTTATTGTACAAGAATATCTTCATTTTTTTCACGTGAATTTAGAAAATTTAGAACATGTCTAATCAAATGAAGACTTCACCAAGCAACAAAAGTTAAAAAAATTACATGTACAATATGGTTTAAAGTTTAGAAGATTTGTTAAGGATCAAACACATAGAAGGTATTCACTTATTTGATGTTGAAACTACGTATTAAATATAAAAAAATAATTATAGTACTACAATAATACAAATTCAAGTAGTGATATCAATTAACCGAGAACGATTGAAAAATTGTATTCATTTCTTTAATATTTAGAGTTGTTTCACAACATTATATGTACTTTATCTGGAATTTATTATTCAACTTCTCGTTTAGCTTTAAGAAAAATCATTAATACATTTCATTTATTTGCAAAATATAGACATGTCCTGGTTTTGATTACATGGGGAAAAAAATATTTTTATAAATATTGGTGTGATTTTTTCTATATTATTTGGCTGCAAATTTTGGATCCTAAAATCAAATTAGATGGTGTAAATATATTGTTAGATGATTTTCATGAAAATATGAACATTGAGATAGTAAAAAAAAACAGAAATTAAACAATCTTTAGATGTTCTAATTAGTATATATGAAAAAAAAAAAGTTATGGCGACCGACCCGTTTCAACCGTTCAAGTCTATAGCAGCTCTAGTTTCAGTTCTAAGTCATCTCATGCTAAGAGTATAGTACAAAGGAAGAAACAAAAAATATTCTTATCTTCTAACTTAATAATTATCGTTGTATTTGAACTCGTATTCCGAAGATGATGACGATTCTGTAACATATTATTTCTATTTTATAGTGGTGGAAAACACATGAAAAGTCTTATTCAATGGCGTTAAAAAAATAAACCGGTTCAAACCAGGTTATGGAACGAGCTGGGCTCCGGCTTGCTCGGGAGTCTACCGGATCAGCCCGGACTGAACTTGGCCAAAACCGGGCCAATCCGGACTACCCCAGCCCATCAAATAAATAAAGTCGACGGTCCACTTTGGATAGCGGCGGTATAATTTTTTAATAAATTTGTCCCAAAATATCCCTCTAATATTGTATTAAAATTCATCTAAAATCGAAAATAAATAAATTGTTTTAATATTTTCAAATCTAATGAGTAATGCTTATTCCCTTCTCTCCCTCTCCCTCTCCCTCTCCCTTCCTTTCCCCGATCTAATTAATACGGATCGGGTCGAAGCTCCGTAACGCCACCGACCCGACCCTACCCAACAGGCATGGACGAGTGGCCTTCTTCTCCGACCTCTCTCGCGCTGAACAGCCCTGGGAGAACCCTCAACCTCCTGAGAGAAAAAAGGGAGGGAGGGACCACGTCTCCATATCGGATCCGGGTTCCCCCGCGGCCGCCGGGCTCAAACCCGACGAGGTCTAAGGCTTCGTCGGCTCCATCACCACCGTCATCGCCACAAGTCTACTTTTTTTTATTCACATAACCCTCCTCTCTTTTTTCGTGATGCTCCCGTGGGGTAAAATTGTAATTACTTATTTGTTTGGGGGGCATGCAATTGTATATTTGGTGTTGGCGTATACTCCTGAACCCTGGTTTCATGCTTTGGGGATCACTTACTATCCTAGCAAGTAACCATCCATTAATTTCTTGAATTTTTTTTGAAATATTGTTTATTAGAGATCATGATTTAATTCACGGATAATTGTTGATTTTGTTACATTTCTTGATTATTAGTTACATATGTTGCACGGACACATAATATGACACGACATGATACGGTCACGGTAATACTGACACAACATAATTTTGCGCGTCTTAGTGTATTTCGGAGTGTGACGATGGTACCGACCATGTTAGAATAATATATATACTACAACTCTAGATACATGGTGCAATGTAGGAATTTTAATACAGTATTAGAGTGATATTTTAGGACAAATTTATTAAAAAAAAATTATACTACCGCTATCCAAAATGGACCTTCGACTATATTTTATTTGATGGGCTGGGGTAGTCCGGATTGGCCCGGTTTGGCCAAGTTCAGTCCGGGCTGACCCGGTCAAGTAGACTCCCGAGCAGGCCGGAGCCCAGCCCGGTCCATAACCCGGTTTGAACCGGTTTATTTTTTTTAACGCCATTGAATAAGACTTTTCATGTGTTGTTTTCTGAAGCTCTAGGTATTGGTTTTTGTGTAAAGGGGTCCAAGAATTTCTCCATGATTATTTATAACATTTATTTTAGTAAAATAGTTCCACATCATGGATTTTGTTCTACTTGGAACAAAACTGTTAATACTTTGATGCAACTAATAATCAAAAAATGCAACTAATTTATTAATAATAACATGGTTTTTGTTGTGTCAGTATTACCGTGACCGTATCATATCGTGTCATATTATATGTCCGTGCAACATATGCAACTAATAATCAAGAAATGTAACAAAATCAACAATTATCCGTGAATTAAATCATGATCTCTAATAAACAATATTTCAAAAAAAATTCAAGAAATGGTCACTTACTTGCTAGGATAGTAAGTGATCCCCAAAGCATGAAGCCAGGGTTCAAGAGTATACGCCCAGACCAAATATACAACTGCATGCCCCCCAAAACAAATAAGTAATTACAATTTCACCCCACGGGAGCATCACAAAAAAAAGAGAGGAGGGGTTATGTGAATATAAAAAAAGTAGACCTGTGGCGATAACGGTAGTGATGGAGCCGACGAATTCTTGAATTTTTTTTGAAATATTGTTTATTAGAGATCATGATTTAATTCACGGATAATTGTTGATTTTGTTTCATTTCTTGATTATTAGTTACATATGTTGCACGGACACATAATATGACACGACATGATACGGTCACGGTAATACTGACACAACATAATTTTGCGCGTCTTAGTGTATTTCGGAGTGTGACGATGGTATCGACCATGTTAGAATAATATATATACTACAACTCTAGATACATGGTGCAATGTAGGAATTTTAATACAGTATTAGAGTGATATTTTAGGACAAATTTATTAAAAAAAAATTATACTACCGCTATCTAAAATGGACCTTCGACTATATTTTATTTGATGGGCTGGGGTAATCCGGATTGGCCCGGTTTGGCCAAGTTCAGTCCGGGCTGACCCGGTCAAGTAGACTCCCGAGCAGGCCGAAGCCCAGCCCGGTCCATAACCCGGTTTGAACCGGTTTATTTTTTTTAACGCCATTGAATAAGACTTTTCATGTGTTGTTTTCTGAAGCTCTAGGTATTGGTTTTTGTGTAATGGGGTCCAAGAATTTCTCCATGATTATTTATAACATTTATTTTAGTAAAATAGTTCCACATCATGGATTTTGTTCTACTTGGAACAAAACTGTTAATACTTTGATGCAATTAATAATCAAAAAATGCAACTAATTTATTAATAATAACATG
This sequence comes from Iris pallida, assembly GCA_029216955.1. Lineage (NCBI taxonomy): Eukaryota > Viridiplantae > Streptophyta > Magnoliopsida > Asparagales > Iridaceae > Iris > Iris pallida. The sequence continues at coordinate 87,780 of JANAVB010007201.1, read as the reverse complement.
GTTTTTGTTGTGTCAGTATTACCGTGACCGTATCATATCGTGTCATATTATATGTCCGTGCAACATATGCAACTAATAATCAAGAAATGTAACAAAATCAACAATTATCCGTGAATTAAATCATGATCTCTAATAAACAATATTTCAAAAAAATTCAAGAAATGGTCACTTACTTGCTAGGATAGTAAGTGATCCCCAAAGCATGAAGCCAGGGTTCAAGAGTATACGCCCAGACCAAATATACAACTGCATGCCCCCCAAAACAAATAAGTAATTACAATTTCACCCCACGGGAGCATCACAAAAAAAAAAGAGGGGTTATGTGAATATAAAAAAAGTAGACCTGTGGCGATAACGGTGGTGATGGAGCCGACGAAGCCGTAGACCTCGGGGGAACCCGGATCCGATATGGAGACGTGGTCCCTCCCTCCCCTTCTTTCTCTCAGGAGGCTGAGGGTTGGAGAGAAGGGAATAAGCATTACTCATTAGATTTGAAGATATTAAAACAATTTATTTATTTTCGATTTTAGATAAAATCGAAAATAAATAAATTGTTTTAATATCTTCAAATCTAATGAGTAATGCTTATTCCCTTCTCTCCCTCTCCCTTCCTTTCCCCGATCTAACTAATACGGATCGGGTCGAAGCTCCGTAACGCCACCGACCCGACCCTACCCGACAAGCATGGACGAGTGGCCTTCTTCTCCGACCTCTCTCGCGCTGAACATCCCTGGGAGAACCCTCAACCTCCTGAGAGAAAAAAGGGGAGGGAGGGACCACGTCAAGTAGACTCCCGAGTGTCACGCCCCGATTCCGTAGAATCGATAGTCGTCCCCCGGACGTGATGACGTGCGAACCTAAGTTGCGATCGCACAAGGCATAGTCATAAGGTTATCCGAAACACAACATCAAGTTAGAGTATGCAGGGAAATTGAATGACACATTTGAAATAGAAATAGACTTTTTCATTGATGATAATAAAACTTTACATAGACTCCTTTACAATCATTGCCGCGCGGGCTACAACATGACTCGACTTACAAAATGAACGCCGATGAGATAGTCGTTCCATACATTACATCCCCTTTTTACAAGCAAAATATAACATCTTTCCACCTGCTATCGAGGCGAGTCGAGCCGCCATCTTCTTTTGGACTGAGTGCAGGTCTTCTTCAAAAGGAATCCAGAAAACAAGCCTTTACACGCGGACGAGGCTTCAAAAGGGTTCACTTCGCCTTGAGCTTTCAGGTGGCACGCCCTTCGTAGTTCGGGGTACCTGCGTGGAGAGCGAGGATCAGTACATTACACTTTGTACTGGTGCGTGGCTATTTAAGTTCCAAGCTCTCATTTGGTTGAAGAATTTATATGACTTGGAGTATGAATGTTTCTAACCATCCTAATGAATTGCAAACAAGTAATGACAAGCATAGTGACGTTTACGTTGAAACTTACCGACGGCGGCCTAGCCGCGCCTTATGAAACTTACCAAGTTCTTCCCTGTCAATTGTTATCATTTCCATACAAGTGCAATATTTCGTGTGTTGGTCACTGGCTCCCAGAGCCATCGTGGACTCCTTTTTGCTTTTATTAGACGAGGCCCTTTCAGCGCGAGTAGCGAGCCCCGCTGCAAGTCCTCGCCTAACATTGTGCCCAGCACAGCTTATGAAAATGTTTCCTTCTTGGCCGCATCGGTCCCGTGGCCCCGGGTTGCCGTGCGGGAAAACTCTACCTTGTCGACAAGTTGTCCAATGACCGTGTAAAGACCATTTTTCTTCTTTTAGTTATTAAGACATAGCCTACATTCTCTTTAAAACTCAATCATTTTACCGTGCCCGTGCCTTTGCATTTATACTTTCATTCGCAACAACACTATCGACTTTGCCTAAGAAGGGGGTCGAGAAGAGAAGGGTCAGCCACTCACCTTGAGTTTACTTTGGCGAGAGAACTTGCTGGTTGCGCTAGACGTCGCTTACGCGATTACCTGAAATCGCACAAGCAACCGATTAGAACACTGCATTATTCAAGGAGTTCGATAGGAAATGCGAGTTCGAAATGCAAGCCATGAAAACCATCGAAAACATTCACGAAAGCGCATTCAGAAAACAAAGCCAAAACCAACGCAAGCGGCGTGAAAAGCAGAGCAACGGGAGGACTCTCCCGACTCAGCCGCAGAGTCAATCCTCGAGGCGCAGCCCGCTGAATATGGGACTTGGTTCCGAAGAAGACATTCCATAACGAGGAATGGGTCTTAATTCAACCGTTCCCGTTCGATCGACTCGGCCGATCCCGACCTATCGGTCCCGACCGAATCGATAGCGACAGTGTTCCTTTCTCGCGCACCCCATGGACAGAGTACGGGACACGATGTAGGGACGGGGCACTACACCATAACCAACTAAGAAAAAGTTTCGTCCTCGAAACTTAAGAATAGAACCTACCTCTACGAGAACAATGAAGGGAACTTCTCCTTCATTTCAGACTCAAGCTCCCACGTCGACTCCTCGACCGAATGGTTTCTCCAGAGGACGCGGACTAGAGGAATAGCACGGTTGCGGAGAAGTTTATCCTTGCGCTCCAAGATTTGCACCGGCTCTTCGACATATGATAGGTCCGCCTTCAGGTCCAGCTTGCCCAACTCTACCACATGCCCCGAATCGTACACGTACTTCTGCAATTGCGAGACGTGGAAGACGTCATGTACCTCTGACAATGCCGGCGGCAAGGCGAGTTGGTAAGCTACCGGGGCGACTCGCTTCAATATTTCGAATGGGCCAACAATCTTGGGCTCAACTTTCCTTTCGCACCGAACAGGAAAACTCCACGCATAGGCATCACCTTCAGGAATACATGGTCGCCTTCCGAGAACTCGAGGGGGCGTCGGTGCGTGTCGGCATAGCTTTTCTGCCGGCTTTGTGCTATCTTCAATCTTTCTCGTATCAACTTGACCTTCTGCACAGTCTGCTCCACCAGTTCCGGACCAAGTATCTGCCGTTCCCCGACTTCATCCCAGCAAATAGGCGATCTACACTTCCGACCGTACAAAGCTTCATACGACGCCATTTGGATGCTGGACTGATAGCTGTTGTTGTATGCAAACTCGGCCAGCGGTAGATGGACGTCCCAACTTGACTTCAAGTCGATCGCACAGAGTCGTAACATGTCTTCGAGAATTTTGTTCACCCGCTCTGTTTGGCCGTCAGTCTGAGGATGACAAGCTGAGCTGAACTTCAACTTGATCCCCAGTGCTGAATGTAGACTACTCCAGAAGCGCGCTACGAACCGCCCATCCCGATCTGAGACGATAGAAACTGGGACCCCGTGCAGCCGAACTATTTCATCAAGATATATCTGAGCAAGGCGGTCGACGCTCCAAGTAACTTTGATGGCGATAAAGTGCGCTGACTTGGTTAGTCGATCGACGATGACCCAGACGGCGTCGTTTCCCCGCGGCGTCCTCGGCAAGCCAACAACGAAGTCCATAGTGATGTGATCCCATTTCCACTCTGGAATGGCAAGGTTCTGCATCTCCCCGCCCGGTCGCTGGTGCTCGGCTTTGACTTGCTGACAGGCCATACATTTTGACACAAAGAGCGCTACGTCCCTCTTCATGCCGTGCCACCAAAAGACAACGCGGAGGTCCTTATACATCTTGGTGCTGCCAGGATGCAAGGAATATTTTGCATAGTGTGCCTCCGTCATTATCTCCTTTCTGAGTTCTACGTCGTCCGGTACGCATAGCCGTCCCTTCACGCGCAACACTCCCGACTCGTCCTCTGCAAAGTCAGACGCTTTCCCTGTCGATATCAGCTTCCGCATCTTCTCCAGGTAGGGGTCGTCCTTCTGTGCAGACTTGATCCTCTCCAGTAGGCTCGGTTCCACCCGCAGTTGCGCTAGTTTCACGTATCTGAAACGAACTCGAAGTTCAATGCTCATTCCTTCCAAGTCACGCAGCAGTCGATCGTTGATGCATAATGAAGCTAAGTACTTTCGGCTCAGCGCATCCGCTACCACATTTCCCTTGCCCGGCGTGTAGTCGATCGATAAGTCATAGTCTTTGATTAGTTCGAGCCATCGCCTCTGCCGCAAATTCAGTTCTTTCTGGGTGAAGAGATACTTGAGGCTTTTGTGGTCCGTATAAATCCTGCACGCCACGCCATAGAGATAGTGACGCCACAGCTTCAACGCAAACACAATCGCCGCCAATTCTAGGTCATGCGTGGGGTAGTTCTTCTCGTGCGGCTTCAACTGCCGGAAAGCAAAAGATATCACCTTATCCCGCTGCATGAGCACACACCCCAAGCCCTGGCCAGAAGCATCGCTGAAGATTTGAAATCCCTCCGTCCCTTCAGGAAGAGCAAGTATCGGGGCCGAAACGAGCCGTTGTTTGAGCTCCTGGAAGGAAGCTTCACAGTCGTCTGACCACTTGAACGCGACTCCTTTCTGGGTGAGGCGAGTCAACGGCGATGCGATCTTCGCGAAGTCCTTCACGAAGCGTCGGTAGTATCCCGCCAAGCCTAGGAAGCTTCGAATTTCGCTAACTGATGCGGGCCGTTTCCAATCAGCAACTGCCTCGACTTTCTTCGGATCGACTGCGATGCCCGCGGCGGAGATGATGTGCCCAAGGAATGAGACGCTGTCCAACCAGAACTCGCACTTGCTCATCTTCGCATACAACTGATTCTCTCGAAGGGTTTGGAGTACCGTCCGCAGATGCTCTGCATGTTGCGCTCGATCCTTCGAGTAGACGAGGATGTCGTCGATGAAGACTACTACGAACTTGTCAACGAACGGACGGAACACCCGATTCATTAGATCCATGAAGACGACAGGGGCGTTTGTCAGACCGAACGGCATTACCAAGAACTCGTAGTGGCCATAACGAGTGCGAAAGGCAGACTTCGGCACGTCATCTGGCTTGACTTTGAGTTGGTGATAACCCGATCGCAGATCAATCTTCGAAAACACGGTTGCACCTTGGAGCTGGTCGAACAAGTCAATGCGGGGCAGGGGGTATTTGTTTCGGACGGTGGCTTTATTCAATTCCCGATAGTCGATGCAGAGTCGCATCGATCCATCCTTCTTCTTTACGAATAGCACGGGCACACCCCACGGCGAGACACTCGGACGGATAAACCCTCTGTCGAGCAATTCCTGAAGTTGTGCCTTCAATTCTTTCAATTCTGCAGGAGCCATTCTGTACGGAGCCTTCGAGATCGGACGGGCATCAGGGAATGTGTCGATGGTGAACTCTATTTCTCGATCGGGCGGCATGCCGGGTAGCTCGTCCGGGAACACGTCTGGGAATTCTGTCACAACGTCGGTCTGACCGGCGTTTGCACCATCCTGTCGCATGTCTCGAACGGAAGCTAGATAGCCTTCGCACCCGGAATGCAGCATCCGTCGAGCCGATATTGCGGAGATCACCATGCAGGTCGGCGACGCCTCACCACACGAGTAGCAGAATTCAGGCACTCCAGGCATGCGGAATGTGACCCTCTTTTCAGTGCAGTCTATGGTTGCGTTGCACGGCCCGAGCCAATCCATTCCCAGAATGATGTCAAAGTCCTTCATATCTAGAACTATCACATCCAGACCGATCTTGTGACCGCCGATACAGACAATCCCGCCGGCGCAAGCTAAGTTTGTGAGAATAGGTGTGCCCGAAGGCGTGCTTACGCTAAGGTCGAGATCTAATGATATTACAGGAAATTTGTGCTCGGCGGCAAAGTCCGCTGATATAAAACTATGTAAAGCGCCTGAATCAAATAACACACGAGCAGGCACATTATTGAATTTTAGTATACCTGACACCACGGTATCTGACACCATCGCTTCGTCTCGAGTCATGGCGTAGACACGGCCCTGAGTGTTGGGACGACGATCTTGGCCATTTTGTGGTGCAGGTTGAGTGCACGGAGGGGGTCGAGGATTCTGGCAATCTCGAGCAAGGTGACCCTTCTGCCCGCAAGCGTAGCACTCTGTCTTGGCAAAGCAGTGGTCATCAGTATGCCCAAGCTGATGGCAATTTCTGCATCGTGGTAACGGGTTCCGGCCTTGGTAGTTGCTAGTGTGTGGACGCTTTGATGCGTAGTTGTTGCCTCCCATATGGCTAGGACGTTTGTGATTGGAGTTGCGCACAACGTCGTCAGCGCTGGAAGGATGCAGGTTCTCAAGGCGGAGCGCGTGATTCAGAGCCTCGCCCACGGTCTTGTACTCCGGGACCCCGACATGAGCACCGATAGAGTGTCGCAGACCCACTTCGAACCGTCGCACACGGCACTCTTCAGTCGGCAGAAAATGGCCAGCGACCTTAGACAACTTGTTGAATTCCGCGGCGTACTGTTCCACTGTCCGGCTCCCTTGCTTCAACTGCATGAATTCATTCTCCTTCGCTTGAAGAACGGCTGACGGAAGGTACTGGAGTTCGAAAGCTTTGCGAAACGTGGCCCAAGAGATCGGCGCGGTGGTGTTGTTCGGTCGGATCGCTCGCTTGTGTATACCCCACCAGTCGTGCGCGTTCAACCGTAGTTGAAGTTGTGCGCAGGCGACTTGCTTAGATTCTTCAATGCCAAGAAGCTCAAAGTGATCTTCCAGTTCCTCCAACCAGTCTATCGCCATGGAAGGGCCCTCGGTGCCGCTGAAGGAAGTGCGGCACGCCTTCTTGAATTCTGACAATTCAAAGTTGTACTTTTTCGGTGCCGCTGGTTGACGCTCGGGACCCTCCGTGTCGACATCAATGGGTTGGATCGCCGGCACGGTGACGGTAGGCGTAGTCGCAGAATTCCCGTTGGCCGCCATAGTCTGGACTATCTGCTGCAGGGTATCTAGCTGCTTTTGCTGAAGCTTGGCATGTGCATCAAAACGAGCTTCGAAGCGAGCTTCGAACTGGGCCTGTCGTTCCTCTACCTGCTGATGCCGGTTCTCGGACTGGTTTCGCTGCGCCTCCATCATGCGCAGCATCCTTTCGATTGTATCGTTAGAAGGTCCGGCCTGCGGACGATGCAAACTACTAGAGCCGCTTGAGGCGCTCTGTTCTTGCTCGGCCGTGGGTTCCGTCACTTCTGCGATACGAAGACAAACGCATCAGTCACAAATTATTACGGACTCATTGTATGGAACAACTTATCTCATCGATGCGAGGTCAAAGGTTTGGAACTCTAGACGCGAGGCCGAAGGATGTAAAGCCGTGCTCTGATACCATTATGTCACGCCCCGATTCAGAATCGATAGTCGTCCCCCGGGCGTGATGCCGTGCGAACCTAAGTTGCGATCGCACAAGGCATAGTCATAAGGTTATCCGAAACACAACATCAAGTTAGAGTACGCAGAGAAATTGAATGACACATTTGAAATAGAAATAGACTTTTTCATTGATGATAATAAAACTTTACATAGACTCCTTTACAATCATTGCCGCGCGGGCTACAACATGACTCGACTTACAAAATGAACGCCGATGAGATAGTCGTTCCATACATTACATCCCCTTTTTACAAGCAAAATATAACATCTTTCCACCTGCTATCGAGGCGAGTCGAGCCGCCATCTTCTTTTGGACTGAGTGCAGGTCTTCTTCAAAAGGAATCCAGAAAACAAGCCTTTACACGCGGACGAGGCTTCAAAAGGGTTCACTTCGCCTTGAGCTTTCAGGTGGCACGCCCTTCGTAGTTCGGGGTACCTGCGTGGAGAGCGAGGATCAGTACATTACACTTTGTACTGGTGCGTGGCTATTTAAGTTCCAAGCTCTCATTTGGTTGAAGAATTTATATGACTTGGAGTATGAATGTTTCTAACCATCCTAATGAATTGCAAACAAGTAATGACAAGCATAGTGACGTTTACGTTGAAACTTACCGACGGCGGCCTAGCCGCGCCTTATGAAACTTACCAAGTTCTTCCCTGTCAATTGTTATCATTTCCATACAAGTGCAATATTTCGTGTGTTGGTCACTGGCTCCCAGAGCCATCGTGGACTCCTTTTTGCTTTTATTAGACGAGGTCCTTTCAGCGCGAGTAGCGAGCCCCGCTGCAAGTCCTCGCCTAACATTGTGCCCAGCACAGCTTATGAAAATGTTTCCTTCTTGGCCGCATCAGTCCCGTGGCCCCGGGTTGCCGTGCGGGGAAACTCTACCTTGTCGACAAGTTGTCCAATGACCGTGCAAAGACCATTTTTCTTCTTTTAGTTATTAAGACATAGCCTACATTCTCTTTAAAAGTCAATCATTTTACCGTGCCCGTGCCTTTGCATTTATACTTTCATTCGCAACAACACTATCGACTTTGCCTACGAAGGGGGTCGAGAAGAGAAGGGTCAGCCACTCACCTTGAGTTTACTTTGGCGAGAGAACTTGCTGGTTGCGCTAGACGTCGCCTACGCGATTACCTGAAATCGCACAAGCAACCGATTAGAACACTGCATTATTCAAGGAGTTCGATAGGAAATGCGAGTTCGAAATGCAAGCCATGAAAACCATCGAAAACATTCACGAAAGCGCATTCAGAAAACAAAGCCAAAACCAACGCAAGCGGCGTGAAAAGCAGAGCAACGGGAGGTCTCTCCCGACTCAGCCGCAGAGTCAATCCTCGAGGCGCAGCCCGCTGAATATGGGACTTGGTTCCGAAGAAGACATTCCATAACGAGGAATGGGTCTTAATTCAACCGTTCCCGTTCGATCGACTCGGCCGATCCCGACCTATCGGTCCCGACCGAGTCGATAGCGACAGTGTTCCTTTCTCGCGCACCCCGTGGGCAGAGTACGGGGCACGATGTAGGGACGGGGCACTACACCGAGCAGGCCGAAGCCCAGCCCGGTCCATAACCCGGTTTGAACCGGTTTATTTTTTTTTAACGCCATTGAATAAGACTTTTCATGTGTTGTTTTCTGAAGCTCTAGGTATTGGTTTTTGTGTAATGGGGTCCAAGAATTTCTCTCCATGATTATTTATAACATTTATTTTAGTAAAATAGTTCCACATCATGGATTTTGTTCTACTGGGAACAAAACTGTTAATACTTTGATGCAACTAATAATCAAAAAATGCAACTGATGCAACTAATAATCAAGAAATGTGTCCGTTCAACATATGCAACTAACAATCAAAACATGTAACAAAATCAACAATTATCCGTCAATTAAATCATGATCTCTAATAAACAATATTTCAAAAAAATCAAGAAATTAATGGTCACTTACTTGCTAGGATAGTAAGTGATCCCCAAAGCATGAAGCCAGGGTTCAGGAGTATACGCCCACACCAAATATACAACTGCATGCCCCCCAAACAAATAAGTAATTACAATTTTACCCCACGGGAGCATCACAAAAAATAAAAGGTTATGTGAATAAAAAAAAAGTAGACCTGTGGCGATGACGGTGGTGATGGAGCCGACGAAGCCGTAGACCTCGCCGGATTTGGGCCCGACGGCCGCGGGGGAACCAGGATCCGATATGGTGACGTGGGCCCTCCCTCCCCTTCTTTCTCTCAGGAGGCTGAGGGTTCTCCGAGGGCTGTTCAGCGCGAGAGAGGTCGGAGAAGAAGGCCACTCGTCCATGCCTGTCGGGTAGGGTCGGGTCGATGGCGTTACGGAGCTTCGACCCGATGTAACTTTGAGTTCCGAAAAAAAATATACGAAGGACGCACTGCAGAGAAATATAGAAAGAACATAAGAAACCCTTCTTTAAGACTGGTGTTTGGTCGCTAAGAAAGTGAGCAAAAAGAAAAAAAAGAAAAAAAGGGAAAATGAAACTCGATCATATGTGAATATGATTTCCATTTCTACATGAAAGACATTCACTTTCCTTCATCGTCCTAATAACAAAAATCTAAGAAAATTCATAAAGGGGTACTACTTGTCGTATCGACAACACAGAACAGAAAAGTGTTAGCATTCTAAATTTATAAAAGCCCCAAACGTGCATTATTACATTTTTTTCAATAATGCTACGGGAACATACTTCTTTTGACAGAGTCTGTACTCACACTGAGTGACACTGTATTAGAGGATGTCAATTATTACATCATTTTAAGACTTCTTTGACATACAATAATGTACTGCCACATCAGTGTGGCTACTGAGTGTGTCAACAAAAGTGCATCTCTATAGCATTACTCTATATTTTCTTTTTTTGTATTCAGAGATGATGGACCAAGTATACCATCACCAGCCAAGAAGCAGAAGCTTCAAAAGAACCATCCTGATATAGAGCCCATTCCTGGCTTGTCTAAAATATACAGCTCTAGCCCATTAAAAGAGGGCCTAGTTTTCATTTTGTGATTTTTATAATGAGCCTTCACCGTACCTTTCAAATTAAAGACTGGGCGATCATCGATGGCAGAAGATTCAGTCATTTCATTAGTTGTGGAAGGACCTGTAGGTGCATACAACTTTTTGTACTCTTCAAACATGGAGTAAGCAACCATTTTTAGGGGTGAGCAGAAAACGGTTTTGGACCGAAAACCGACCCGAACCGACCCGAAATAACAATTCGGGTCGGGTTCAGACAATACGGGTCGGATAACGGTTTTGAAAACTGATGAATTCGGTTTATCGGTTCGGGTCGCGATTTTGGTATTCGGTTTTCGACCCGAACCGAAAACCGAATACAATTACCGTTTTGCCCATTCACTTTGTATATAAAGGAAAATAAACCCAACCCTAAAGCAATTCTCTCTCCTCTCCTCTTCTCAACTCATTTTGGCCGGCCGGCGCTCATTTTCTTTGGTGGCGCCACTCCAGCCGAAAGATGAAACCCTCTCTCTATAGACTCTCCAACCTTTCTCCACTAAAACTCTTCTCTCTGCAACTCCTCTCTCCTCTCATTTTTTCTTCTTTCTTCTTTTTTCTCTTGATCTTTTGGATTTTATCGTTGTGAATGCTTCGATTTAGGATGTTCATGTATAGATCTATTTTTTTTCCTTACGAATTTGTGAAGAATATGCATTTCATGTATAGATCTATTTTTTTTTTCTTTTTTTCTTACGAATCTGTGAAGAATGTATTTTTTATGTTTTCTCTTGATCTTTTGGATTTTACGGTTGTGCATGCTTCGATTTAGGATGTTCATGTATAGATCTCTCTTTCTTTTCTCTTTTTTTTCTTACGAATCTGTGAAGAATATGTTTTTTTTTTATGTTTTCTCTTGATCTTTTGTATTTTACGGTTGTGCATGCTTCGATTTAAGATGTTCATGTATAAAACTATTTTTTTTCTCTTATTTTTCTTACGAATCTGTGAAGAATATGTTTTTTTTATATTTTCTCTTGGTCTTTTGGATTTTACGGTTGTGCATCCTTCGATTTAGGATGTTCATGTATCGATCTTTTTTCTCTCTTTTTTTCTTATTTTACGGTTGTGCATCCTTCGATTTAGGATGTTCATGTATAGATCTTTTTTTTTTCTCTTTTTTTCTTGCGAATCTGTGAAGAATATACATTGTTTTCCTCTCTTTTTTTTCTTGCAATGCAATTATTTTGCATTTTATTTTTTTTGTTAACTAATAAACATTTTTTCTTGCATGATTGGATTGACTTCACTGGACTGGACTATGGAGTCTATTACTATAGACATTACTGGAATTTAAAATAGAAAGAGGTTGCTTTATTGTTGCCTCTGATTGCTCTTAAGTCTTAACAGGTGCTGGTTTACCGTTTTGCCCATTCACTTTGTATATAAAGGAAAATAAACCCAACCCTAAAGCAATTCTCTCTCCTCTCCTCTTCTCAACTCGGCCGGCCGGCGCTCATTTTCTTTGGTGGCGCCACTCCAGCCGAAAGATGAAACCCTCTCTCTATAGACTCTCCAACCTTTCTCCACTAAAACTCTTCTCTCTGCAACTCCTCTCTCCTCTCATTTTTTTCTTCTTTCTTCTTTTTTCTCTTGATCTTTTGGATTTTATCGTTGTGAATGCTTCGATTTAGGATGTTCATGTATAGATCTATTTTTTTTCCTTACGAATTTGTGAAGAATATGCATTTCATGTATAGATCTATTTTTTTTTCTTTTTTTCTTACGAATCTGTGAAGAATGTATTTTTTATGTTTTCTCTTGATCTTTTGGATTTTACGGTTGTGCATGCTTCGATTTAGGATGTTCATGTATAGATCTCTCTTTCTTTTCTCTTTTTTTTCTTACGAATCTGTGAAGAATATGTTTTTTTTTATGTTTTCTCTTGATCTTTTGTATTTTACGGTTGTGCATGCTTCGATTTAAGATGTTCATGTATAAAACTATTTTTTTTCTCTTATTTTTCTTACGAATCTGTGAAGAATATGTTTTTTTTATATTTTCTCTTGGTCTTTTGGATTTTACGGTTGTGCATCCTTCGATTTAGGATGTTCATGTATCGATCTTTTTTCTCTCTTTTTTTCTTATTTTACGGTTGTGCATCCTTCGATTTAGGATGTTCATGTATAGATCTTTTTTTTTCTCTTTTTTTCTTGCGAATCTGTGAAGAATATACATTGTTTTCCTCTTTTTTTATTCTTGCAATGCAATTATTTTGCATTTTATTTTTTTTGTTAACTAATAAACATTTTTTCTTGCATGATTGGATTGACTTCACTGGACTGGACTATGGAGTCTATTACTATAGACATTACTGGAATTTAAAATAGAAAGAGGTTGCTTTATTGTTGCCTCTGATTGCTCTTAAGTCTTAACAGGTGCTGGTGTTGTAATTCTAGAACACATGCTTGTATGAACACATGTTTTGCTGATGTTGTTACTGATTTGCAGCCAGTGGCGAGGCATTCATTGCAGGCGAGGCATTCATTGCAGCCATTGGCGAGGCAAGACAAACTGACATGTACATTTGTTATACCTATTTTCGGTTGATTGTTATTTCTTGTTTCATCTTGAAAATTTTACTAACATTGTGTTGAGAAAGTGGCAATGATGACGATGGCTTGAAAATGTAGAATTTATACTACATGGCATCATATATTGATGCAAAAATCAGTCTTCTGAGCTACTCCCCCCCCCCCTATTTTCTTCTTGTTGTCATTGTGTTATCAAGGAAAGATACTGGAGTTTGGATGTAGTGATGCATTTGTTCTTGTAAAAATTTGTATTTGTAAACTGTTTTTTTTTCTATTTGTGAAATGGTGCCTATGAAGTAACTGTAAACTGGTGACTGGTGAGTAGTGCCAATGCTGTAATTCAAGAACTTTATGCAAACTGGTGCCTAATGCCTATGCTGTAAAATGGGGCCTATATCCTATTGGAGGTCAAGCTGCTTAGTTTGTGTGATGCCTATGTTATCTTATGATGCTCATAATCTTATGTAAAATGGTGGCTAATATTAATATGAGTTTTCAATCTATATGTTTTACGAAATGATCAAATTAGTTGCCATAAGAGTAAAGTGGTGCTGGTGCAAATTTGTTCCCACAAAATTTTCTAAATTTACCTATAAATTCTATGTTCAGGTCCGGCCTGTTGGCCCTTTCAATCTTATAAATTTATATAATTGCAGGCCCGGCCCACTGGGGCAGAAAACCGAACCGACCGATAACCGAACCGGTTTGGTTCGGTTCGGTTTTGTTCGATTTTTTCACAAAACGGTTCGGTTTGCGGTTTTTGAAAAACGGTTTACGGTTTTTTTTGGTTTTTGAAAAATCGGTTCGGTTTGAACCGAACCGAACCGTTGCTCACCCCTAACCATTTTAACCTTCTCTATCATTGTGTCACCCTTTGATTGGCCATAAAGTTGATATAGCCATCATACCAAATATGCAAATTTTTGCCTTGGATCAAAAAGTGGCGCAATGAAGACGACCATGTTCATCTTCTCGACGTCCCCCCAATACTTTTCGTATTTCTCTCATTTTATCCGCCATAGTAGATAACTCAAAGTTATCATTACTTTTAGCATTTTTCAAAAGAAAATCGATAGAAGAAATCTCTTCAAAAAAACTTGTTGGAAGTGACATACGAAAACCCCGACACACGTAAAGTGAATTCATAGAAATGTTCTAAGAAAGTACATAACCTTCTCACATTCATCCAATCGTCTTCGTTTGGAAACATGTTCTCACCCTCAAGCTATCTCTTAAATAGAAGATCTTCGTCTTGGAACCTCTCTAAGGCACTTTGAAATTTTTGAGCGGTATCCAACATCAAATATGTTGAATTCCAACGTGTGCTCACATCTAGACAACAATTTTTTGCTTTCTATTTTTTCCATTTGAGCACAAGATTTAAACTTCTGAAAACGAGAAGGAGATTGCCTCACGTAGTTAATAGCTATCCGGACCAGAGCAACCGAAGAAGACATCATGTTCAACCCATCTACCACGACAAGTGTCATACTCTTATTACTATTATTATTATTATTATTATTATTATTATTATTATTTTGTTTCAAAAAAAAAAAAAAAAAAAGAAAAAAAAAAAGGGGGAGCAAGCCATGTGTCCCTTGTGAACACCCTAGATGCAAGCCATGTGTCCCTTAGGAATTTCCTAGAAAGGGACACATCACCTATTTCTTTTCTATAAAGCAATAATCTCTCTCTCTCCCCATACACACAAACACTCACCACCACCCCATCTCCACTTATTGCTGCTGTTGCCGGTTGTACATAATTAACATGTCTCGACATGATTATTGGTTAAAATAGGTATTTTTGGGTACCTATATATTATGGTAACCCTACCCCTATTAATTCTCAATTTTCTTTTCCTTAATTGCATCGTTAAAGGAGCACAGATAATAATTTGATATTTAGTGACATCGATTGATAGTTAGATATTATATATTCTCATGTCGTTAACAATTTTGTTCCAAGATATCTGATTAGTTTATAAACAGAGCAAATCGTAACAATCAAAAAAAAAGATTAAAATGCTTGCTTGCTAAGGAAAAAGTATAAACTTGCTTACTCGTTTAAGTTGCTTGCTAAGGTAAGAAAGCTTTAAAAACTGCACTTTATTAAATTGCGTGGGTATCCGGTGTTGAGGGTTGCTCCACCGAAGGGGTCGGCGAACCCGAGATATAATTGCGTGGTTCCGGTGTTGAGAGTTGCTCCACCGAAGGGGTCGGCGAACCCGGGTTTTAGTTATATCATATATTTATCTCTTGTGAATTTTCGGAGTCACCCGATACAAAGGAGACTCTGCCGAAATTTGTAAAAATTCCAAAAGAGTCAAAATTTCCGACTTTCTGAAAAATCGGGTTATTCCCTAAGACCTAAAGTCATTTAGGAAAGATTCTTAGAAACAACTAGGAAGCATCGGGCGTGTAGTGCCCCGTCCCTACATCGTGCCCCATTTTCGTCCACGGGGTGCGCGAGAAAGGAACACTGTCGCCATCGATTCGGTCGGGACCGATAGGTCGGAATCGACCGAGTCGATCGAACGGGAACGGTTGAATTAAGATCCATTCCACGTTATGGAATGGCTTCTTCGGAACCAAGTCCCATATTCAGCGGGTTGCGCCTCGAGGATTGGCTCTGCGGCTGAGTCGGGAGAGACCTCCCGTTGCTCTGGTTTTCATGTCGCACTTGATTTGGCTTTGGCTTTCGTTTTCGTGAATGTTTTCGATGGGTTTTCGTGACGCGTTTTCGAGCTCGCATTCATATCGAAATTCCTTGAAATACACAGTGTTCTAATCAGTTGCTTATGCGATTCCAGGTGATCGCGTAGGCGACGACAGCGCAGCCAACCGGTCGCTCGCTTGAAGCAAGCCTAAGGCGAGTGGCTGACCTCCTTCACCTCGTCCCTCTACTTCAAAGCTCAATATGTGACGTAAAATGAATGCTTGTCATAATAGTGTAGAATCAAAGAAATCGTAGCACGATTCTTTACAAAACACTTGTCATCGAACTGCCGGTTTCGGAAAAAGAAAAACACTGCCTTATGCAATTATACTTGGTCTATGCAAAACAATGAATGAATCGATTAACGTTTATCGCAACGATACGGCTAAATGAGTAAATCAACTAAGTTCAAAGGAAAACGATCATTGGACAACTTGTCGACAAGGTGTAGTTTCCTCGAACGGTTACCTAGGCCAAGGGACCGATTCGACCCGGGAGGAACGAGTGTATAGCAAGCGCCAGCCCTTCATCGGCGCGAGTTATGCGAGAACTTTTGCACAGGGCTCGCTACCCGACGCGAAAGGGTCGCCGTCTAACTCAGCTATAGTCCAAGATGGCTTGACATTGCCAGTGGCCCTCACCCCCTTTTCACTGCTTAACAAATGCACATGGCACGAGATGATTTTGATAGTTGCTCAACGTTATACAATTTCATATGCTTGCCTCAAAACATGTTAACATGCAAATCGAACACAGGATGGTTAGAAAGATCATTGAAATAGCTAGCTAACATGCTTACGAAACTTCTTGAATCAAATGCAGAGCTTGGATTTAATTAGCCATTCGCCAGTACATGTGTTTTTTGCTGATCCTTGCTCTTTGCAGGTCCCGCGAACCAGGAAGGACGCGCCAACTAACTCGGCGACGTTCGTGACTTTTGAAGCTTCGGTCGTGCGTCGAAGACTTGATCTGCGACTCCCCTTTTGAAGGCTCTCGACAGTCCAAGGAAGATGACTCAGCGTCCCTCCCATCCAGGTCACTGAGTACTTTGTTGTATATTGAGGGATGTGTGCAATGTATGGAACGGCTATCTCATTGGCACTCTTTTGTAATCGAGTCATGTTGTAGCCCGTGCGGCAATAAGTCTTGTATCGGAGTCTGTAAAAGATGTTCATTATCAATAAAGATCAAGTTTCCTTTATATATTGTGTGAATCAATTTGTCTGCGTACTCTCTTAGATCTCGTGTCTCGGATTACCTTATGACTATGCCTTGTGCGAAAACAAATTAGGTTCGCACGGCATCACGCCCGGGGGACGACTATCGATTCAACGGAATCGGGACGTGACATAATGGTATCAGAGCACGGCTTTACGTCCTTGGCCTCTAGTGTCGAGTACCGGTTTCCAAACGTTGGCCTTGTGTCGATGAGAAGAGTTGTTTCATACGCTGAACCCACGACATTTTCTGAAACTAACGAGAGTTGTCTTTCCTTTTTTCCATGCAGTTGCGGGAACTCAGGCGGAAGACGAGACGAGCGCTTCCAGCGGCTCGAGTGCTTCTAGACCCGAGCATTCCGTCAACCCAACGGGAATGACACCTGCCGTAGCTGGACCTTCCGGCGACCCGATGCAACGTATGTTGCAGATGTTTGAAATGCAGCAACGTCAAAACGAGCTCCACCGTCAGCAAGCGAAGGCCTGTCAGACTCAATTTGAAAATCGGTTCGAGGCTCAATTCAAGCAGCAGCAGCAGCTGAATACTCTCCAACAAATCGTACAGTCGGTCGTGGGCAACAACAACAATTCAACGATAACGCCTGCCGTGACCCAGCCTGCGGTTCGATCCAACGAAGCTGAACCAGAGGCGCTTTGCTCTCACCTGCGGCACCGAGAAGCTCTAACTTCGAGGTGTCAAAATTCAACAAAAGCTGCCGCACTTTCTTCAACGGCACAGAAGATCCCTCGGTGGCGATCGACTGGTTGGAGGAGCTGGAAGATAAGTTCGAGCTTCTGGGTGTCGAAGACTCGAAGAAAGTCGCGTGTGCTCAACTTCTACTTCGAATGAACACGCACGATTGGTGGGCTGTGCAGGCGGGAGACAACAACGCACACAAGCGTCAAAATCGAGGCAACGGAGGCGGCAACCATACGAAGGATCGAGTAGTTTGCACTTTCTGCCACAAGGAGGGGCACTTGATCAGCGAGTGCCGATTGAAGAATGGTACGTGCCTCGGGTGCGGCCGAGCCGACCATATCGTACGCGACTGCCCGGAAAAGTCAAACCAGCGCCCACGAGAACACCATCAGAACCGAGGCCAAGCACCTCGGGCTCCCCCGACCGCGCAACAAAATGGCCAAGACTGTCGCCCCAATGCTCAGGGCCGCGTCTACGCCATGACTCGCGACGAAGCGTTCGCATCCGATACAGTCGTGACAGGTATACTGCAATTCAATAATAAACCTGCTCGTGTATTGTTTGATTCGGGTGCCACGCATAGTTTTATATCGGCGGACTTTGCCGCCGAGCACAAATTCTCCTTGACACCACTGGGCCTCGATCTCTCTGTTAACGTACCGTCGGGCATGCCACTACTTGCAAATTTAGTCTGCGGAGACGGAATCATCTGTATAGGTGGTCAAAAGGTCAGTCTCGATGCGATAGTTCTAAATATTAAGGACAACGATATCATTCTTGGGATGGATTGGCTCGGTCCGTGCAACGCAACCATAGACTGCGCCGAAAAGAGGGTCACATTCCGCATACCTGGAGTGCCTGAATTCTGCTACTCGTGTGGTGAGGCGTCGCCGACCTGCATGGTGATCTCCGCAATATCTGCTCGACGGATGCTGCATTCCGGGTGCGAAGGCTATGTAGCTTCCGTTCGAGACATGCGACAGGATGGTGCACACGCGGGTCAGACCGACGTTGTGGCAGAATTCTCCGATGTGTTCCCGGACGAGCTGCCCGGCATGCCGCCCGATCGAGAGATTAAGTTCACTATCGATACATTCCCCGACACTCGACCGATCTCGAAAGCCCCGTACAGAATGGCCCCTGCAGAGCTAAAAGAACTCAAAGTGCAGTTACAAGAATTGCTCGACAAGGGATTCATCCGACCCAGCGTCTCGCCCTGGGAGCGCCCGTGCTGTTTGTCAAGAAGAAGGATGGCTCTATGCGTCTTTGTATCGACTACCGCGAGCTGAATAAAGTCACCGTCCGGAACAAATACCCCCTGCCCTGCATCGACGATCTGTTCGATCAGCTTCAGGGAGCCACGGTGTTCTCGAAAATTGATCTGCGTTCGGGTTACCATCAACTCAAGATCAAGCCAGACGATGTGTCGAAGTCTGCCTTCCGCACTCGATACGGCCATTACGAGTTCCTGGTAATGTCGTTCGGCCTAACGAATACCCCTGTCGCTTTCATGGATTTAATGAATCGGATATTCCGACCATTCCCCGACAAGTTCGTAGTAGTCTTTATCGACGATATACTCGTCTACTCGAAGAATAGGCAGCAACACACTGAGCATCTGCGGACCGTGCTTCAGACCCTTCGAGAAAATCAACTGTACGCGAAGCGAAACAAATGTGAATTTTGGCTGAGTAGCGTCGCATTCCTCGGACACATCATTCCAACTGAAGGCATTGCGGTCGACCCCAAGAAAGTTGAAGCCGTTGTCGATTGGAAGCGGCCAACGTCCGTCAGCGAGATTCGAAGTTTCCTTGGCTTAGCGAGATACTATCGACGCTTCGTGAAAGACTTCGCGAAGATCGCATCGCCCCTGACTCGCCTCACCCAGAAAGGAGTCGCATTTGACTGGTCAGACGACTGCGAAGCTTCATTCCAAGAATTAAAGCAACGGCTCGTCTCGGCCCCGATACTCGCACTTCCAGAAGGGACTGAGGGTTTCCAGATATTCAGCGATGCGTCCGGTCAGGGCTTGGGGTGTGTGCTGATGCAGCGGAACAAGGTGATATCTTTTGCTTCCCGACAGCTAAAGCCGCACGAGAAGAATTATCCCACGCACGACCTAGAGTTAGCGGCGATTGTGTTTGCGTTGAAATTGTGGCGTCACTACCTCTATGGCGTGGCGTGCACGATCTACACCGATCACAAGAGCCTCAAGTATTTATTCACGCAGAGGGAACTGAACTTGCGGTAGAGGCGCTGGCTTGAACTGATCAAGGATTACGACTTGACTATCGACTATACGCCGGGAAAGGGAAATGTTGTGGCGGACGCTCTGAGTCGGAAGTACATAGCCTCGCTATCCATCGACCGCAAACTGCTACGCGACCTAGAAGAGATGGGCATCGAACTCCGAGTCCGATTCCGGAATGTGCAGTTGGCAAAGTTGCAGTTAGAGCCGAGCTTGCTTGAAAAGATCAAGACCGCTCAGAAGAACGATCCGTACCTGAAGAAAATGCGAGATCTAATCTCGACGGGCAGGACGACCGACTTTGCGGAAGACGAGACCGGCGTGCTTCGATTGAGGGGTAGGCTATGCGTTCCGGATGATTCAGAACTTAGAAAGGAGATATTGTCGGAGGCGCACTACGCGAAGTACACCTTGCATCCCGGCAGTACGAAGATGTACAAGGACCGCCGCACAAACTTCTAGTGGCACGGAATGAAAAGAGATGTGGCACTTTTCGTGTCGCAATGCATGGTCTGTCAACAGGTGAAAGCTGAGCACCAGAGACCAGGCGGGGAGATGCAGAATCTGGCGATTCCGGAATGGAAGTGGCAGCACGTGTGCATGGATTTTATTATTGGTCTGCCGAAGACGCCGCGGGGAAATGATACCATCTGGGTCATCGTCGATCGATTAACCAAGTCAGCGCACTTTATTGCCATCAAAGTTACTTGGAGCGTTGATCGCTTGGCACAGATATATCTTGATGAGATAGTACGGCTGCACGGAGTTCCAGTATCCATCGTCTCTGATCGGGATTCACGGTTCATGTCGCGATTCTGAAGTAGCCTTCAGTCGGCGCTGGGTACCAAGTTGCAGTTCAGCTCGGCTTACCATCCTCAGACCGACGGCCAAACGGAGTGCGTCAATCAGATTCTCGAAGACATGCTACGACTCTGCGCAATTGACTTCAAATCAAGCTGGGACAATCATCTACCTCTGGCCGCATTCGCATACAACAACAGCTATCAATCCAGCATTCAAATGGCGCCATATGAAGCCTTGTACGGACGCAAGTGCCGATCACCCATTTGCTGTGACGAAGTCGGAGAGCGGCAGATTCTCGGCCCGGAACTGGTGGAACAGACCGTGCAGAAAATTTGGCTCATTCGGGAAAGACTAAAGACTACACAGAGTCGTCAGAAAAGCTATGCGGACATTCATCGACGACCGCTCGAGTTTCAAAAGGCGATCACGTGTTTCTCAAAGTGTCGCCGATGCGGGGAGTTACTCGGTTCGGCGCAAAAGGGAAGTTGAGTCCGAGATTCGTTGGGCCGTTCGAAATACTTGAACGGGTCGCCCAAGTGGCCTATAAAATTGCCTTACCGCCGGCGCTTGAAGGTGTACACAATGTCTTCCATGTCTCTCAACTGCGAAAGTACGTGCACGACCCGAGCCACGTGGTAGATTTTGGCCAGCTGGAGCTAAAGACCGACTTATCCTACGTTGAAGAGCCAGTTCAAATCATGGAACGCAAGGATAAGCTGCTGCGCAATCGAACGATCCCTCTCGTCCGCGTCCTCTGGAGGAACCATTCGGTCGAAGAGTCGACGTGGGAGCTTGAATCGGAAATGAGGAGAAATTTCCTTCGTTATTCTCGTAGAGGTAGGTTCTATCTTAAGTTTCGAGGACGAAACTTTTTATTAGTTGGTTATGGTGTAGTGCCCCGTCCCTACATCGTGCCCCATTTTCGTACACGGAGTGCGCGAGAAAGGAACATTGTCGCCATCGATTCGGTCGGGACCGATAGGTCGGAATCGACCGAGTCGATCGAACGGGAACGGTTGAATTAAGATCCATTACACGTTATGGAATGGCTTCTTCGGAACCAAGTCCCATATTCAGCGGATTGCGCCTCGAGGATTGGCTCTGCGGCTGAGTCGGGAGAGACCTCCCGTTGCTCTGGTTTTCATGCCGCACTTGATTTGGCTTTGGCTTTCGTTTTCGTGAATGCGCTTTTCGTGAATGTTTTCGATGGGCTTTCGTGACGCGTTTTCGAGCTCGCATTCATATCGAAATTCCTTGAAATACACGATGTTCTAATCAGTTGCCTACGCGATCTCAAGGAATTTCGATATGAATGCGAGCTCGAAAACGCGTCACGAAAGCCCATCGAAAACATTCACGAAAAGCGCATTCACGAAAACGAAAGCCAAAGCCAAATCAAGTGCGGCATGAAAACCAGAGCAACGGGAGGTCTCTCCCGACTCAGCCGCAGAGCCAATCCTCGAGGCGCAACCCGCTGAATATGGGACTTGGTTCCGAAGAAGCCATTCCATAACGTGGAATGGATCTTAATTCAACCGTGCACGTACGATCGACTCGGTCGATTCCGACCTATCGGTCCCGACCGAATCGATGGCGACAGTGTTCCTTTCTCGCGCACCCCGTGGACGAAAACGGGACACGATGTAGGGACGGGGCAGTACACCATAACCAACTAATAAAAAGTTTCGTCCTCGAAACTTAAGATAGAACCTACGTCTACGAGAATAACGAAGGAAATTTCTCCTTCATTTCCGATTCAAGCTCCCACGTCGACTCTTCGACCGAATGGTTCCTCCAGAGGACGCTGACGAGAGGGATCGTTCGATTGCGCAGCAGCTTATCCTTGCGTTCTATGATTTGAACTGGCTCTTCAACGTAGGATAAGTCGGTCTTTAGCTCCAGCTGGCCAAAATCTACCACGTGGCCCGGGTCGTGCACGTACTTCCGCAGTTGAGAGACATGGAAGACATTGTGTATACCTTCAAGCGCCGACGGTAAGGCAATTTTATAGGCCACTGGGACGACCCGTTCAAGTATTTCGAACGGCCCAACGAATCTCGGACTCAACTTCCCCTTTGCGCCGAACCGAGTAACTCCCCGCATGGACGACACTTTGAGAAACACGTGACCGCCTTCTTGAAACTCGAGCGGTCGTCGATGAATGTCCGCATAGCTTTTCTGACGACTCTGTGCAGTCTTTAGTCTTTCCCGAATGAGCCGAATTTTCTGCACGGTCTGTTCCACCAGTTCCGGGCCGAGAATCTGCCGCTCTCCGACTTCGTCCCAGCAAATGGGTGATCGGCACTTGCGTCCGTACAAGGCTTCATATGGCGCCATTTGAATGCTGGATTGATAGCTGTTGTTGTATGCGAATTCGGCCAGAGGTAGATGATTGTCCCAGCTTGATTTGAAGTCAATTGCGCAGAGTCGCAGCATGTCTTCGAGAATCTGATTGACGCGCTCCGTTTGGCCGTCGGTCTGAGGATGGTAAGCCGAGCTGAACTGCAACTTGGTACCCAACGCCGACTGAAGGCTACTCCAGAATCGCGACATGAACCGTGAATCCCGATCAGAGACGATGGATACTGGAACTCCGTGCAGCCGTACTATCTCATCAAGATATATCTGTGCCAAGCGATCAACGCTCCAAGTAACTTTGATGGCAATAAAGTGCGCTGACTTGGTTAATCGATCGACGATGACCCAGATGGCATCATTTCCCCGCGGCGTCTTCGACAGACCAATAATAAAATCCATGCACACGTGCTGCCACTTCCATTCCGGAATCGCCAGATTCTGCATCTCCCCGCCTGGTCTCTGGTGCTCAGCTTTCACCTGTTGACAGACCATGCATTGCGACACGAAAAGTGCCACATCTCTTTTCATCCCGTGCCACTAGAAGTTTGTGCGGCGGTCCTTGTACATCTTCGTACTGCCGGGATGCAAGGTGTACTTCGCGTAGTGCGCCTCCGACAATATCTCCTTTCTAAGTTCTGAATCATCCGGAACGCATAGCCTACCCCTCAATCGAAGCACGCCGGTCTCGTCTTCCGCAAAGTCGGTCGTCCTGCCCGTCGAGATTAGATCTCGCATTTTCTTCAGGTACGGATCGTTCTTCTGAGCGGTCTTGATCTTTTCAAGCAAGCTCGGCTCTAACTGCAACTTTGCCAACTGCACATTCCGGAATCGGACTCGGAGTTCGATGCCCATCTCTTCTAGGTCGCGTAGCAGTTTGCGGTCGATGGATAGCGAGGCTATGTACTTCCGACTCAGAGCGTCCGCCACAACATTTCCCTTTCCCGGCGTATAGTCGATAGTCAAGTCGTAATCCTTGATCAGTTCAAGCCAGCGCCTCTACCGCAAGTTCAGTTCCCTCTGCGTGAATAAATACTTGAGGCTCTTGTGATCGGTGTAGATCGTGCACGCCACGCCATAGAGGTAGTGACGCCACTTTCAACGCAAACACAATCGCCGCTAACTCCAGGTCGTGCGTGGGATAATTCTTCTCGTGCGGCTTTAGCTGTCGGGAAGCAAAAGATATCACCTTGTTCCGCTGCATCAGCACACACCCCAAGCCCTGACCGGACGCATCGCTGAATATCTGGAAACCCTCGGTCCCTTCTGGAAGTGCGAGTATCGGGGCCGAGACGAGCCGTTGCTTTAATTCTTGGAATGAAGCTTCGCAGTCGTCTAACCAGTCAAATGCGACTCCTTTCTGGGTGAGGCGAGTCAGGGGCGATGCGATCTTCGCGAAGTCTTTCACGAAGCGTCGATAGTATCTCGCTAAGCCAAGGAAACTTCGAATCTCGCTGACGGACGTTGGCCGCTTCCAATCGACAACGGCTTCAACTTTCTTGGGGTCGACCGCAATGCCTTCAGCTGGAATGATGTGTCCGAGGAATGCGACGCTACTCAGCCAAAATTCACATTTGTTTCGCTTCGCGTACAGTTGATTTTCTCGAAGGGTCTGAAGCACGGTCCGCAGATGCTCAGTGTGTTGCTGCCTATTCTTCGAGTAGACGAGTATATCGTCGATAAAGACTACTACGAACTTGTGTCGAGGAATGGTCGGAACATCCGATTCATTAAATCCATGAAAGCGGCAGGGGCATTCGTTAGGCCGAACGGCATTACCAGGAACTCGTAATGGGCGTATCGAGTGCGGAAGGAAGACTTCGGCACATCGTCCAGCTTGATCTTGAGTTGATGGTAACCCGAACGCAGATCAATTTTCGAGAACACCGTGGCTCCCTGAAGCTGATCGAACAGATCGTCGATGCGGGGCAGGGGGTATTTGTTCCGGACGGTGGCTTTATTCAGCTCGCGGTAGTCGATACAAAGACGCATAGAGCCATCCTTCTTCTTGACAAACAGCACGGGCGCTCCCAGGGCGAGACGCTGGGTCGGATGAATCCCTTGTCGAGCAATTCTTGTAAATGCACTGAGTTCTTTTAGCTCTGCAGGGGCCATTCTGTACGGGGCTTTCGAGATCGATCGAGTGTCGGGGAATGTATCGATAGTAAACTCAATCTCTCGATCGGACGGCATGCCGGGCAGCTCGTCCGGGAACACATCGAAAAATTCTGCCACAACGTCGGTCTGACCCGCGTTTGCACCATCCTGTCGCATGTCTCGAACGGAAGCTAGATAGCCTTCGCACCCAGGATGCAGCATCCGTCGAGCAGATATTGCGGAGATCACCATGCAGGTCGGCGACGCCTCACCACACGAGTAGCAGAATTCAGGCACTCCAGGTATGCGAAATGTGACCCTCTTTTCGGCGCAGTCTATGGTTGCGTTGCACGGACCGAGCCAATCCATCCCAAGAATGATATCGTAGTCCTTAATATTTAGAACTATCGCATCGAGACTGACCTTTTGACCACCTATACAGATGATTCCGTCTCCGCAGACTAAATTTGCAAGTAGTGGCATGCCCGACGGTACGTTAACAGAGAGATCGAGGCCCAGTGGTGTCAAGGAGAATTTGTGCTCGACGGCAAAGTCGCCGATATAAAACTATGCGTGGCACTCGAATCAAACAATACACGAGCAGGTTTATTATTGAATTGCAGTATACCTGTCACGGCTGTATCGGATGCGAACGCTTCGTCGCGAGTCATGGCGTAGACGCGGCCCTGAGCATTGGGGCGACAGTCTTGGCCATTTTGTTGCGCGGTCGGGGGAGCCCGAGGTGCTTGGCCTCGGTTCTGATGGTGTTGTCGCGGGCGCTGGTTTGACTTTTCCGGGCAGTCGCGTACGATATGGTCGGCTCGGCCGCACCCGAGGCACGTACCATTCTTCAATCGGCACTCGCTGATCAAGTGCCCCTCCTTGTGGCAGAAAGTGCAAACTACTCGATCCTTCGTCTGGTTGCCGCGATTTTGACGCTTGTGTGCGTTGTTGCCTCCCGCATTACTATGGCGTTTGTTATTAAAGTGAACAGCGCCGGTAGTAGTAGGAGGGTACTCGGACTCCAGACGGAGGGCATGGTTGAGTGCCTCGCCCATGGTTTTGTATTCGGGCACCGAAACATGCGCACGGATAGTTGAACGCATGCCCACTTCGAATCGTCGAGCTGGACTTGCAGTGGTTGGTAGATAGTCTCCAGCAAACTTGGCCAGTTTGTTGAATTCGGCCGCATACTGTCGTACAGTCATATTCCCTTGTATCAATTGCATAAACTCATTTTCTTTCTCCTGTCGCACGGCTGCTGAAAGATAATCTGTTTCAAATACACTTTTGAATGTAGCCCAGAAAATCGCCGCCGTCTCGTCTTCACGTCGAATAGCCCGCTTCTGCACAGCCCACCAATCGTGCGCGTTCATTCGAAGTAGAAGTTGAGCACACGCGACTTTCTTCGAGTCTTCGACACCCAGAAGCTCGAACTCATCTTCCAGCTCCTCCAACCAGTCGATCTCCACCGAGGGATCTGATCGCGTAGGCGACGACAGCGCAGCCAACCGGTCGCTCGCTTGAAGCAAGCCTAAGGCGAGTGGCTGACCTCCTTCGCCTCGTCCCTCTACTTCAAAGCTCAATATGTGAAGTAAAATGAATGCTTGTCATAATAGTGTAGAATCAAAGAAATCGTAGCACGATTCTTTACAAAACACTTGTCATCGAACTGCCGGTTTCGAAAAAAGAAAAACACTGCCTTATGCAATTATACTTGGTCTATGCAAAATAATGAATGAATCGATTAACGTTTATCGCAACGATACGGCTAAATGAGTAAATCAACTAAGTTCAAAGGAAAACGGTCATTGGACAACTTGTCGACAAGGTGTAGTTTCCTCGAACGGTTACCTAGGCCAAGGGACCGATTCGACCCGGGAGGAACGAGTGTATAGCAAGCGCCAGCCCTTCATCGGCACGAGTTATGCGGGAACTTTCGCACAGGGCTCGCTACCCGACGCGAAAGGGTCGCCGTCTAACTCGGCTATAGTCCGAGATGGCTTGACATTGCCAGTGGCCCTCACACCCTTTTCACTGCTTAACAAATGCACATGGCACGAGATGATTTTGATAGTTGCTCAACGTTATACAATTTAATATGCTTGCCTCAAAACATGTTAACATGCAAATTGAACAGGATGGTTAGAAAGATCATTGAAATAGCTAGCTAACATGCTTACGAAACTTCTTGAATCAAATGCAGAGCTTGGATTTAATTAGCCATTCGCCAGTACATGTGTTTTGTGCTGATCCTCGCTCTTTGCAGGTCCCGCGAACCAGGAAGGACGCGCCAACTAGCTCGGCGACGTTCGTGACTTTTGAAGCTTCGGCCGTGCGTCGAAGATTTGATCTGCGACTCCCCTTTTGAAGGCTCTCGACAGTCCAAGGAATATGACTCGGCGTCCCTCCCATCCAGGTCACTGGAGTACTTTGTTGTATATTTAGGGATGTGTGCAATGTATGGAACGGCTATCTCATCGGCACTCTTTTGTAATCGAGTCATGTTGTAGCCCGTGCGACAATGAGTCTTGTATCGGAGTCTGTAAAAGATGTTCATTATCAATAAAGATCAAGTTTCCTTTATATATTGTGTGAATCAATTTGTCTGCGTACTCTTAGATCTCGTGTCTCGGATTACCTTATAACTATGCCTTGTGCGAAAGCAAATTAGGTTCGCACGGCATCACGCCCGGGGGACGACTATCGATTCGACGGAATCAGAACGTGACAGGGCGGAGGAGAACAACCTGGATATTCCTAAATAGTCCCATAGCATAATAAAAATAAAAAGCTGATCAGTAAATATTCTACTCGTTCGTAGGGCCATGCGAATCGAGTTTGTGAGGCTTAGCCCACGTATTTTTGTTTGCTCAAGGGAGGCAAACAAAGCCCAAGGGAGGCTCTTGTTTTCGTTTGCTCAAGGGAGGCAAACTAAGCCCAAGGGAGGCTCCAGATTATTATCTCTATTTCGACAATAACATCGAATAGATGATTGTTAAGTCCAAGGGAGGCTCCAGGCCGGATACTAAGCACCGTGCCGCCGAATTCACAGCCTGATCCCAGTTTAACGGGATTGTTGATGGAAAATCATTTAGATGAATATTCATGGGTTGTTCTCCAATATTGCATTTCATATTAGGTTCATTTTCCTTTTGAATTGTATTACCTGTCATCATGCCTATCTGGATAAGAGGAATATAATACTCACACATAAACATAATACTTCATTTAATATGACTACTTTACAAAACTGTCTCATTCCATTTCATATTTCTTTTACTTGTCACCGTCCTTGGCCGAGAGCTTGCTTGTCGTTTCTAAACGACCTAGTATTTGTTCACTAGGGGAAGAAGAAGACAATCCTGCCAAGGCATTGCCACTGTACGTCGAGGAGTAGTGACCTGAAGACTTTCAGTTTATGACTAGTGCTGTCGTAGTTACTTTTGTAAATTACTTTTGTAATAAACCTGTAAGACAATGTACTGTTAGATAAGTTGCATATATTATAATTACTGTGTAATGCAATTTTCCTTGTATTTTCCATTCTGCTGATTTACGGACGACAATCGCGGTTTTGGCGCATAGCCTGGGAATGTGTTTTGACGTCACCGTTCAAATCTGGGAAGCGGGACGTGACAACAAGGTTGATAATGTGTGCTATTGAAGTACACTATTTCCTCGTTGTGCAAATTTTTTGCTCAAATAAGCAATAGCAACATCATTGGAGCTAGCATTGTCAACAGTTATTGTAAAAATCTTGTCAATGCCCCACTCAATTAAACATGACTCAACGTCCCTCCCAATGGCCTCGCCTTTATGACTAACAATTGGACAAAAGTTGATAATTCTTTTTTCTAATATCCAATCGTCATTAATGTAATGTGTCGTGAAACACATGTAGTTTATCTTTTGAATGGAAGTCCATGTGTCCGTGGTAAGACAAACTCTTTGATTGGACTCCTTGAAATACGTCTTTAACTTAGTCTTCTCACTAGTGTAGAGATTGTAACAATCTCGTGCAACGGTCCATCTCGACGGTACAGTGAACATCGAACACGCAACCGAAACAAACAGCTTGAAACCCTCACCCTCAACAAACCGAAAAGGAAGCTTGTCGACAGTTAGCATATAAGACAAGGCCTTCCTTACGTCTTCTTGATTAACTTGATTAAATTGCCAACTAGTTAGTGTTGACTTGCCTTTCCCAACAGATTGCATCCACTACAGAAAAATGGCAAATTAGTGACTGATCCAACGACTGAAATGAGTTAGTCGCTAGACCAACGACTAAACCGCGACTAAATAATATCTACAAATTTGTAATTCAATTTAATTTGAGTCATTTTTTCGCCGCTAAAGCGTTGAGTATCTAATAATTTTTTAGCGACCAACAAATTTCGCCAGTAGTTAGTTGAAAATTTTAAATTCTAACATCTGACTGTCCAGCGACTGAAATTTCAATCATTGGAAAATATATATCCACCATATCTGCAACCCTCATTTTCATTCCCAAATATTTGATCCCTCCAAAAGAAAAATTGTTCCCCCCAAAACTCCTTTTCTCCCTCCCCTCCTCTCGAGGGAACCCCCAAAACTCTTTCTCGATGCCCTCCTCCTCCTTTCCGACTCCTCCTCCCGACTCCCCCTACTGATTTTAGGTATATTTTTCTTAATTTCTGTAAGTATTTTTAGTTTAAAGTATTAGGGCTTGGTCTGGAATGGAAGATCTTGGACTCGAGTCCCTTACATACATATTTTAGGGCTGGAAGATCTTTGATTCAATAGTTTTAAGTTTTAGGGCTTGGTCTGCAACTGTCTAATAGTATTCTTCTTGATCATTTCTTGCACGAGAGTCCATAAGTATGTATTGCTCTGATTTTTAAGTTCCTTTTATTGCTTTTTTCTAGTTTCATATGCTAATATTCTTTTGGCACTTGAATCTACAAGAAATCTTAGGGTAAAAATAAAAACAAGTTTGCTTCTTTCTTTTCCATGGGCCGCCAGGCCACTTTGTACATCACTCTGTCCAATGTGCTGAGATGGTTAACTAGGATATAGACCTGAGACCCAAGCACTTAAAACATATACCAATCAAACTCCCATCTTCAATCCAATGTGGGACTAAATATCGGGGTTGTACAGTTGTGAACTTACTCCACAATGTTTTTATAAACACAACATCACTTGGGTAAATTATATAAATTCCTGGCTATTAGCTTCAACCCTATTTTTGGAAGGCTAGATGGAAAGAGAATCAACCTACATAATTTTGCATTGGGGAAAGTAGGGTATAGGAAACTCATAGTTCGAAAGATTTCATAAAACATCTTGTAAAATAGAAAGCTTACGAACATAGTGTTTTGGTCAAATAGAAAACCTCTATTGGATTCCAAGCTCCTTTAGGTCTTGTTGCAAGTTCAAGTCATGGAATCACACACTGAGGAAATTTGCATACATCTGGACATTTGTGAAGTTTTGTTTTTCAATATCGTGATGAATTGTTGTGTACTTTTTGAGGTCACATACGCTCTTTTTTATTATCAATTGAATTTTTGTTGTTACCAGGTGTCATAAGATTGTAGAAGTTTTCAATGCTCTTGAGAGACATGGCAATAAGAAACAACATAAGGTTATCTAGTATTTATATTTTTTTCCTTTAGTATTATGATAGATGTAATTGATAATAGCAAAGAGTATAAAAAGGAGTTAAGGCACTTAGTTCTAACAAGTAGCGAAAACCAAAAGTGCATATTGGGCATTTAGTAATGACCATAAAGAGCCTGCTCTCTATTTAAGTCAATGTAAGCAAGAGTTATGTACTGGTTCTAATTTTTTTAGACTGATTATAGTTATCAAATTACATAATTCTGACAAGGAGTTATAATACGTAATGGCCATTGTTTCTTACTTCAATCATGTTTCCATTTTGCACTTTTGCAACTGTCATGTTATAAATGTTACCAATATTTCTCTTTCATTAAAATGCAGGAGACATGATAGTTGGACCAAGAAAAACTATCTTCATGGATGAAATATCTAAAGGACTTGATAGCTCAACAACATATCAAATTATTAAGTGCATGAAGAATTTAGTTCATCAAGATGGAGGCTAATGTCTTGATCTCTCGTCTGCAGCTCAACAACATATCAAATTATTAAGTGCACCTGAGACTTTTGATCTCTTTGATGATTTAATTCTATCATCTGAAGGACATATTGTTTAGGGTCCTCGAACACATGTTCTTGAATTTTTTGAATCATTAGGCTTTCCATTACCACCTCATAAAGGGGTGGCTGACTTTCTCCAAGAGGTTAACTTTTTTCCACTTTGACATATCATATTGATAACATGTGTGTACACTAGTAACTAAAGTTATGGAATTTCAGGTCACCTCTAAGAAAGATCAAGCTCAATATTGGTATAGTGGTTCTCAACCATATTTGTTTCTTCCTGTCACTAAGATTACAGAAGCATTCAAACAATCAAGATTTGGGAAATCTGTAGAATCTAGTGTCTCTGTTACTCATGATGTAAAGCTTCTTCCCTCCTCTCTTACTAGCACAAAGTTTGCTTTATCCAAATGGGACCTTCTCATCATGCTTCTCCAAGGAACTTCTTTTGATCAAGAGACATCGGTTCCTCTACATTTCCCGAACATGTCAGGTACGCTTTTTTCATACCTCTTGTTTTTATTCCGTTATACTTTTGAGATATCATGTCGTATATCATAGATATATTGGAGATACATTGAAATATCGGATATCAATAAATATATAATATATTTTTATATTATATAATGTACTAAATGTTCTAAAAGGCTACAACTAATTAGCTAACTAAGAAAAAAAAATCTAACATAACATCATAACAAACTAACAATCACACAATACGAATTATGAGAAAAACTAGTATCAGATATTAATACAAAACCTACTAACCTGACCCAACACTTGTTTACCTATAATTTCCAATATTTTCATATATTGGCATATATATAGGATTTCGCCTATTTTTCTGAAAATGGTATAGATGATATATGTCGGTGTAGGCCTAAAACCAATATATTGGCCGATATCACCGAGATCTATAACGCTAAGAATAGCTGACACATAGCTTAGGTAGACCTCCTTTGTTCGTGCATAGGTTTGGAGTATAAAACATAAGACATTTGGGCACAACATTAGTGGAGTTACTAAGACCTAAAGGCGGCATGGACTTCAATTTAACTCAAGATCGGCTTGAAACTTTTGGGCTTTGAATATAGATTACCAAACTAATAAATAATTTGACCCTGATAGCCTATCCATTAGTTTCTGGACTATGGATCTACTTCTAAATCCAGCTAACACCCAACCAGTATGGATAAGATTATGGATATACCTATTTTTATCTGGCTACCTGGTACCCACCTCTAGTATGTAGTGAATATAGGATTAATCTTGATATATATTATACGGATTACATATGTATTAAAAGTTGTTAGACAAATGACTGAAATTGATTATCTGATCTATCTGTACCATGCAGGGACGACAATGAATAGCTGATAAAAGTTAATGTTTCCTAATAAGGGGAAAATGTACTTTTACCTTTCAACAAATTATGCTTGTTGATGTCCACATCTCTTGCCTCATTAGCTTTGTATTCCAATCTATTGAAATCCAGGTCTGCTGGCTGCATTGACCTTTACATTTTCATGTGCATGGTGTGAACGTCTTTTGCCATCTTCCAAGCATATCGTGGAGGCAGTTGAACGTTTGCACTATCCAATTTCAACCTCTGTAGTTCTCCTTTGGTTATTTCAGATTATGGAATGAAGGCTCAGCTTGAATTAAGTTGCATCGAAACAAGTAGTCTACTCCGGAGGGAATTCACTTGAGTTCTTACATATTGTAAGCATATTGCCTTGTTTTTATATGCCTGATACCTTTTGAAGACTTGACGCAATGGTCTCCATGACTCTTGGGTCTTCATACAAATATTCAGATGTTTACATATAAGATTTTTTCTGAAATAGGTTTTTAATTGTTTCTGTGGGGTTTCAAGAAGTTTTGTCAACTCAATAACTAGCAATTTGGTAAAGTTTACAAGCATGAAATGTTTGAGTAGGCAGTTGCATTTCTTAGATCCTTGCTTTTTTTTCCAGGCTATCTCACCTCCTATCTTTTCCTTTACAGGAAACAATTACAGAATTTGTGGAGGTTTCTGAAATTCACACAAGAATTGTTGAGCACAACTTCCTTTGCCCGGCAATTGGTCGACCAGTGTCATTAGCAAAAGCTTATATAATCATAGCAAAAGAGCACAACCACCTCAATCTGGCATGGGAACTGAGCTCTCAGATTAGGAACTGCCAACAACTTCTCTCTAAAGCAGCAACAGGAGCAAAAAGCATCATCATAGAAGCACTCCCAATTTGGGATTCCCATCTGTCCCTAGAACACCCAACCTTCGTGAAGAAGAGCATATTGAGAAATGCGATGATTCATTAGAGGCGTATGTTATTGTTGAAGCTGATGCTGATACCAAGGCGCTTGTTCAATAGGCGTATGTTATTGTTATTGTGGACATGACTATGATATATATGTTTCAGTTTTTATAGGCGTATGTTATTGTTATTGTTGAAGATGATTCTTTATAGGCGTATGTAATTGTTGAAGATGGCTGTTTAGAGGCGTATGTTATGGGACATGACTATGATATATGTTTCTAATTAGTTTATGTTTATGTACTTTGTGTATGTTATTATTTTTGTTTATATCTTTGGTAATTATTGTGGTGCTAAAAGTTGTTTGCATTGTATTTTTGAGTGTTGTGGACTTGTTTATATTACTCTTACAGGATTTTCGTAGCATGATTCCTACAAATATGGAAGAAAGAAAAATGATTCAACGATGGAATAGCGACTAAAAGGCGACTAAAAAAACTGAAAAATAAAAGAAGCGACTAACCAGCAACAACGAAGCGACTATCCAGCGACTGAACAAGTCAGTCACTAGATATCAACTGTAACCATTATAATCGTAAGTTCATTGCAATGTAGTCGCAAATTCGTCGATGTGTCAGCGACTAACTATTTAGTCGATAATTAGTCGATAAATTTAGTCGCTATTTCAGTCGAAAGTTAATCGCTGTAGCGACGAACTAGCGACTAAAATTGAACGACGTTGCTTTTAGCGACGAAAAATTGTAGTCGCCGGTTAGTCGCTAAATCATTTTACCGACGAAAATGTCTAATTTAGCGACTGAAATTTTAGTCGTTATTTAGCTCTTTTTTTTGTAGTGATATTCAATATTGATTGGGACGGACCTTTGTGATTTGGATTAAGGAGACATAAGCCAATGATTTCTGACTGAGCTTGTCCCATTAATTACGGGGTGACAGTAATACTGCTTTTTGCAGTAGTTACACTCTGCTTTAGGGTTTCCATTCTCTAGAAATTCCTTGAAGTCACTCCAATAAGGAACCCTTCTTTTTCCAATACGCTTGTTTTAAACCTTAAGTTTAGAACTAGTAGGTTCAGCTTGGGAACTTGTCCCCCCAACAGCCCTAACCCCAACCTCAATAGGTTCAGCTTCGGTTGACATCTAAACATTAAAAAAAATTCATATAAGATAATAGTTTTGTAGCAAAAAATCAGGTTTTTATACAAACTGCATACACAGAAAATCCAAACTGCAAATCTATGCAGAAAATCCAAACTGCATATAAAATAATAGTCTTATATAAACTGCATATACTAGTCTTGTCCCCTCATACAAGATATAATCAGACTGCATTCAAAAAATATAAACTGCAAATCTATGCAGAAAATCGAAACTTCATAAAAGATGTAATTATAAACTGCATACACAGAAAATCCAAATTTCATAAAAACTGCATACACAAAAAATATAAACTGCAAATTTCATACAAACTGCATACAACCAAAATCAAACTGGCCATTGCAGTGCAAAGTGCAGCGCTTGTGCAAAGTGCAAACTGGCACTCTAGTTTAAGGCAAACTGGCCATTGCAGTGCAGCGTTTGTGCAAACTGGCACATTTAGCAATAATTTTGCCTGCAAAAACATTCAAGCCACAAATATATATATATATACATATATATATATATATATCACAGAGATGGATAGAGTGATTCTTACAGTGATTCGAACAGATAATAACTTGTATGCAATTCAAGAATCCAAGCCAAAACTCCAACACCCAATATCTGTGTAATCCAGACCAACAATGTAAAAGTCTAATAAGTAAAATTAACAATACAAATTTGTCCCAAAAAAATGTGTAACATTAACAGTACAAAATTTTAGCAATCTAAAATTTTAGCAGTATAAAATTAACAGTATATAATTAACAGTCTAAAATTTAATGAGTGACATACAAGTAAGAAAGACAGTATAAAATTTAATGAGTGACATAGAAAATTAACAGTATACAATCTAAAATTTCTTATTGTTAACAATCTAAGATTTTAGTAGTATAAAATTAACAGTATATAATTTGCACATACTAAAAATTAACAATCTAAAATTAACAGAATATCAAGTTGTAGCATAACTTTTGTTCCATTACTAATTTGCACAGACTAAAAATTATGCTCGAAATTTACAGGACAACAAATATACACATGACAGTACAAATTACATGCTCCAGTACTAAAAATTATTACCAGAGACTTCAAATCCGGATGTAAAAGCTCCGATACAAATTTTGATACATCTCCCCCTCCCTCTTTTTGCTTAAGTTATTGCAAAAAAGAAAAGAAAAGAACAACAGTAGCCAGTTAGTTTTCCATATTTGAACATAATAATTAGTAAAAATGTAACATAAATTAAAAGAAAAAAAATAATACTTACAAGCTAATTACACTTCAGATCTAGGGTTCAGACTTCGGATCCAGAGAGAGACTTCAGATCTACGGTTCAGACTTCAAATCTAGGGCTCATACTTCAGATTTATACTGATACTTCAGATTTAGCGTTCATACTTCAGATCCGGAAAGAAAGGGTTCAGACTTCAGTCATCGAGGATGAGAAGAAAGGCTGAGAAGAGAGGTTGTGAGAAGAGAGGCGGGGAGTTGCCGGGGACCGACGGAGTGACTCGGAGGAGAGTGGAGGCGAAGCCGCGGAGTTTAGATCTAGGTTTTTTTTTTTCTTTTCCCCCTCTCCTGAGAAGAGATGGAGGCGGTGAGTGAGAAAGAGTGAGCTGAGGAAGTTGAGAGAGAGAAAAAAAAAAAAAAAAATCATTTTATAGTTAGGGTAGGATTAAGTGAGGGTATTTGAGTAAATTTACACCTCCTATTAGTTTTAAACCGAACCCGAACCCGAACCCGAACCCTATAACCGAATTAACGCGTTTCTAAAACCGAAACCGACACGTATTGGTTTTGAACCGACCCGAATAGCTTATTCGGTTTTCGGGTCGGGGGGAGGGGGTGTCACGCCCCGCTCCCGTAGGAGCGATCGTCCTCGCTAAGGCGTGATGCCGCATGAGCCTAGATTGCGCTCGTGCAAGGCGGGTTCCATAACGGCCGATTTCAGCAGCTGCGACGGGGTCGTCGCAGAGAAGTCCCATGCAGAGACATTGAATAATAGCAGCGGAAATTTGAGTCAAACACAAGTTATTCAAAGAAGCTCTTTATTGATATTAAAACAACGATTACATTGGGGGCGCAAGGCCAAGGTTACAATCACTCAAGCTCACTCTTCTCACATTTTACAAGTTCACTCAGCTCTCTCTCATCTCTCAATTACAAGTCTTGATCCAGCGGAAGCTTCGGAAGGCGATGTCCATACATTATGTCCCGTATAAGTCTTTAGTCCATGCGGCTGCGCGCTTCGAATCGCCGAGGAACTCCGTGCCTCGACGCATCCAAGCGAGCTCCGCGCCACGAGCTTCTACCTGTGCCTGCACATGTAAACTATGTAGGTGTCAGTAGACTCAGTACTCAACTGTACTGATGGAATGAGCTCCTCGCCCACCCATACTAAACCAACACGTTTACTTTACTTTGTGCAACATAGTCCATTATTATCAATTGTCTTTCTAGTCTTGCCTTAGGATTATTTTAGGACCGACGCCTTGCCTGTTTTGTGTCTTTAGATCATCTCGTGCTTGCAACGACAACATTAACTCATACATTGCCTCAAGACCCTTCTAGTGCCAACAACGTTAACCTATCGAGTCGTGTTTGCCTTACGGCTTAAAATCAGAGACGCAACTACGCGATGAAGCTTCATTTCCATATGATCGTGCTACGAATCCATCGTGTCGTGCCTCACAACTCAATGTGACTTAACCATGTTGCCGCCTCACGGCCCTTGCTATTTTTATCACCAACTGACCCAATCAAGACTTCTGAACTTATGTCGACCCACTTTGCCTTGCGGCGGTTTCCCGACTTAACTCAAATAACTCAACCAACTTACGCAACTTATATGCCAACAACTCAAGACTTGACGCCACATCTCGTGCCGAAGCACGACGCCTATGTTGAAACCCAATCTTAGGCCCAAACTTTGTGTTCTAACTGTACACACCTTCAACTCAACTCAATCCAAAGGCATACATGCGGATAGCCGCTATTTGCCGACATCTATATGAACTTGGCCACTAGCATCACAAGCTATACCTTGACGTATAGTTTTATTAATCGGGATCCTTTCGACGCAAGTAGCTAGCCCCGTCGCAAGTCCCCGCTTAACCTGTGCCAAAACCTTACGCACGACTATACCATGTTCCCTCCTAGGCCGAGTCGGCCCCATGGCCCAGGGTTACCGCTCGAGGGTTCATCACCCTTGTCGACAAGTTGTCAAATGACCATGCAAGACTCGACACAAACTGACGTCTCACACAGTCATTCCTCTACCAAAACCAAGACTTCTATCCTTGAGACCCCTCGACGACCCACGGTCGCGAGCATTTCTTCCTTGAGACCCCTCGACGACCCACGATCGCGAGCATTTCCTTCCTTGTTACCTTATCATTTGGTTCAACTCATGAATGCCTATTTGATATCCCTTTCTCAAAACTCACTTCTTGAAATCACTTATGGTCCTTGCCTTAAACACTAAGTCCGTGCATCATACCTTAAGCCAATCATGCTCTACGCGACACTCATACCCAAGTCGACGGGCCTTGAGATCATGGGACTACTTAACTCGACAAACTGCAATGGTGCGGGACAGTGCTTGTAATGTCTTAGGTCGACCGGCATAACTTTGCCTAACTTAACTTCGCAACAACTTAACGAGAAAAGGCTGTGTCAAGCTTTGCCTTAACGGATCGTGCCGTGCACGTTGTAATGACTCGCTCCGCCCTAGCGAAGCGTCGATTCAAACGGCAAGTGTAACGACTCAAACGAGCCGTCGACTCGAAGAGTTGTGTCGACCCGATGAAGTATCGATGCGAATCGATGCAAGACTTACAATGGCCTGTCAAAGATGAATCCAGACTTAGACTATCAAAGGCGCGCTCGGAGTATCGCTCGGCCGATGCGAACATCGCTAAGCTGGGTGGCTCCGATGAACCCGTCTTTGCTTAGCCTAGACACATAATAATACGAACACTAATGCTAGAATCGCTAGACGATAACACCGCACATGCTAATAAATGACTCAACGCACCTAGCTAAGGGAATAATCCCATCTTGTATGCTTGTTTAGAACATGGAAAAGAACTCGGTAGTATAGAAACTCTCGTACCGCGCTCCACGCTCGTACTAAGGCACAAGCTTACATTCAAGTCCCTTATGCGTTCAAACAATGAAACAATGAATGGTTTACAACAATGAAACGGGAAGACTATCAACATAGTCGTTCCGAGTAGACTTTAGCAACATTGAAAGACTATGGGACCGATGGGTCGCCAAGGCGGCTCCCACACTGGGAGTTGCGTAATGCTTGAATGAATGAATCAACGAATGAATGAATGAATGAATACGTGAATGAATCAATGAACAAACGAACAAGTGAAAGAAAGAAAAGGAAGAATGAATAAAAGATAAAAGAGAAAGGAATGGTTAGCGACAGGTATGACGGGAACGTGCAACGGAGCTCGCTACCCGCATTGTACGGACGCCAACCTGGTCGATAACGCATTGTGGCTAAGGGTTAGCCTATGACAATAAAATACGAAATGGTCGTGGACGGACCCGTGCACGGGTGATACGGATTCTGCGGCATGATCAAAAGGAGGATCGTGGCCGGCCTAGGCGGGATCAAGTCATGGCTTACGGGCTGCCTGGGTGCGGACTCGGCCACCCGGGGGACGTAAGTGCAGGAGTATTTCAAGAGACTAACGGGGTGTGTGCCAGTCCTCACCCTACGCTAGTTGAGAAATACCACGGCTTGGATGTGTCCAAAATGGCTTGTGATGCCAGCGACCGGTGCATATAGATTTAAGAGGGCTTTGCTGGTGGCAATCCACGTGCAAGTCCTTGCATTGAAATCAAAGTAGTCTAAGTTAACTGTCACGCCCCAGAACCAGAATACTGGAGAGCGGGGGCAGACATAGCCAGCTACGTATAACGGAATAGAATCCACACCGCTATACGGTCACGGCTGTCTAGATATGTGAGGGTTTCACTACAATCCATCAGTCTCTTAAGGTCATAAAATAACCTATTGTCTCAATCTCAACCAACTAATAATAATCATAAAATAACCTATTGTCTTTCTACGCCATGACAAGGCCTGAACAAGTAGATTGCGACGCATTCAAAAGTTGAACTGAGATCCCTTTCTGTCAACAGAAATGAGCGCTTTTCTACACCTTACGAGATCTCTTACGGTCGCTGCTGTGTCTGCGGGATCTCCTATTCTCTTTTTCGTCTTTCCAAGCGTTCTGATCATCATCTCGTGCATCGTGATCGTGGTCGCTGTCCTGTCTGCGGGACTTCTTAGACTTCTCCTTCTCATCTTTCCTAGCATTCTCATCATCTCGTGCATCATGATCGTGGTGGTCGCTATTATGCCTGCGGGACTTCCTAGACTTCTCTTTCTTGTCTTTCCAAGCATTCTCATCATCTCGTGCATCGTGATCATGCTTCTTACGTCTTCTATCTTTGTCTTTGCCCCTTATGTCGTCTAAAGCTGCTGCTATCAATCCCATTCTCCAGGTCCATTTCGCCCTTTTCAGGTTGCCGCTTACCCTTTTCCTTTTCCCGGCCTCTACCTTTCGCATTTGTATCCTTCTCTTTATCAGATCTACCCTTTTCTTTCTTTACCTGCATGTACACATGACATGGAAAACACAAAGATTTTAAGGTACCAATGTTACATTCAGGCAATATCCTCGATTACATTACTGAATTATGATAAAACTACAAACAAACAAAAAAAAATCCAACGAAGAAAGATGCATTTCGTTAGAAAACAGATGCAAAGGTATTTCATCCAACGCGAAGGATTTCCAGCTTTTAAGCCTGAATCATTTAGAAAATTAAGCTTTTTTGTAGACACTAGTAATGGAACAAATACAAATCACAAGTACAAGACATGGAGAACTATGCAAAAAAATAGATTGTTCCTCTCTTCCAGGGGCTGATCCAGTAGTAGTCCAGCCCACCCCAAAGTTTTTTTTTTCTTTTTTTTTTCCATATAGTTCTTTTTTTAGAGTTAGTCCACGCCTAGCACACCCTAAGCCATTCTAAGCCAACCCCAGTTTATGTTTCTGGATCCGCCCCTGCCCTCTTCCCACTTCCCTTCTAAGACAGCCGCAATAATATGACTACGTCTCACTCCTGACACCTCCAATAGCAAGTCCACTCAGGGTATGCTCCTCAACTCTTCCTCACTTCATTTATCTTCTCAATATACTAATTTTGAAATTTTGGGTTAGCAATAGTAACATCGTATCAGCTAATTTCGACCAACACAGACCAATATCCATTTCTATTGTCTGATACTTTCACGCATCAGTCTGTCGAACACAAAATTGTAGATGAAGACTTTGTTGTACTTTCATGTATCACTCCAGATCGATACTTCCGCCTAGTTTTGGATCTAAATTCCAATCCTAATCCAAAATGGCCAAGACGTATGAGCTTCGACTAATATTTTAAACCTCGACTATGAGGCAAAGTGTAAAGCACATGCGAGTATAAAAGAAAATGATTATACACATA
Source organism: Iris pallida (assembly GCA_029216955.1). Classification (NCBI taxonomy): domain Eukaryota; kingdom Viridiplantae; phylum Streptophyta; class Magnoliopsida; order Asparagales; family Iridaceae; genus Iris; species Iris pallida. The sequence continues at coordinate 46,690 of JANAVB010007201.1, read as the reverse complement.
CACAGGCACAACACAAGAAATGAGCGTAAACCGAGTAAAGTAAGAGGTGGCACCAATCTATATATATACAATGTTGTGGTTGTTATTGTTGTTTCAACTATACATTGTTACAATGTGAAGTGGTAACATGGTTCTTACAACTATAAAATGTTGTTATATATATATATATATATATATATATATATATATATATATAGAGAGAGAGAGAGAGAGAGAGAGGAGGGATCCACATCCCCTCACTTATGCATCCCCCATGTATGCAACGATAACATCCGTTGGATTTTTTTTAAGTCATCTAATCTCAACCGTTGAAACATCAACGGTTAAGATTAGATGACTTAAACAAAGATCCAACGGATGTGAAATAGGGGATGCATGAGGGATGCAAAAGTGAGGGGATGTGGATCCTTCCTCATATATATATATATATATATATATATATATATATATATATATATATATATATATGCATGCTCACACACTAAATGATAATATTGTAAATGAGAACATATAGTTGACACCTTACATAAAAGAGGTAATGAGAACATATAGTTGAACCTTTCATTATGAATTATGGCCTCTGTTTAAAATGTGTGATTTAACAACCATGTTGTTTGCATAAATCTAACCTATTGATGAACTGGTCTTATTTGCTCTATTGTTAAAAAATAAGGGTTAAAATGGGGATCAACTTGGTCAGTATGATAGAAATATGCAAATGGCGTGAGTATCTGCTCAAATTTCAGAACATGGAAATCATGATTAACCTTGGTTGAATGGCACAGACAGGGATCTGGACACAACACGATATTTCAGAACATGGAAATCATGATCAACCTTGGTTGCATGGACACGGACACAGATTTGGATATAAACATGATATGGATTCGAAATACAGCCTTTTCGGGGGGGAAAGGGATACGAGTACGGCATGGATACGGTTACATATATGCATGAAAACATATTTACACATTTAATACATTCGACCTTAGTAGCATCTATACTAAAGAATGTGTTGGATACGAATTGGGTTTCCTACAAAAAAAATGATACTTTCTCGTATCTCAATTATATTCGGCACATTTGGCACGATCACGAACATGCCAAAATCACCTTTAACTATTTTTTTTCTCAACCCTTTACAGCCTAAACATGGGTGAGACATATATTATACTTAAAGTGGGAACAAGAGAAGAAGTCAGAGCTTCTAACAAGGTCGTTAAACAATACCAAGATTTTACAAAATCCAAAGGGATAAATGTTTAATTGATTACCTTTCCTTCATCTCTCTTCTGCTCCTTCTCAATCGACTTTTCTTGCAAGTGTGCAACATATTTCTCGAAAGTTTCCCTCATAAATTCCTCTCCATTGATCCAACTAAAACACAAGAAATCAGCAGGTATAAAAAACAAGGACTCTAACAACTACATACCTTATTATATCGAGTTATCACTACAATACCTATATTGGCAATCTTCGAACGGTGACTTGCATTCCTCCCAAGTTGAAGATGCAGATATTTCCTACAAGAAGTAAACCAATTAGGGTAATTCTGTTCCTCTATAGCGAGAAAAATACCACAGCATGCACAAAACGTAATGTTGACTTGTCCATCTATTGCTTTCAATACCATGCTACAATACCTTGACCGAGTAAAGCATATTCGAGAACCTGTCTGCGAGACGTTGACATCTTTTAGCTTCTTTTTCTTCCTTGTCCTTCAGTTTTTCTAGTAATTCATCAAAAATGAGCTGCAATGATGGTGAAACCAGATGGACAGTATAAGCATTTGTCACGCCCCGCTCCCGTAGGAGCGATCGTCCTCGCTAAGGCGTGATGCCGCACGGGCCTTGGTTGCGCTCGTGCAAGGCGATTCCATAACGGCCGATTACATCGGCGGCGACGAGGTCGTCGCACAGAAGTCCCAAGCAGAAATATTGAATACATTGCAGCGGAATTTAAAGAAGAACACATGAACACAAGTCATTCAAAAGAAGCTCTTTTATTTATATTGAATACAAGATTACATTTGTGGGCGCAAGGCCAAATTACAAGTCTCTCGTGCTCACTTTTCTCTCATTTACAAAGTAACTCTCTGCTCTCTCTCTCTCTCCTGATCACAATGCTTAAGTCAGCGGAAGCTTCGGAAGGCGATGTCCATACATTATGTCCTGTATAAGTCTTCAGTTCACGCGGCCGCACGCTTCGACTCGCCAAGGAACTCCGTGCCTCGACGCATCCAAGCGAGCTCCGCGCCACGAGCTTCTACCTGTGCCTGCACATGAAACACTGTATGGGTGTCAGTACTCAACTGTACTGGCGGAGTGAGCTCCTCACCCACCCATACATAACCGACACATTTCATTTACTGTGTGCAGCTTAAAACCCTTTCAATTGTCTTTCTAGTCTTGCCTTAGGATTCATTTTAGAACAAGACATCTCGGTCTAGACTTAGCTATGCAACGACAAGGTCGTGCGACGACGGGATCGTGCTATAATGCCAACAAGTGTTTCGATTGAGGCAGTGCCTCATCGCTTAGGTACTTGACCGAACAACAACTCGGGACGGCAGGGTCGTGCCACATTCTATTTGCGACTTAGACATATTCGAGACAATGCTATGCCGAGGAGCAACTTACGCGAACTCGGCCGTGCCAAGACCTTTACTTAAACTCAAGCGCCTCTAGACCAATTCTCGTGCCAACGATTCAAGTGCCAAGGACGGCAATGGGACGACTCGTGCAGGCCGTGCCTCTAGACCTTGCTTAGACTTGTCCGTGCTTCAAGATGAGGCCGCGTCTCGCAAGTTATCAAGACTTATCGTGCTACCGCCTTGCGGCCTACCTGTTAGACCCATTTGCTAACTTAGATAAGACTTGTGGACCATAGTATCACTTTCATGAACATCCCGACGCCATCTATCGTGCCAAGCACGGTGCCTATGCTGCAGCCCAATCTTAAGCCCAGACATTGTGTTCCCGACTAGACAAGCATTCAAGTTCTAGACTCAATCCAAAGGCATACACGCGGTGTGCCGCTATCTGCCGACACATCTACATGAGGTGGTCACTAGCAATTTTAAGCTATCTTGGACATGGCTCGTGGGATATCCACCTGTACCAACACGGGTAGCTAGCCCGGTGGGGTGGAACTCTCCCATACGGTCATCCAGCATCCTACTTTGAGGCACACTCGCTTCCCCCGGGCCGAATGATTCCGGTGCCCCGGTAATTGTCACGCCCCGCTCCCGTAGGAGCGATCGTCCTCGCTAAGGCGTGATGCCGCACGAGCCTAGGTTGCGCTCGTGCAAGGCGGGTTCCATAACGGCCGATTTCAGCGGCTGCGACGGGGTCGTCGCACAGAAGTCCCGAGCAGAGACATTGAATAATAATAGCGGAATTTGAAGCAAACACATGAACACAAGTCATTCAAAGGAAACTCTTTTATTGATACTGAATACAAGGTTACATTTGTGGGCGCAAGGCCAAATTACAATCACTCAAGCTCACTCTCCTCATATTTACAAGTTCACTCTGCTCTCTCTCATCTCTCAATACAAATGCTCGATCCAGCGGAAGCTTCGGAAGGCGATGTCCATACATTATGTCCCGTATAAGTCTTTTCTCCATGCGGCCGCACGCTTCGAGTCGCCAAGGAACTTCGTGCCTCGACGCATCCAAGCGAACTCCGCGCCACGAGCTTCTACCTGTGCCTGCACATGTAAACTATGTGGGTGTCAGTACCACTGTACTGGTGGAATGAGCTCCTCGCCCACCCATATAAAACCCGCACGTTTTATTTTACTTTGTGCAACATAGTCCCTTTTTATCCATTGTCTTTCTAGTCTTGCCTTAGGATCAGTTTTAGGACCGACGCCTTGGTTATTTTGTGTCTATAGACCATCCCGTGCTTGCACAACAATGTCGACTCATACCTTGCCTCAAGACCCTTCTCGTGCCAACAACGTTAACCTATTGAGTCGTGTTTGCCTTACGGCTTAAATCAGAGACGCAACTACGCGATGAAGCTCCCTTTTCTGTGTGACCGTGCTACAAACCCTTGCTGAGGCCGTGCCTCGCAATTTAGTGAGACTTAACCATATCCCTGCCTCGCGGCCCTGCCGCCTTGCGGCCCTTGCTGCTTTGATCACCAACTGACCCAAACTTAGACATGTGAATGTTAGTGTCACTCAACCAACTTTGCCTTGCGGCGGTTTTCCGACTTAAACAACTCAACCAACTTAAGCAACTTATATGCTATCTACTCAAGACTTGACGCCACATCCCGTGCCGAAGCACGACGCCTATGTTGAAACCCAATCTTAGGCCCAAACTTTATGTTCTAACTGTACACTCCTTCTATTCAACTCAATCCAAAGGCATGCACGCGGTTAGCCGCTATTTGCCGACATCTATATGAACTTGGCCACCAGCATCACAAGCTGTACCTTGACGTATAGTTTTGTTAATCGGGATCCTTTCGACGCAAGTAGCTAGCCCCGTCGCAAGTCCCCGCTTAACCTGTGCCAAAACCTTACGCACGACTATACCCTGTTCCCTCCTAGGCCGAGTCGGCCCCCATGGCCCAGGGGTTACCGCTCGAGGGTTCATCGCCCTTGTCGACAAGTTGTCAAATGACCATGCAAGACTCGATGCAAACTGACGTCTCACACAGTCATTCCTTTACTAAAACCAAGACTTCTATCCTTGAGACCCCTCGACGACCCACGGTCGCGAGCATTCCTTTCCTTGAGACCCCTCGACGACCCACGGTCGCGAGCATTCTTTCCTTGAGACCCTATCATTTGGTTCAACTCATAAATGCCTATTTGATATCCCTTTCTTAAAACTCACCTTGAATCATAGTCCTTGCCTTAGACACTAAGCCCGTGCATCGTGCCTTAAGCCAATCGTGCTCTACGTGATACTCCTGCCCAAGTCGACGGGCCTTGAGATCGCAGGACTACTTAACTTGACAACCGCAGAATGGGCGGGACAGCACTCGGAACGACTTAGGTCGACCGGCATAACTTTGTCTAACTTACTCAAGCCTAAGACTTAACCCGAGGGACGAGCGAAGGCTATGCCAAGCCTTGCTCAATGGGACCGTGCACGCTTTATCAAGCGTTTATGTGGGCGACGCCTATGACTTAGGCTAACTCTTAGCTTTTGCACCGAAGACCAACATTCCTTCTCCCAAGCCACGGGACGAAGAACCGAGTGTCATTTTCAAAGCACGCCGTGCACCAACTCTATGCCGACCGTTGGACCTTTTTCCATGTTCTAACTCATTTCGACCCGTCGGGATTATTCCCTTTAGCTATGTGGATTCATCTCTTTTATTATTAAGCCTACTTGTGCAAGTTGAAAACATGCGTATTATTATGTGAAGGCAAAGATGAGGCAAGTTCACCGAAACTACCCCACCTGAGCGGGCGGTCGCCTTGACCGAGCGATGTCTTCCAGCAGCCGTTGCAAGGCTAAGGCCGAACGCCGTCGGCGTTCCTGTTCCTCCGATTGACTGAGCGGGACGGGGCACTACATCATACACCACTCAGTAAAAGTTTCGTCCTCGAAACTAACTGAGTACACTTATCGACTTGTCACTTTACTCAACATTCAAGACTCTCGCACACAATTCTCCTATGTCTTTCCCAAACCCGAGCCACGCTCGTGGTACCCACAATCCATTCTTCAAAATAAGTTCAACATCCTCGACACTTTTCCATTCCTTAAGTCTCACTTGAATTCAACGTATCACTTAGTATGGATCGTGCACATATCTTAGGCGTCCCTAAAATACATGCATTTCAACCAAGCCTCGTGATAGCGAATCCCGCCATCACCACTCGAGTCGGATCGTGCACGCATTCAAGCGTCCTTGATATACATGCATGTCAACCGAGCCTCATGAGTGGTGCCTTCACCATTCCTATCGCTCCATACCGGAATATCTGCCTAACTGCTAGGCTATGTCTTTCCGTCAGTATTGGAATCATAGTTCCCAAACAACGATATCAACACTGACCCCATCCTAAGGTCAAACGAAGTTGATAGTACGGGGTTTTCTACCCAAGCTCGCATCACTCCGATTTCTAAACATCGAGCATAGATCGCCTACACACATCCCAATATTTTGTCGCACGGGGTCCGAGTCATTCAGCAAAGCCATCCTACGACAACTCACGTTCAACCAATACTCGACATGAACACATTGCTCTTTCATCAAGCCATTTCGTATAGTCTATCCCTTCAAACACGTTCGTTATAATCCATCTATCAATCCTTCTCAATTCAAGCACGCTACGACACCACACATCGCTAAACCATAATTCACATTCCACACTCCCAAGTCATTTATCCCAATCCACGAAATCGATCACAAGGTCATCTGACTTAACAATACGTTGCGCCCCGATCTCACGCGAGTCAGATTTTCCACAGTGGGCATGAATCACCATGCACGCTTCCGCGGGATAATCATCCTCATCAGGACGTAACTCTTGTTTTGCGTCTAGACTAGTTCATTCTCGATGCGCGGATTGGACCTACTCAATCCTCAAGTTTCTTTCATTCATCAGTCGCAAGTCCTACAAATCCTCGAGTTCACCTTCGCATCAAGCCAACAAGTCGGGACAATCAAAGTTATCGCATCCTGATTTTCTGAGTTCGATCATTCCCGCGACATGAATCACCATGTCAACGCTCACGCAGAACGATCGCCCCAAATCCGACGCAACGCATGTGCGAGGCTAGAGTTGCGCTTGCACAAGACAAGATTGTCGACGTTGTAGCTATCCGCGTAACCATCAAGACACAATCACTTCTATCCAACATTCATCTCAATCAAAATCCTAAGTATTGCATCCAACCGAATAATAGCACTTGTACGATCGTCATTCACCGAGTCCGAGTACCTCCGAGTTATTGCATATCATCTTTGATACGCCTCAATACCATCGACAATATACGTAACCTGACGATCTTCGTTTGCAACGAATTCTGAGTCGTGCGAACGATGCTGTCATCCGACTGGATAATCTCCTCGACATTCATATTTAAGTTCGATCATTATCCCTCGATTCATTCACAACATCAAATTTCTCAAACCCAAATTCGCGTATTATTCATCCGTCTATCTTAAGTCACCAACCAACGTATTTTCTCAATTCGCATCAATCCTTTGCTAACTCAATCATCGAGCAACATTCAATCCAATCCTTAGAGTCATTCACGTAACTTCAAAATCAAAACTTTCATGCATGCTATCTACCTGTCGTGCTAACTTTTCGTATACGATCCGTATCAATTTCCTCGATTAAGTCATCCATTCGTACACCCTAACTTTCTTCGATTCGATTTCACCTACTCAATCATTCTCGCGTTTTATACTTGCGTAATCCTCAATCCCGTGCACGTTCCGTGCACATCAATTCTAGGTTGTTCGAATCCACTCGTCAAACTTTAAGACTAAGACTTATTCATTGATACTCAATCTATGGCTTTGCATAATGCGACGCTTGCTGATAGACTCATCGACACCCCCGAATCCTCGATTGATCGATCGTCATTCCTGAGCCTTATCGCATACACCACTCAGGAATGAAGTCATTCCACAAATCCTTAACACATCCGTTTGAATCAAAATCGACTTCCTTGAATCCCGTTCGACCCATTCCTCTATTTCCAAGCACGCTCACCTATATCGCATCGACGATACCGTTGCTCGATAGCACCCCTATCGACAGTCATCCCACATTTACTCAATTGAGTTTAACTCATTCTAGCTCGAACACTACGAATCTCGCACTCGACTTTGCTAAGGTCGACACAACTTTGGTGTATATGCCCAGCCTGACTTAGCCAACCGTACTTACGCGAACCCTCCTTTTGTTTTGTTGAAAACTGTTCACCTACGTTTTGCAAAATAGATAGACTTATTGTATGGACATCCCGTGGGACATTTGAGAGAGAGCGCGTCAACGATATCAATATGCGGAAGCAACATTCAGAGTTTGCGGGACAGCAGAGTTAAAGAATTCAATCGGTAGTCCAAGGACGTAAAGCCGTGCTCTGATACCATTATGTCACGCCCCGCTCCCGTAGGAGCGATCGTCCTCGCTAAGGCGTGATGCCGCACGAGCCTAGGTTGCGCTCGTGCAAGGCGGGTTCCATAACGGCCGATTTCAGCGGCTGCGACGGGGTCGTCGCACAGAAGTCCCGAGCAGAGACATTGAATAATAATAGCGGAATTTGAAGCAAACACATGAACACAAGTCATTCAAAGGAAACTCTTTTATTGATACTGAATACAAGGTTACATTTGTGGGCGCAAGGCCAAATTACAATCACTCAAGCTCACTCTCCTCATATTTACAAGTTCACTCTGCTCTCTCTCATCTCTCAATACAAATACTCGATCCAGCGGAAGCTTCGGAAGGCGATGTCCATACATTATGTCCCGTATAAGTCTTTTCTCCATGCGGCCGCACGCTTCGAGTCGCCAAGGAACTTCGTGCCTCGACGCATCCAAGCGAACTCCGCGCCACGAGCTTCTACCTGTGCCTGCACATGTAAACTATGTGGGTGTCAGTACCACTGTACTGGTGGAATGAGCTCCTCGCCCACCCATATAAAACCCGCACGTTTTATTTTACTTTGTGCAACATAGTCCCTTTTTATCCATTGTCTTTCTAGTCTTGCCTTAGGATCAGTTTTAGGACCGACGCCTTGGTTATTTTGTGTCTATAGACCATCCCGTGCTTGCACAACAATGTCGACTCATACCTTGCCTCGAGACCCTTCTCGTGCCAACAACGTTAACCTATTGAGTCGTGTTTGCCTTACGGCTTAAATCAGAGACGCAACTACGCGATGAAGCTCCCTTTTCTGTGTGACCGTGCTACAAACCCTTGCTGAGGCCGTGCCTCGCAATTTAGTGAGACTTAACCATATCCCTGCCTCGCGGCCCTGCCGCCTTGCGGCCCTTGCTGCTTTGATCACCAACTGACCCAAACTTAGACATGTGAATGTTAGTGTCACTCAACCAACTTTGCCTTGCGGCGGTTTTCCGACTTAAACAACTCAACCAACTTAAGCAACTTATATGCTATCTACTCAAGACTTGACGCCACATCCCGTGCCGAAGCACGACGCCTATGTTGAAACCCAATCTTAGGCCCAAACTTTATGTTCTAACTGTACACTCCTTCTATTCAACTCAATCCAAAGGCATGCACGCGGTTAGCCGCTATTTGCCGACATCTATATGAACTTGGCCACCAGCATCACAAGCTGTACCTTGACGTATAGTTTTGTTAATCGGGATCCTTTCGACGCAAGTAGCTAGCCCCGTCGCAAGTCCCCGCTTAACCTGTGCCAAAACCTTACGCACGACTATACCCTGTTCCCTCCTAGGCCGAGTCGGCCCCCATGGCCCAGGGGTTACCGCTCGAGGGTTCATCGCCCTTGTCGACAAGTTGTCAAATGACCATGCAAGACTCGATGCAAACTGACGTCTCACACAGTCATTCCTTTACTAAAACCAAGACTTCTATCCTTGAGACCCCTCGACGACCCACGGTCGCGAGCATTCCTTTCCTTGAGACCCCTCGACGACCCACGGTCGCGAGCATTCTTTCCTTGAGACCCTATCATTTGGTTCAACTCATAAATGCCTATTTGATATCCCTTTCTTAAAACTCACCTTGAATCATAGTCCTTGCCTTAGACACTAAGCCCGTGCATCGTGCCTTAAGCCAATCGTGCTCTACGTGATACTCCTGCCCAAGTCGACGGGCCTTGAGATCGCAGGACTACTTAACTTGACAACCGCAGAATGGGCGGGACAGCACTCGGAACGACTTAGGTCGACCGGCATAACTTTGTCTAACTTACTCAAGCCTAAGACTTAACCCGAGGGACGAGCGAAGGCTATGCCAAGCCTTGCTCAATGGGACCGTGCACGCTTTATCAAGCGTTTATGTGGGCGACGCCTATGACTTAGGCTAACTCTTAGCTTTTGCACCGAAGACCAACATTCCTTCTCCCAAGCCACGGGACGAAGAACCGAGTGTCATTTTCAAAGCACGCCGTGCACCAACTCTATGCCGACCGTTGGACCTTTTTCCATGTTCTAACTCATTTCGACCCGTCGGGATTATTCCCTTTAGCTATGTGGATTCATCTCTTTTATTATTAAGCCTACTTGTGCAAGTTGAAAACATGCGTATTATTATGTGAAGGCAAAGATGAGGCAAGTTCATCGAAACTACCCCACCTGAGCGGGCGGTCGCCTTGACCGAGCGATGTCTTCCAGCAGCCGTTGCAAGGCTAAGGCCGAACGCCGTCGGCGTTCCTGTTCCTCCGATTGACTGAGCGGGACGGGGCACTACAGTAATCATTCGAGAAGACTACACCTTGTCGACAAGTTGTCCATGACCATTCAAGTCTAAACTCGATCTACCAGTCTTTCCTTAACATGAACATGCTTTTCCTTCTTTCTATCAAGACTTACGAGACTCCCAAGCCGGAGGACCGATCTCGTGTGCGGGACATATCAAGACTTAGCGAGACTCCCAAGCCGCGGGACCGATCTCGTGTGCAGGACAAATCAAGACATGATGAGACTCCCAAGTAGCGGGACCGATCTCGGCGACAACAAGTCGCATGGACTTCTTTTGATCGTGGCAAGCTTTTCACTAAAACGGCCGTAGCTCGTGCCTTAGAGAGACCTGGTTCTCTAGGCGACGCTAACGCTCAAGTCATATACTTTACACGACGAGCCTTGTTCTCAAGGGACTACGCGACTTGACAACCGCAGCTAGAGCGGGACAGTGCATAGAAATGGCTTCGATAGCCTAGCACAACTCTTGTCTAACTTGTTTGGGCAACGACTCGACGAGCAAAGGCTACGCCGAGCTACACATCGAGGGAACGTGCTAAGCACGGGGTCGACTTGAACAACCAAGTTCGTGCCTAGACTTAAGCCAACAGCCGTGCAAGACGACGTAACTTGCGGGACGTGCGAAGGCTATGCCAAGCCTTGCGGGACAAGACCGTGCATGCTTTATTAAGCATTCATGCGGGCGACGCCTATGACTTAGGCTAAATTGAGTGTCGGGACGAATCGACGGGACCAACGGGACATGCGAAGGCTATTCCAAGCCGTGCAAGACATGCGAAGGCTATGCCAAGCCTTGCACCACGGGACCGTACCTGCTTTAACAAGTATTTACGCAGGCGACGCCTACGACTTAGGCCATTTGAGTGTCGGGACAACTTAGCAACTTGAGCCAACATCCTTCTCCCAAGCCATGGAAACGAAGGATCGAGTGTCATTTGAAAGCACGCTGAGCCGACTTCTATGTTGACCGTGGGACCATTTTTCATGTTCTAAGACTTTGCGACCCGACGGGATTATTCCCTTAGCTATGTTGGTGCGTAGCTTTTAGATTATCCTATTTGTGCAAGTTGAAAACAAGCGAGTTATTAAGTGAAGGCTAAGATGAAGCGAGTTCACCGAAACTCCTCCACCTGTGCGAGGAGTCACCTCGGACGAGCGAGCCTTCGAGCAGCCATTGCAAGGCTATGTTCCAACGCCGTCGGCGTTTCGATTCTTCCAATTGACTTTGCGGGACGGGGCACTACAACATACACCACTCAGAACAAGTCTCGTCCTCGAGACTTTCCTGAAGGCAAGCCATCCTACCATTTCTATGGCCAAGACTTATTCGTACGCACACTGCTTACGCTTTCCTTTGGTTCCGAGCCACGCTGCACGACTATCGATCGTTTCCTTTAACACGATTTCACGTTCACGACACTCTTCTATTCCCCAAGTCGTGCTAGAACTCATCGTATCTCTTGGCTGGATCATGCACGCATTCCAGGCATCCCCAAAATACATGCATTCAACCAAGCCGCATGATAGAGAATTTGTCATTCTCACTCGAGTCGCATCGTGCACATATTCAGGCGTCCCTGAAATATATGCATGTCAGCCGAATCTCGTGAGCAGGGTTTCCTACATTCGTGATTCATGCTATCCATTCAAACCAATCCTCAAGATCAATCTTTCGATTGGTAACTCTTGCAACAGGGACGTTTCGCCTAACCGCTAGGCCAATCTTTCCGAGGCTAAGTCAATGTCAGGATTGGAATCATAGTTCCCCAACAATAATGCCAACACTGACCCCAATCCTAGGGTCAAACCAAAGTCGGTAGTACGGGATTTTCTACCCAAGCTCGCGTCACTCAAATTTTTAAACATCGAGCATGATCACCTTTTCGCGTCAATGCATTCGTTGCGCGTATTCGAAACCATTCAAATCACCCATTCTAACCAATTCATGTATTCGATCATGAAGTCGTCTAGCTCGACAATACGTTGCGTCCCAATCTCACGCGAGTCCGATTATCCACGGTGGTTCGTGAATCACCACGCAACGCTCCCACGGAATAATCATTCTCATCGGGCGTAACTCTTGTATGAGTTTAGACTAACTCAATTTCGATACGCGAATTGGACCTACTCAATCCTCAAGTTCAATTCTTCAAGCACATAATTCATTCTCGAGTCATCTTCGCGTCAAACCACAAGTCGAAGCATGGAGATTGCCACGCCATGCTAGTTTGATCACCCCCGCTGTATGAATCACCATACCAGCGCTCACGCGGAGTGATCGCCCTAATCGGCGTGACGCATGTACGAGGCTGGAATTACGCTCGCATAAGACAAGAATGTCGACGTTGGGGTTATCGGCGAAGCAAATCCAAACATTTTTTCTTTTCATCCAAGCCAAGATCTCAATTTGACAGTCCGTTTGTCATGTCTATCATTTCCTCGACACGTTTCAATATCCCGAGTATAGCATCCATCGAAACAATGACATTTGCACGATCGTCATTCGCCGAGTCAGAGTACCCCCGAGTTATCGTATATCGATCTTTGATACGTCTCAATACCATCGACGATATGCGTAACCTGAAGATCTTCTTTTGCAACCAATTTCGAGTCGTGCATTGATGCTGTCGTCCGAGTTGGATATTCCACAATTTCCTCGATATTCAAGATCAAGTTCGATCGCTATTCCTCAAGCTAGTTCAAGATCGACGTCCAAAACTCAAGTCTCATTTCTTCCGTCTCAATTCGAAATCGTACGTGCGATCCTCTAGATTTCCTCGATCAAGACCTTCGCTTTTCATTCGTCGTTCCGAATCATTTTCTAACTCGCGTTGCTCATTCACAAGTTGTCCGAACGACATCTCGTTCGGGACACACGAAGTCATGACCATCTAAGCGTGACGCGTTCTAAGGCTCTGCGTGATCGCATCGCCTCGCCGACAAACTCGTCATTACTCGTAATCCTCAATATTCTTGCTCGAATGATTTTTCAAGACAAACCATACACCACTCGGATTCGAGCCATCCGATCTAGTCCTCAATCACGTTCGCATCATTCGCTAAGACATCCTTCCGATTCGTTCGACGAATCTCCAGCGTAGTCGCTCGCGTCGTACCGACGCACTAAGTCGTTCGCACTATTTCCTCGAAATCCAAGTCAATCTTTCGTGTACGCCTAAGCGTTAACTCGATAGCGTTCCTATCGATGGACACACTAAGTGTATCTCCATTCCCGACCGAGCAATACTTGTTATTGCTCGCGATTCGTTTGCACCAAGGCTCGAGGTGTGCGACGCGAAACACAACTTAGCCAAAAGGTCGTGTGCATAGCCTGTCACGCCCCGCTCCCGTAGGAGCGATCGTCCTCGCTAAGGCGTGATGCCGCACGGGCCTAGGTTGCGCCCGTGCAAGGCCAAGTCCAGAAACGGCCGATTTGATTTCTAGGCCACAGAGTCGCACAGAGTGTCCCCATTTGCAGCAGAAAATAAATGAACACAAGTTGAATACGAAATCAAACTCTTTATTGATATTCAAGAAGTTACAAGCGGCGCTAGGCCGATATTACAAATCGCTCAAGCTCTCTCTCTCTGTCAATCAGATTCCTAAACATCGAGCACGATCACTTAGTTCGCATAGATGCATTCGTTTTGCAACATCCAAATCTGTTCAATCACCAATTCTAAACCAATTCATGTATTCGATCACGAGGTCATCCAGCTCGATAATATGTTCTGCCCCAATCTCACGCGAGTCCAATTATCCATGGCGGTTCATGAATCACCATGCAACGCTCCCGCGGAATAATCATTCTCATCGGGGCGTAACTCTTGTTTGAGTTTAGACTAACTCATTCTCGATACGCAGATTGGACCTACTCAATCCTCAAGTTCAACTCTTCAAACACACAATTCATCCTCAAGTCTCCTTCGTGTCAAACCACAAGTCGAAGCATACGAGTTGCCACGCCAGGCGAGTACCGATCACTCCCGCTGTATGAATCACCATACCAGCGCTCACGCGGAGTGATAGTCCTAGTCGGCGCGACGCATGTGCGAGGCTGGGGTTGCGCTCGCATAAGGCAAGAACGTCTACGTTGTGGTTGACAACGAAGTAAATCCAAGCACTCCGTTTTCATCCAAGCCAAGTCTATATTTGATAGTCCGACCGTCATTCATCCTCGAGCCAAGTTTATCTTTTCCTCGACACATCCTTAACGACCCAAATATAGCATCCAACGGAACAATAACATTTGCATGATCGTCATTCGCCGAGTCGGAGTGCCCCCGAGTTATCGCATATCGATCTTCGATACGCCTCAATACCATCGACGATATGCGTAACCTGACGATCTTCCTTTGCAACCGATTTTCGAGTCATGCGTTGATGCTATTGTCCGAGTTGGATATTCCACAATTTCCTCGATATTCAAGATCAAGTTCGACCGCTATCTCTCCAGCTAGGGTCAAGATCGTTGTTCAAACTCAAGTCACGATTCATTTGAATCAATCCGAGATCGTACGCGCAATCCTCTAAGTTTCCTCGATCAAGACCATTCATTTACCTCTGTCGTTCCGAGTAGTTTTCTAACTCACGTTGTCTAACGACAAGTTGTCCGAGCGACATCTCGCTCGGGACAATCGAAGTCACAACCAACTAAGTGTGACGCGTTCTAAGGCTTTGCGCGACCGCATCGCCTCGCCGACATACTCGTAATCCTCGATTTCGCTCGAACTATTTCCAAGACGTCCATACACCACTCGGATTCGAGCCATCTGATCTAGTCCTCAATCACATTCTTTTTCTTCTCCGAACCTATCACATACACCACTCGGGTTCAAGCCATACGGTCAAATCCTCAATCACGTTTGCGCCACGCGCTAAGACGTCTTATCGATTCGTTCAACGAATCGCTAGCGTAGTCGTTCGCGCCGTTGCGACGCATTAAGTCGTTCGCAATAATCCTCAAGGTCCAAATCGATCCTTCGAGTGCACCTAAGCGTTAACTCGATAACGTTCCTATCGATACACACTCAAAGTGTATCTCCGTTCTCGATCGAGCGATACGTTGATATCGCTCGCAACCCGATGGCACCCAAGAGTCGAGGTGCGCGACACGCGGACTAAGTTGTACCGCTTAACCATCCCGTTCGGACCACATTCAAGTTTGCACGCTCACTTATTCTCGTTCGCAACTCGTTTGCACCAAAGGGTCTAGGTGCGCGATACTCCGCACAACTTAGCCAAAAGGCTGCGTGCAAAACCATCCCGTTCGAATAATACTCCTGTCTCGTGTACCCGTTTGCTATCGTCAACGTAAGCCTATTCAAGCATGCCTCGCGTTTGCTAACTCTTAGCATTTAGTTTTCGTCCGACTCGAGTCCGTCGTGGTTCGGCACAAAGGCCATCGCCTATCAAGTCCGTCGTAGTGGCACAAAGGCCATCGCCTATCGGTCCCGTGCAACCGAGTACTCGTACGAGCTTTCGCAATATTAGACTTGTTGTATGGAACATCCCAATGCACAACGAGAGAGAGCATACACTTCTTTTGTTTCCAACGCGAGCTTTCAAAACTGAGAGAATCGAAATGATATCCAAGGACGTAAAGCCGTGCTCTGATACCAATCTGTCACGCCCCGCTCCCGTAGGAGCGATCGTCCTCGCTAAGGCGTGATGCCGCACGGGCCTAGGTTGCGCCCGTGCAAGGCCAAGTCCAGAAACGGCCGATTTGATTTCTAGGCCACAGAGTCGCACAGAGTGTCCACATTTGCAGCAGAAAATAAATGAACACAAGTTGAATACGAAATCAAACTCTTTATTGATATTCAAGAAGTTACAAGCGGCGCTAGGCCGATATTACAAATCGCTCAAGCTCTCTCTCTCTGAAACATAAAAGGGCGTGCCAAGTGGCTTACAAGATGGAATGATTCATGGCGATGTTTCGATACATTATGTCCCGTATATGGTGCTCCAGCTCCTTGCAACGCTCCAAGGCCCAGAGATAGCTCCGCGCCTTAGCACGTTCGATTGAAGCTCCGCACCCGCCGGCGTCTCCTGCATCCTGCAAGTAGACTGTGGGGTTATCAGTACATTGTTATGCACTGGTGGGGAGGCTAGCTCGCCCATAATCACTATCATTACCGAACACGTTCCATTTGCTTGTGTGCATCTCTATCATTCATTGTCTTTCTAATCTTGCCTTAGGGTCATTTACATGGCATATGATATAACCTATCCCGTGTTACCGATTTCAAGTGTCGCATGGAAATACATGCACAACTTACCCATACTTACCGTCCGGCCTTCCCTGTTCAGAGCAAACCAAGTTAGACAACAGTTCATGTGTAATAACATAACGTAGACGCATTCTTTAACTCATTTGTACTCATTATCATTTTGGAGTGGCACATTTCAAGTCATTCAGTAGGCACTTGTTCATTTAACTTTTAACTTAGACTACTCTGATTTCAATGCAAGGACTTGCACGTGGATTGCCACCAGCAAAGCCCACTTAATCTATATGCATCGGTCGCTGGCACCACAAGCCATCCTGGACTTTCTCCTTGGTATTTTCTCACCTATCATGGCGTGCGGCTGGTTCACCCTGACAGTCTCTTGAAATATACCCCGTACTTACGTCTCTTGGTGCCCAAGCCCGCCCCCAAGCAGCCCGTAAGCCCCTTTTGGATCCGCCTAGGCCGGCATATCCCCCCTTTGATCATGCCGCGGAATCCCCTTTCACGGTCACAGCATACGCCACCCCTCGCTCGTGCCGTTGTCCACGACCATTTCGTATTTTATTATCATTTTAACTTAATGGCTGTCTTTGAGCCTTAGGCTAACCCTTAGCCTTCTTACGTTATCGACCAGGTTGGCGTCCGTGCAGCGCGGGTAGCGAGCCCCGATGCACGTGCCCGTCACACCTGTCGCTAATCCTTCTTTCTTTTCTTATCTTTTCAAGTTTCCTTTCCTTTTCTTTCTTTCTTTCACTTGTTCATTAGTTCATTGATTCATTCACGTATTCATTCGTTGATTCACTTATTCGTTTGCTCTTTCATTTATACATTACACGACTCCTCGTATGGGAGTCGCCTTGGCGACCCATCGGTCCCATAGCCTTTCAATGTTGCTATAATCTACATGGTGCGACTATATTGATAGTCTTTCCGTTTTATTGTTGTAACCCATTCATTGTTTGATTGTTTGGACGTATAGGGAGCATCAACGTAGGCTTGTGCCGTAGCACGAGCATGGAGCGCGGGCGAGAGTTCTCGTATTTTCCATGTTACTTTCCATATTCTATACAAGCATACAAGTTGGGATTATTTCCTTAGCTAGGTGCGTTGGGTCATTTATTAGCATGCAAGATGTTATCGCCTAGCGATTCTCGTGTTTGTGTCCGCATTATTATGTGCATAGGCTAAGCAAAGACGGGTTCATCGGAGCCACCCACCTTAGCGATATTCGAATCGGCCGAGCGATATTCCGAGCGCGCCTTTGAAAGTCTAAGTCTGGATTCATCCTGTCGGGCCAATGTAAGCCTTGCATCGATTCGCATCGATACTTCATCGGGACGAAGCAACTCTTCGGGTCGACGGCTCGTTTGAGTCGTTGCACTTGCCGTTTGGAATCGGCGTTCCGCTAGGGCGGAGCGGGTCACTACATAGCCATCCCGTACGAACTATATTCCGAGTTTGCACGCTCACTTGCTAGTGTCGACGTAGGACTAGTTAGGCACGCAAGCGACATGTTAACTTAGCATGTGTTCTCTATCGAGTCATGTTTAACATCGTTCGGCACAAAGGCCTACCGATGCGTCTGGCGATGGCCAAACGATGCGTTCGATTAAACGCTTGTACGTGCTTTTGAAAATATTTAGACTTATTGTATGGACATGCCGAGGGACATCGAGAGAGAGCGCACACTTGTTTTCCAACAACGAGCTTTCAAAATTGAGAAATCGACGTGAAGTCCAAGGACGTAAAGCTGTGCTCTGATACAATTATGTCACGCCCCGCTCCCGTAGGAGCGATCGTCCTCGCTAAGGCGTGATGCCGCACGAGCCTAGGTTGCGCTCGTGCAAGGCGATTCCATAACAGCCGATTACATCGGCGGCGACGAGGTCGTCGCACAGAAGTCCCAAGCAGAAATATTGAATACATTGCAGTGGAATTTAAAGAAGAACACATGAACACAAGTCATTCAAAAGAAGCTATTTTATTTGTATTGAATACAAGATTACATTTGTGTGCGCAAGGCCAAATTACAAGTCTCTCGTGCTCACTTTTCTCTCATTTACAAAGTCACTCTTTGCTCTCTCTCTCTCTCTTGATCACAATGCTTGAGTCAGCGGAAGCTTCGGAAGGCGATGTCCATACATTATGTCCTGTATAAGTCTTCAGTTCACGCGGCCGCACGCTTCGACTCGCCAAGAAACTCCGTGCCTCGACGCATCCAAGCGAGCTCCGCGCCACGAGCTTCTACCTGTGCCTGCACATGAAACACTGTGTGGGTGTCAGTACTCAACTGTACTGGCGGAGTGAGCTCCTCACCCACCCATACATAACCGACACGTTTCATTTACTGTGTGCAGCTTAAAACCCTTTCAATTGTCTCTCTAGTCTTGTCTTAGGATTCATTTTAGAACAAGACGTCTCGGTCTATACTTAGCTATGCAACGACAAGGTCGTGCGACGACGGGATCGTGCTATAATGCCAACGTGTGTTTCGATTGAGGCAGTGCCTCATCGCTTAGGTACTTGACCGAACAACAACTCGGGACGGCAGGGTCGTGCCACATTCTATTTGCGACTTAGACATATTCGAGACAATGCTATGCCGAGGAGCAACTTACGCGAACTCGGCCGTGCCAAGACCTTTACTTAAACTCAAGCGCCTCTAGACCAATTCTCGTGCCAACGATTCAAGTGCCAAGGACGGCAATGGGACGACTCGTGCAGGCCGTGCCTCTAGACCTTGCTTAGACTTGTCCGTGCTTCAAGATGAGGCCGCGTCTCGCAAGTTATCAAGACTTATCGTGCTACCGCCTTGCGGCCTACCTGTTAGACCCATTTGCTAACTTAGACAAGACTTGTGGACCATAGTATCACTTTCATGAACATCCCGACGCCATCTATCGTGCCAAGCACGGTGCCTATGCTGCAGCCCAATCTTAGGCCCAGACATTGTGTTCCCGAATAGACAAGCATTCAAGCTCTAGACTCAATCCAAAGGCATACACGCGGTGTGCCGCTATCTGCCGACACATCTACATGAGGTGGTCACTAGCAATTTCAAGCTATCTTGGACATGGCTCGGGGGATATCCACATGTACCAACATGGGTAGCTAGCCCGGTGGGGTGGAACTCTCCCATGCGGTTATCCAGCATCCTACTTTGAGGCACACTCGCTTTCCCCGGGCCGAATGATTCCGGCGTCCCGGTAATCATTCGAGAAGACTACACCTTGTCGACAAGTTGTCCATGACCATGCAAGTCTAAACTCGATCTACCAGTCTTTCCTTAACATGAACATGCTTTTCCTTCTTTTTATCAAGACTTACGAGACTCCCAAGCCGGAGGACCGATCTTGTGTGCGGGACATATCAAGACTTAGCGAGACTCCCAAGCCGTGGGACCGATCTCGTGTGCGGGACATATCAAGACATGATGAGACTCCCAAGTAGCGGGACCGATCTCGGCGACAACAAGTCGCATGGACTTCCTTTGATCGTGGCAAGCTTTTCACTAAAACGGCCGTAGCTCGTGTCTTAGACAGACCTGGTTCTCTAGGCGACGCTAACGCTCAAGTCATATACTTTACACGACGAGCCTTGTTCTCAAGGGACTACGCGACTTGACAACCGCAGCTAGAGCGGGACAGTGCATAGAAATGGCTTCGATAGCCTAGCACAACTCTTGTCTAACTTGTTCGGGCAACGACTCGACGAGCAAAGGCTACGCCGAGCTACACATCGAGGGAACGTGCTAAGCACGGGGTCGACTTGAACAACCAAGTTCGTGCCTAGACTTAAGCCAACAGCCGTGCAAGACGACGTAACTTGCGGGACGTGCGAAGGCTATGCCAAGCCTTGCGGGACAAGACCGTGCATGCTTTATTAAGCATTCATGCGGGCGACGCCTATGACTTAGGCTAAATTGAGTGTCGGGACGAATCGACGGGACCAACGGGACATGCGAAGGCTATTCCAAGCCGTGCGAGACATGCGAAGGCTATGCCAAGCCTTGCACCACGGGACCGTGCCTGCTTTAACAAGTATTTACGCAGGCGACGCCTACGACTTAGGCCATTTGAGTGTCGGGACAACTTAGCAACTTGAGCCAACATCCTTCTCCCAAGCCACGGGAACGAAGGATCGAGTGTCATTTGAAAGCACGCTGAGCCGACTTCTATGTTGACCGTGGGACCATTTTCCATGTTCTAAGACTTTGCGACCCGACGGGATTATTCCCTTAGCTATGTTGGTGCGTAGCTTTTAGATTAGCCTATTTGTGCAAGTTGAAAACAAGCGAGTTATTAAGTGAAGGCTAAGATGAAGCGAGTTCACCGAAACTCCTCTACCTGTGCGAGGAGTCGCCTCGGACGAGCGAGCCTTCGAGCAGCCATTGCAAGGCTATGTTCCAACGCCGTCGGCGTTTCGATTCTTTCGATTGACTTTGCGGGACGGGGCACTACAGCATTCCGGGAGAGAATATACAAACATCGTAGAAACTTATGACATACACGGGAGGAGTCGGGAACTATTTTTTCTACTTTGGCTTGGAGGGTTCGGGTGGGATAGGGTTTGATTGTTTGTTGGGTTTGAAGAGGTTGGGAGTAATATTTGTAATGCATAAAAGAAAACAATATAACAGTGACTAAAATAAGGATAAGTTGTTCAAATAAGGTGTACTGCATTTTAGATACTAAATAGATGGTGGGGAAGTATCCCCCTTCCTATATGTGCAGATCGGGCCACCGGAAAAGGATAGGTCTACAATGTATGAGGCAGCCTAAAGAAGAAATAACTACCTATTGCAGAGTGGAAGCCAACAAGAGTGTTAGAAAACGAACGTACGTACATATTCAGTCAACAAATCAGACAATCACATTTATTTAATGGAATAACCTATGTTCTTCTTGCTAATCGCTGTGTTCAAAAATGACATGAAGCTTGATATGAGTACATGTTGTTGATCGAAGATATTCTCTCATTCACAATGGAACATAATGGTCTTGCTCGATGCTCAAAATACAGGGGAGATGGCTAGTATGTTACAATGAGCCACACTTTTGACGGAAGAGGAACAAGTAGTTATATATCTCCAGACATCTGAAAATCCTTATGCACGAGTTATGTGGCAGTATGGCTTGCAGTATCGGCCAATACTGATCCCCGGTACAGCCGATAGCGTTAAGGTTTGGCAGGACAAGTGGAAGAAAAGGTAATGCTTATCAAGCCTATATATTTTACGGAAAGTCTATTTTAACCGCCCGCGGGGCTGGCCCGCGCCTGCTGGCAGCCAGCCATTGCCCCCTGCTAACACGGGCCCACCCCGGGCCGGGGGGCCAATGCTGACGCGTTGCGCGGCCGCGGGCCAGCGCGGGCTAGCCTCGCGGCTGTCCAAATAGCAGCACCGTATATTTTATGGATACTGCTATTTTGATCTCGGAAGGGGTGACCGCTGCTGGCCTGCGGCCATTTGGCGGCCATCCATTGGCCCCCTCGTCCGGGTTTTAAGGCGGGGGGCCAATGCTGACGCGCTGCGCGGCCGCAGGCCAGCGCAGGCTAGCCCCGCAGCGGTCCAAATAGCAGCACCATATATTTTATACTGCTATTTTGATCTCGGAAGGGGTGACCGCGGCCATGTGGCAGCCATTCATTGGCTCCCTCGCCCGGGTTTTAAGGAGGTGGGCCCCTGCTAGCAAGGGGAGCAATGGGTGGCTGCCACGTGGCCGCGGACCAGCGGCGGTCACACCATTAGGCGGACAAAATATCATTTTCCATATTTTATTTTCTTTCCTCCCAATTTTTTTTCCATACCAAATGAAGGCGTCACTTCCATTTTCCATCTTCTCCTATCAAACACAAAGAAAGGAAATGGTCTTTCCTTTCCATACATAATGGAATTGGAAAGTACATCTCTACACTTTTTTTTTCTCCCACTTTTTCATACTTCCTACCAAACCGAACCTTAGTGCCATGAGGGTCCTACAAGGAAAGAGTCATCGTCTCCTAATAGAAAAAAAAAAGGCTGTCCTAATGCCACGAGGCTCCTGCCAATCTAGGATCTTGTGGATGGTCCAGATGCCGTCAGCCCCATCCTCTCGACAATGAGCGAGCGCCGAGCATCACCGTGACGCCCGTGCAACAGGCGTAATGGCACTAGTATTAAGTTTACTAAGAAGTTCCATTGGTTCTATACTTTTTTTATTTTCGATCTAGAAAATAATAACTAATGAAGCATCATCGACAGATCTCAGTTCAAGATTGATCACCGAAAGAGAAACCACAAAAGGAAAGGAGGGAGAGTACGCACCTTTGGACTTGGGGGGACATATTTGGAGAGGCTGATCTAACAGAGAGAGAGAGAGAGAGAGATATGTCGGTTTCTCTATTTGTGGTTGGGATGAGACGAGAGAGAAGGAGGGGCCTGTGACTATTAATAGGAAAGGAACGAACGAGAGGAGAAGGAGAAAAAGAAGAAGAAATGGCATGTGGAGAGGAATAAGGAGATTCGTGGAATCTTTATTTTGTTGGGAACAATGTTTTAAAAACTCGTCGAACCGAATTTTTTTGGTATAAGTCGGACAGGGGTTCACCGAGTTGAACCGAGTTCAACCGGTGTTTAACCGAGGTTCAAATAGGCTTGGTTTAGTTTGGTTCAAATAGATAAGATATTCATATTTATTTCTTAGTTTAGTTTGGTTTGTTCATAAGTATGTTGGTTTGGTTTAATCTTACAACTATAAGGTGGATCAAAATCAAAACAAGAATAAAATGGTCCAAATTTTACATGATAATTTATCTTTAAAAAAATACCAAAAATTTGTCGGTTCAATTGTGAACCGGTTCGACCGGTTCACCGGTTGAACCCGATTTTCATAAAAATCCGACAGTTCTTTAAAAGACCCGATTTTAACCGAACTGGACCGATTTTTTGATATAAATCGGACCCGTTCCGACCGCCAGTCCGATCCGCTTTTTACAACATTGGCTGGGAATAATAATCGAAATCTCTTACACAACCTTCCTTTCACTTCCTCCTCTGCCTCCCACTTTTCCTAGAAGCTACCATTTAGAGCATCTCCAACCCTATTGTGAGTTTAGAAAAAATGGTTGCCACATAGGAATGACAAACTTTCATTCCAAAAATCCTTCTCCAATGCAAATGTAGAATAAAACATGAAGACATGGCAAGGAGAATGTGAAGTTGGTTGTCTAGATCTAGACAATGCACTTCAAATGACTTTGTCTCCACATCATCAATTATGAATAGAAATATTATAAAGAAGTTGAAGAAGTGGAGGAGTTGCCTTGGAAGTTGAAAAAAATACTTTTTATTGTCTCCTCAATACTTTTGCATTGGAGAGAGTTTTTCTATCTCATTGTCTTTTGAGATATAATTTTGCCACATAAATAAGACATTGTCTTTTGGCTCATGCCACATAAGAGCCACCTAAGACTCACAACACTTAACAAGACAATAGGGTTGGAGATGCTCTTAGGAGACAATGCTCCACGTATCTTGCACATATTCAAAAGGCTCATGGAACATATATGTTGCATCTAGCATTTACATAGTTTGGTTGCATGTAAACAATGCTACGAAATCTATAGTTTCGTTACGGTTTTTGTTGCGGTAAATAAAAATATATTGTTTGGTTGTAATTATTTTTTCTTGATGAAAAGAGAATCACTATAAGGGCTTGTTTGGCTCAATTTTTCCTTTCTCATGAGAAAGGAATTCAAAATTCTCATGTCCATGTTTGGTTAGAGAATTTCCAATCCTATTATGAGTTTGAAAAAAATGGTTGCCACATAGGAATGACAAATATTTTTTCAGAAAATACTTCTCCAATGCAAATGTGAAATAAAGTGTGGAGTTGACATGGCAATGACATGGCAAGGATAATGTGAAGTTGGTTGTCTAGATCTAGACAATGCACTTCAATGTCTTTATGTCCACATCATCATTTGTGAATAAAAATGTTTATAAAAAGAAGTAGAAGAATCAAAGTTGTCTTGGAAGTTGTAAAAAATTACTTTGTATTGTTGAAGATGCTCTTAGATTGGGAATACGTAGTTCAAAATTTTAAAAATTTTCTTTCCCATGTTTGGTTCACACATGAATAGGAATCTTAATTTACTTAGTTTTACTTTAGTACCCTTTCATTAATTTGATGATGATTCATATGTTTGGAATAGAAGTTGAAAATTTAAAAATAAAGAGAGAGTATAACCATCCAAACAAAATAGTCAAACATCATTCCTATGAAAACAAATCTATTCCCAAGGGGAGACTTGGGAATAGCTTTCCCACATAATCCCCTTCTATCCCAATCCTAAACATACCAAGCATGTGTAAGGAATTCAAAATCCATTCCCAAGCCCATTTGTTGTTGTAGTTGGAGAAAATGGTGCAACATTTGTTGTACCAGTTTCATCGTTTAAATCAAACAAAAAAAAGACACTTGTTATAGTACAACAATATTGTATGTATTTCCAATTACGCCCATTCTAACACTCACTCAACATAAGCCCTCCCATTTATGGATTCAGATGGAGTGAAGTCCTACGAAGCTCCAACCTACCAGAGTCGAAACGGATTTGGATGCAAACTTAATCGAAACGGGAACCGATGTCGAGACAAGTTTCAACTCCAAAGGATTTCACCCCCCACTTCTATTCACGTCTTTGTAAAAAGAAGAGTAGAGAAACAGTAATGACCAAAAATAACAACATAAATCTCTTGTTGGAAAGTACATCACAAGTAATCTTGAAATTCTGGAGTTGATCCTATATTTTACATCAAACTATTTACTGCATCAATGTTTGGGACAGGAATCCACCTAACAACAAGCCCATTGATATGGTTTCTAGTTCTGGTAAGCAATCAGCTTCTTAACCAATCCATCAGCTGAAACGCAGTGGCCAGCGGTACCGGAATCAACATCTACTATGCAGGCTGAACTGAACTTTTGACTCTAATATGAATCATTGTCGAAAAGTTTTTCTGAAAGTACTTACTGCATGGACCTGCTGCCTCGCCTTTCAGTCAAAAGAAAACCTCCTAGGAAAGTTATTCAGGTCACCCAAACATAAGATCGTTTATCTTGTCGATGCCAATGTCTGAAATGGGCTCAATCGGCTTCTCTCCTCCAACTTCTGAAGATATGATCGATGATGATTCCCTACTATACTCGTCTGCAAAGAAAAGGTACGCTTTAAGATGATAATAGACCGAGCATCAAAATGTAAACAAGGTGCAACTTGCTATGACTTGCAAAGCAAAGCAAAAAAAGAAAGAAAAATATCCCCCTTTTTTTTTAGGGTGTCCATTTCTTACTGGTGCTTGGAGGCATGCCTCCAAGGCTCGAACCCGCGCCACTGCGCCGGGGTGCTCCACTGTTCCCAATGGGCTACGGCCACGGGGACGGAAAAAATATATATACGAAACTTTTGAGTAGATTCATGGATGATACTCGATAGTCGCAGTAGAAACCGCCAGGGTT
The DNA here is from genome assembly GCA_029216955.1 of Iris pallida. Classification (NCBI taxonomy): domain Eukaryota; kingdom Viridiplantae; phylum Streptophyta; class Magnoliopsida; order Asparagales; family Iridaceae; genus Iris; species Iris pallida. The sequence goes on along the minus strand of JANAVB010007201.1, from coordinate 20,553 downwards.
TAAAATATACGAAACTTTTGATCAGCAAAGAAATATATTTCTATATAACTATTGAAAAAGCTCTCGAATTGATGACTTATGTAGATCAGGTCGTGCTGCAGATCAAATAGTGTTAACTGACACTCGTGAAAATGACACGTGCAGAAAGAGAGAAAACTAAAGACCTTATGGTTGTCAAGCTACAATCTGGTAAAAGAAGATAGTGTCTTGATTCCATCGTTACCTAAATAGTTTAGATGTAGACTTAAAAATTAAAATACAAAAAACAACTACTGCTACAATATAATAAATCTGCAATACCAACCAAACATTGTGTTGTAAGAAGTTGGAGGAGGAGTGATCATGAAATTTAATCCCAGATAAAACACCAAGCCTAGAACCACCGTCACCATGGGAAAAGCTGGAATTGCAATTGCCCAGTACCTGAAAGAAAAGACACCCACTCAATGTCATGAAATTTTGTCAAGAATTTTTTTAGTGTTGAACACCACTATTCTACATAAATGGAATTATATATTTTTTTTCCAATTAAAAGACCATGCAGCAAACAAAAGAACAGATAAAATAACATTTTCTATGAACTAAAAGTATCATTCTACCATATAGTAAATTGTATGCTGTACACTGTTCTTGGAGAACTCTACATTTGTAATTGAGACTTGTTTCGTTAAACACCATTAAAGAACGATTAATGACACTCAGTTTTATCTCAAAACAAAGGCTAAATTACAACTTAATACCCTCAACTATCACGGTTTTTCAACTTGATACCCTAAACTTTTATATGTACTAACTTAATACCCTATCTCAACTTATATTTCTAACTTGATACCCAATTTTTTTATTCCTAAACTACCCTTCCCCTAAGCAGCTACTTCTCCCCCCTCCCCCTCCGTCGACCTCCCCCATAACCGCCCTCCCCCCCCCCACCCATCCCTCCGGCGACCCACCCCCCCTCCCCCTTCGACGACCACCCCCCCTACCTGCCCCCGGCCCCGACGACCCCCTACCAACCCCCTCCCCCCCCCCCTCTCCCTCCGGCGACCCACCCTGTCCCGAGCATCCGCCGCCTGCTCGCGCTGGCCGCCCACTGCCACCCACAGCCGAGGAGAGGGGGGGAGGGGGTTGGGAGAGAAGAGAAGGGGCAATTTGGTTCAAAAGATTTTCAGGGTATCAAGTTGGTACCTATAAAAGTTGAGGGTATCAAGTTGAAAAACAGTGATAGTTGAGGGTATCAAGTTGTAATTTAGCCCAAAACAAATATAGTAAATAGTATGAAGATAGTATTTGTTATAGGTGATTTTTCACTAATTTGCAAGGTTGAACAAGGGAAAATCATCTCCAATGTATAACTTTTGGCGTGTCGATGTATAGAAATAGACGAAGACATGGACATGCAAAGCATTCTTCCTGACAAACAACAAAGTACCAGATCAACCCACTACTCCATGCAAGCAAGAGAGCAGGTTGTAGACAAGACGAGTTGGGTTCTACTTTTTGGGATGCCAGTATGAAGCATCGTAACATTTTCCTGGAGCGACTTGGCAGCATGGGCACTCAAAAATTGTATCCGCCTGTGTTACATTGTGTCAGACATGTATCGAATATGACACAATTAGAAACACACCAGGACACACCAAAATTGTTGCCATGTCCGTGTCATCGTGTTCATTCAACACAGATAGTCACTAATAAGGAACCATGGACACTAGAAAATCCGATCTATGTCCGTGTTGCATCGTGTCTATTACTCTATTATAGTTCCCGTCACTGCACACCCAAACTCTAGAGTTATATTAAGGGTTGAAGGTAATTTATTTATTCTAACACACATCTGCAAGTCGAAGGTAGAGGGGTTGCATGGGCCTGAAGACCCGCAAACCGTCCCAGGCCCGATCAAACCCGATCTGGGACGCTCACGCCCGACCAAAGCACGGGACCGGCCTAACCCGCCAGGTCGGACTGGATTTCCAATTTCCAGACCCGGACTTGGCCCGATCTCCCATGCGGGTCAGGCCGGATTTAGTCCTCGAGGACTGGTGCCCGACCTGGTGAAAGGATCGGTCCACGTCCGACCCCAACCCAATTAACGTCCCCCCCCCCCCCCCCCCCCCCCCCCCCCCCCCCCCCCCCCCCCCCCCCCCCGCCCAATCTACCCATTAATTTGGATGGGGTGGGGGGGGCAATTTGGTCAAATCCCCCAACAGTCATATTACTCTTTGGGGGTATATTACCAAAATAGCCTCATAATTTAAACATTTATTAACATTATTTAGGGGTATTTTGATCATTTTGTTGAACATGACCAAAATAATCTTATAACACCTATATTCCAAAAGTATTTGTGGTCATTTGGCATCCAAAAATTTATATAAATAGGAATAAATTCATCCAAATTTATCACAAGAAACTTTCTTTCCTCTTCTAATACCTTCAATCAATCTTGAATTCTCTTTCGTGAATTAGCTGCTTTCTGGAACAGAAGTGCCAAAAACACAAGATTTGATGGATCGGAATTTGGAGGCTTCAGCTAATCGACCACCAGCAAGCTAGAACAATACTACTTCCAACTTCAAAAGAAATCAAGTCGTGATTAAAGTATTTAATTTTTATATTAAATAACATAGTAGTTAATTTTGTTATTTTGAACTGATTAATTTTTTAATTTTAAATTTTTTTAAAAATATAGTATGGACTAACCAGCAATATAATAGTCTTTTCCATGAGATGTTTATAATAATTTCAATAGTAATTATGTTTTCCTCGTGTACAAAAGGAGCAACCACCGAGACAAATGTTACCTTCCTAAAATCAAAGTATTAACAGTTTTGTTCCAAGTAGAATGATGTGGAACTATTTTACTAAAATAAATGTTATAAATAATCATCGAGAGAAATTCTTAGACCCCATTACACAAAAACCAATACCTAGAGCTTCAGAAAACAATAAATGCATAAACCCAATATTTAAATAAGAAAAAAAAAAAAAGAAAACTTTAAAGAAATATTATGTAAGTTGTTAGCTAAGGACAAAATTGATGCTAGAGAAACACAGTTAGGCATCAATTCTTCAGGATCTTCATTAGGAGCAATAACAATAACTTATTCTTCTGCTCATAACAAAACTAACTTTAAAAAAATATTACTTGTCAAGAAAAACCTTTCACATTTATTGGACTGAAGATTATTATGACTATGCAACTAGTAAATTAAATTCTTGTTTTACAAAAAAATTTATATCTACTACTAGAGCAGAAACAAATCAAAGTATTAACAGTTTTGTTCCAAGTAGAATGATGTGGAACTATTTTACTAAAATAAATGTTATAAATAATCATCGAGAGAAATTCTTAGACCCCATTACACAAAAACCAATACCTAGAGCTTCAGAAAACAATAAATGCATAAACCCAATATTTAAATAAGAAAAAAAAGAAGAAAACTTTAAAGAAATATTACGTAAGTTGTTAGCTAAGGACAAAATTGATGCTAGAGAAACACAGTTAGGCATCAATTCTTCAGGATCTTCATTAGGAGCAATAACAATAACTTATTCTTCTGCTCATAACAAAACTAACTTTAAAAAAATATTATTTGTCAAGAAAAACCTTTCACATTTATTGGACTGAAGATTATTATGACTATGCAACTAGTAAATTAAATTCTTGTTTTACAAAAAATTTTATATCTACTACTAGAGCAGAAACTCTTAAATTATTTGAAAAAGAAGAAAATTTTGAAAGTAGTAGTAAGTTTTCTTTAACTTCGGACATATGGACTAGTAAACAAAATTACCATTTCACTTGTATCATGATATATTATTTAGATAAAAAATGGTTTTTACATAAATGAATACTTTGTTTAAGATCGTTGGAATGTCCCAATACCGGAAAAATAATATACGGAGACATCATACAAGTTTTATGCAAATTCAATATTCATAATAATAATAATAAATTTATTTATTTTGATAATGCTAGTAATAATACTTCTTGTAATAATTTTTAAAAAACACAATTTCTGCTTCTATTAGAAGACTTTTTAATATAATATATGTTTGTTGTATTATTAATTTTATTGTACAAGAATATCTTCATTTTTTTCACGTGAATTTAGAAAATTTAGAACATGTCTAATCAAATGAAGACTTCACCAAGCAACAAAAGTTAAAAAAATTACATGTACAATATGGTTTAAAGTTTAGAAGATTTGTTAAGGATCAAACACATAGAAGGTATTCACTTATTTGATGTTGAAACTACGTATTAAATATAAAAAAATAATTATAGTACTACAATAATACAAATTCAAGTAGTGATATCAATTAACCGAGAACGATTGAAAAATTGTATTCATTTCTTTAATATTTAGAGTTGTTTCACAACATTATATGTACTTTATCTGGAATTTATTATTCAACTTCTCGTTTAGCTTTAAGAAAAATCATTAATACATTTCATTTATTTGCAAAATATAGACATGTCCTGGTTTTGATTACATGGGGAAAAAAATATTTTTATAAATATTGGTGTGATTTTTTCTATATTATTTGGCTGCAAATTTTGGATCCTAAAATCAAATTAGATGGTGTAAATATATTGTTAGATGATTTTCATGAAAATATGAACATTGAGATAGTAAAAAAAACAGAAATTAAACAATCTTTAGATGTACTAATTAGTATATATGAAAAAAAAAAGTTATGGCGACCGACCCGTTTCAACCGTTCAAGTCTATAGCAGCTCTAGTTTCAGTTCTAAGTCATCTCATGCTAAGAGTATAGTACAAAGGAAGAAACAAAAAATATTCTTATCTTCTAACTTAATAATTATCGTTGTATTTGAACTCGTATTCCGAAGATGATGACGATTCTGTAACATATTATTTCTATTTTATAGTGGTGGAAAACACATGAAAAGTCTTATTCAATGGCGTTAAAAAAAATAAACCGGTTCAAACCAGGTTATGGAACGAGCTGGGCTCCGGCTTGCTCGGGAGTCTACCGGATCAGCCCGGACTGAACTTGGCCAAAACCGGGCCAATCCGGACTACCCCAGCCCATCAAATAAATAAAGTCGACGGTCCACTTTGGATAGCGGCGGTATAATTTTTTAATAAATTTGTCCCAAAATATCCCTCTAATATTGTATTAAAATTCATCTAAAATCGAAAATAAATAAATTGTTTTAATATTTTCAAATCTAATGAGTAATGCTTATTCCCTTCTCTCCCTCTCCCTCTCCCTTCCTTTCCCCGATCTAATTAATACGGATCGGGTCGAAGCTCCGTAACGCCACCGACCCGACCCTACCCAACAGGCATGGACGAGTGGCCTTCTTCTCCGACCTCTCTCGCGCTGAACAGCCCTGGGAGAACCCTCAACCTCCTGAGAGAAAAAAGGGGAGGGAGGGACCACGTCTCCATATCGGATCCGGGTTCCCCCGCGGCCGCCGGGCTCAAACCCGACGAGGTCTAAGGCTTCGTCGGCTCCATCACCACCGTCATCGCCACAAGTCTACTTTTTTTTATTCACATAACCCTCCTCTCTTTTTTCGTGATGCTCCCGTGGGGTAAAATTGTAATTACTTATTTGTTTGGGGGGCATGCAATTGTATATTTGGTGTTGGCGTATACTCCTGAACCCTGGTTTCATGCTTTGGGGATCACTTACTATCCTAGCAAGTAACCATAGACCTGTGGCGATAACGGTGGTGATGGAGCCGACGAAGCCGTAGACCTCGGGGGAACCCGAATCCGATATGGAGACGTGGTCCCTCCCTCCCCTTCTTTCTCTCAGGAGGCTGAGGGTTGGAGAGAAGGGAATAAGCATTACTCATTAGATTTGAAGATATTAAAACAATTTATTTATTTTCGATTTTAGATAAAATCGAAAATAAATAAATTGTTTTAATATCTTCAAATCTAATGAGTAATGCTTATTCCCTTCTCTCCCTCTCCCTTCCTTTCCCCGATCTAATTAATACGGATCGGGTCGAAGCTCCGTAACGCCACCGACCCGACCCTACCCGACAGGCATGGACGAGTGGCCTTCTTCTCCGACCTCTCTCGCGCTGAACATCCCTGGGAGAACCCTCAACCTCCTGAGAGAAAAAAGGGGAGGGAGGGACCACGTCAAGTAGACTCCCGAGTGTCACGCCCCGATTCCGTAGAATCGATAGTCGTCCCCCGGGCGTGATGTCGTGCGAACCTAAGTTGCGATCGCACAAGGCATAGTCATAAGGTTATCCGAAACACAACATCAAGTTAGAGTACGCAGGGAAATTGAATGACACATTTGAAATAGAAATAGACTTTTTCATTGATGATAATAAAACTTTACATAGACTCCTTTACAATCATTGCCGCGCGGGCTACAACATGACTCGACTTACAAAATGAACGCCGATGAGATAGTCGTTCCATACATTACATCCCCTTTTTACAAGCAAAATATAACATCTTTCCACCTGCTATCGAAGCGAGTCGAGCCGCCATCTTCTTTTGGACTGAGTGCGGGTCTTCTTCAAAAGGAATCCAGAAAACAAGCCTTTACACGCGGACGAGGCTTCAAAAGGGTTCACTTCGCCTTGAGCTTTCAGGTGGCACGCCCTTCGTAGTTCGGGGTACCTGCGTGGAGAGCGAGGATCAGTACATTACACTTTGTACTGGTGCGTGGCTATTTAAGTTCCAAGCTCTCATTTGGTTGAAGAATTTATATGACTTGGAGTATGAATGTTTCTAACCATCCTAATGAATTGCAAACAAGTAATGACAAGCATAGTGACGTTTACGTTGAAACTTACCGACGGCGGCCTAGCCGCGCCTTATGAAACTTACCAAGTTCTTCCCTGTCAATTGTTATCATTTCCATACAAGTGCAATATTTCGTGTGTTGGTCACTGGCTCCCAGAGCCATCGTGGACTCCTTTTTGCTTTTATTAGACGAGGCCCTTTCAGCGCGAGTAGCGAGCCCCGCTGCAAGTCCTCGCCTAACATTGTGCCCAGCACAGCTTATGAAAATGTTTCCTTCTTGGCCGCATCGGTCCCGTGGCCCCGGGTTGCCGTGCGGGAAAACTCTACCTTGTCGACAAGTTGTCCAATGACCGTGCAAAGACCATTTTTCTTCTTTTAGTTATTAAGACATAGCCTACATTCTCTTTAAAACTCAATCATTTTACCGTGCCCGTGCCTTTGCATTTATACTTTCATTCGCAACAACACTATCGACTTTGCCTAAGAAGGGGGTCGAGAAGAGAAGGGTCAGCCACTCACCTTGAGTTTACTTTGGCGAGAGAACTTGCTGGTTGCGCTAGACGTCGCCTACGCGATTACCTGAAATCGCACAAGCAACCGATTAGAACACTGCATTATTCAAGGAGTTCGATAGGAAATGCGAGTTCGAAATGCAAGCCATGAAAACCATCGAAAACATTCACGAAAGCGCATTCAGAAAACAAAGCCAAAACCAACGCAAGCGGCGTGAAAAGCAGAGCAACGAGAGGTCTCTCCCGACTCAGCCGCAGAGTCAATCCTCGAGGCGCAGCCCGCTGAATATGGGACTTGGTTCCGAAGAAGACATTCCATAACGAGGAATGGGTCTTAATTCAACCGTTCCCGTTCGATCGACTCGGCCGATCCCGACCTATCGGTCCCGACCGAATCGATAGCGACAGTGTTCCTTTCTCGCGCACCCCGTGGACAGAGTACGGGGCACGATGTAGGGACGGGGCACTACACCATAACCAACTAAGAAAAAGTTTCGTCCTCGAAACTTAAGAATAGAACCTACCTCTACGAGAACAATGAAGGGAACTTCTCCTTCATTTCAGACTCAAGCTCCCACGTCGACTCCTCGACCGAATGGTTTCTCCAGAGGACGCGGACTAGAGGAATAGCACGGTTGCGGAGAAGTTTATCCTTGCGCTCCAAGATTTGCACCGGCTCTTCGACATATGATAGGTCCGCCTTCAGGTCCAGCTTGCCCAACTCTACCACATGCCCCGAATCGTGCACGTACTTCTGCAATTGCGAGACGTGGAAGACGTCATGTACCTCTGACAATGCCGGCGGCAAGGCGAGTTGGTAAGCTACCGGGGCGACTCGCTTCAATATTTCGAATGGGCCAACAAATCTTGGGCTCAACTTTCCTTTCGCACCGAACCGAAAAACTCCACGCATAGGCATCACCTTCAGGAATACATGGTCGCCTTCCGAGAACTCGAGGGGGGCGTCGGTGCGTGTCGGCATAGCTTTTCTGCCGGCTTTGTGCTATCTTCAATCTTTCTCGTATCAACTTGACCTTCTGCACAGTCTGCTCCACCAGTTCCGGACCAAGTATCTGCCGTTCTCCGACTTCATCCCAGCAAATAGGCGATCTACACTTCCGACCGTACAAAGCTTCATACGACGCCATTTGGATGCTGGACTGATAGCTGTTGTTATATGCAAACTCGGCCAGCGGTAGATGGACGTCCCAACTTGACTTCAAGTCGATCGCACAGAGTCGTAACATGTCTTCGAGAATTTTGTTCACCCGCTCTGTTTGGCCGTCAGTCTGAGGATGACAAGCTGAGCTGAACTTCAACTTGGTCCCCAGTGCTGAATGTAGACTACTCCAGAAGCGCGCTACGAACCGCCCATCCCGATCTGAGACGATAGAAACTGGGACCCCGTGCAGCCGAACTATTTCATCAAGATATATCTGAGCAAGGCGGTCGACGCTCCAAGTAACTTTGATGGCGATAAAGTGCGCTGACTTGGTTAGTCGATCGACGATGACCCAGACGGCATCGTTTCCCCGCGGCGTCCTCGGCAAGCCAACAACGAAGTCCATAGTGATGTGATCCCATTTCCACTCTGGAATGGCAAGGTTCTGCATCTCCCCGCCCGGTCGCTGGTGCTCGGCTTTGACTTGCTGACAGGCCATACATTTTGACACAAAGAGCGCTACGTCCCTCTTCATGCCGTGCCACCAAAAGACAACGCGGAGGTCCTTATACATCTTGGTGCTGCCAGGATGCAAGGAATATTTTGCATAGTGTGCCTCCGTCATTATCTCCTTTCTGAGTTCTACGTCGTCCGGTACGCATAGCCGTCCCTTCACGTGCAACACTCCCGACTCGTCCTCTGCAAAGTCAGACGCTTTCCCTGTCGATATCAGCTTCCGCATCTTCTCCAGGTAGGGGTCGTCCTTCTGTGCAGACTTGATCCTCTCCAGTAGGCTCGGTTCCACCCGCAGTTGCGCTAGTTTCACGTATCTGAAACGAACTCGAAGTTCAATGCCCATTCCTTCCAAGTCACGCAGCAGTCGATCGTTGATGCATAATGAAGCTAAGTACTTTCGGCTCAGCGCATCCGCTACCACATTTCCCTTGCCCGGCGTGTAGTCGATCGATAAGTCATAGTCTTTGATTAGTTCGAGCCATCGCCTCTGCCGCAAATTCAGTTCTTTCTGGGTGAAGAGATACTTGAGGCTTTTGTGGTCCGTATAAATCCTGCACGCCACGCCATAGAGATAGTGACGCCACAGCTTCAACGCAAACACAATCGCCGCCAATTCTAGGTCATGCGTGGGGTAGTTCTTCTCGTGCGGCTTCAACTGCCGAGAAGCAAAAGATATCACCTTATCCCGCTGCATGAGCACACACCCCAAGCCCTGGCCAGAAGCATCGCTGAAGATTTGAAATCCCTCCGTCCCTTCAGGAAGAGCAAGTATCGGGGCCGAAACGAGCCGTTGTTTGAGCTCCTGGAAGGAAGCTTCACAGTCGTCTGACCACTTGAACGCGACTCCTTTCTGGGTGAGGCGAGTCAACGGCGATGCGATCTTCGCAAAGTCCTTCACGAAGCGTCGGTAGTATCCCGCCAAGCCTAGGAAGCTTCGAATTTCGCTAACTGATGCGGGCCGTTTCCAATCAGCAACTGCCTCGACTTTCTTCGGATCGACTGCGATGCCCGCGGCGGAGATGATGTGCCCAAGGAATGAGACGCTGTCCAACCAGAACTCGCACTTGCTCATCTTCGCATACAACTGATTCTCTCGAAGGGTTTGGAGTACCGTCCGCAGATGCTCTGCATGTTGCGCTCGATCCTTCGAGTAGACGAGGATGTCGTCGATGAAGACTACTACGAACTTGTCAACGAACGGACGGAACACCCGATTCATTAGATCCATGAAGACGGCAGGGGCGTTTGTCAGACCGAACGGCATAACCAAGAACTCGTAGTGGCCATAACGAGTGCGAAAGGCAGACTTCGGCACGTCATCTGGCTTGACTTTGAGTTGGTGATAACCCGATCGCAGATCAATCTTCGAAAACACGGTTGCACCTTGGAGCTGGTCGAACAAGTCGATGCGGGGCAGGGGGTATTTGTTTCGGACGGTGGCTTTATTCAATTCCCGATAGTCGATGCAGAGTCGCATCGATCCATCCTTCTTTACGAATAGCACGGGCACACCCCACGGCGAGACACTCGGACGGATAAACCCTCTGTCGAGCAATTCCTGAAGTTGTGCCTTCAATTCTTTCAATTCTGCAGGAGCCATTCTGTACGGAGCCTTCGAGATCGGACGGGCATCGGGGAATGTGTCGATGGTGAACTCTATTTCTCGATCGGGCGGCATGCCGGGTAGCTCGTCCGGGAACACGTCTGGGAATTCTGTCACAACGTCGGTCTGACCGGCGTTTGCACCATCCTGTCGCATGTCTCGAACGGAAGCTAGATAGCCTTCGCACCCGGAATGCAGCATCCGTCGAGCCGATATTGCGGAGATCACCATGCAGGTCGGCGACGCCTCACCACACGAGTAGCAGAATTCAGGCACTCCAGGCATGCGGAATGTGACCCTCTTTTCAGTGCAGTCTATGGTTGCGTTGCACGGCCCGAGCCAATCCATTCCCAGAATGATGTCAAAGTCCTTCATATCTAGAACTATCACATCCAGACCGATCTTGTGACCGCCGATACAGACAATCCCGCCGGCGCAAGCTAAGTTTGTGAGAATAGGTGTGCCCGAAGGCGTGCTTACGCTAAGGTCGAGATCTAATGATATTACAGGAAATTTGTGCTCGACGGCAAAGTCCGCTGATATAAAACTATGTAAAGCGCCTGAATCAAATAACACACGAGCAGGCACATTATTGAATTTTAGTATACCTGACACCACGGTATCTGACGCCATCGCTTCGTCTCGAGTCATGGCGTAGACACGGCCCTGAGTGTTGGGACGACGATCTTGGCCATTTTGTGGTGCAGGTTGAGTGCGCGGAGGGGGTCGGGGCGCCTGCCCTCGATTCTCTTGGCGGTACTGTTGTGGTGGTGCGTTACGATTCAGTCGGGGATTCTGGCAATCTCGAGCAAGGTGACCCTTCTGCCCGCAAGCGTAGCACTCTGTCTTGGAGAAGCAGTGGTCATCAGTATGCCCAAGCTGATGGCAATTTCTGCATCGTGGTAACGGGTTCCGGCCTTGGTAGTTGCTAGTGTGTGGACGCTTTGATGCGTAGTTGTTGCCTCCCATATGGCTAGGACGTTTGTGATTGGAGTTGCGCACAACGTCGTCAGCGCTGGAAGGATGCAGGTTCTCAAGGCGGAGCGCGTGATTCAGAGCCACGCCCACGGTCTTGTACTCTGGGACCCCGACATGAGCACCGATAGAGTGTCGCAGACCCACTTCGAACCGTCGCACACGGCACTCTTCAGTCGGCAGAAACTGGCCAGCGAACTTAGACAACTTGTTGAATTCCGCGGCGTACTGTTCCACTGTCCGGCTCCCTTGCTTCAACTGCATGAATTCATTCTCCTTCGCTTGAAGAACGGCTGACGGAAGGTACTGGAGTTCGAAAGCTTTGCGAAACGTGGCCCAAGAGATCGGCGCGGTGGTGTTGTTCGGTCGGATCGCTCGCTTGTGTATACCCCACCAGTCGCGCGCGTTCAACCGTAGTTGAAGTTGTGCGCAGGCGACTTGCTTAGATTCTTCAATGCCAAGAAGCTCAAAGTGATCTTCCAGTTCCTCCAACCAGTCTATCGCCATGGAAGGGCCCTCGGTGCCGCTGAAGGAAGTGCGGCACGCCTTCTTGAATTCTGACAATTCAAAGTTGTACTTTTTCGGTGCCGCTGGTTGACGCTCGGGATCCTCCGTGTCGACATCAATGGGTTGGATCGCCGGCACGGTGACGGTAGGCGTAGTCGCAGAATTCCCGTTGGCCGCCATTGTCTGGACTATCTGCTGCAGGGTATCTAGCTGCTTTTGCTGAAGCTTGGCATGTGCATCAAAACGAGCTTCGAAGCGAGCTTCGAACTGGGCCTGTCGTTCCTCTACCTGCTGATGCCGGTTCTCGGACTGGTTTCGCTGCGCCTCCATCATGCGCAACATCCTTTCGATTGTATCGTTTGAAGGTCCGGCATCTTCTTTTGGACTGAGTGCGGGTCTTCTTCAAAAGGAATCCAGAAAACAAGCCTTTACACGCGGACGAGGCTTCAAAAGGGTTCACTTCGCCTTGAGCTTTCAGGTGGCACGCCCTTCGTAGTTCGGGGTACCTGCGTGGAGAGCGAGGATCAGTACATTACACTTTGTACTGGTGCGTGGCTATTTAAGTTCCAAGCTCTCATTTGGTTGAAGAATTTATATGACTTGGAGTATGAATGTTTCTAACCATCCTAATGAATTGCAAACAAGTAATGACAAGCATAGTGACGTTTACGTTGAAACTTACCGACGGCGGCCTAGCCGCGCCTTATGAAACTTACCAAGTTCTTCCCTGTCAATTGTTATCATTTCCATACAAGTGCAATATTTCGTGTGTTGGTCACTGGCTCCCAGAGCCATCGTGGACTCCTTTTTGCTTTTATTAGACGAGGCCCTTTCAGCGCGAGTAGCGAGCCCCGCTGCAAGTCCTCGCCTAACATTGTGCCCAGCACAGCTTATGAAAATGTTTCCTTCTTGGCCGCATCGGTCCCGTGGCCCCGGGTTGCCGTGCGGGGAAACTCTACCTTGTCGACAAGTTGTCCAATGACCGTGCAAAGACCATTTTTCTTCTTTTAGTTATTAAGACATAGCCTACATTCTCTTTAAAACTCAATCATTTTACCGTGCCCGTGCCTTTGCATTTATACTTTCATTCGCAACAACACTATCGACTTTGCCTACGAAGGGGGTCGAGAAGAGAAGGGTCAGCCACTCACCTTGAGTTTACTTTGGCGAGAGAACTTGCTGGTTGCGCTAGACGTCGCCTACGCGATTACCTGAAATCGCACAAGCAACCGATTAGAACACTGCATTATTCAAGGAGTTCGATAGGAAATGCGAGTTCGAAATGCAAGCCATGAAAACCATCGAAAACATTCACGAAAGCGCATTCAGAAAACAAAGCCAAAACCAACGCAAGCGGCGTGAAAAGCAGAGCAACGGGAGGTCTCTCCCGACTCAGCCGCAGAGTCAATCCTCGAGGCGCAGCCCGCTGAATATGGGACTTGGTTCCGAAGAAGACATTCCATAACGAGGAATGGGTCTTAATTCAACCGTTCCCGTTCGATCGACTCGGCCGATCCCGACCTATCGGTCCCGACCGAATCGATAGCGACAGTGTTCCTTTCTCGCTCACCCCGTGGGCAGAGTACGGGGCACGATGTAGGGACGGGGCACTACACCGAGCAGGCCGAATCCCAGCCCGGTCCATAACCCGGTTTGAACCGGTTTATTTTTTTTAACGCCATTGAATAAGACTTTTCATGTGTTGTTTTCTGAAGCTCTAGGTATTGGTTTTTGTGTAATGGGGTCCAAGAATTTCTCTCCATGATTATTTATAACATTTATTTTAGTAAAATAGTTCCACATCATGGATTTTGTTCTACTGGGAACAAAACTGTTAATACTTTGATGCAACTAATAATCAAAAAATGCAACTAATGCAACTAATAATCAAGAAATGTGTCCGTTCAACATATGCAACTAACAATCAAAACATGTAACAAAATCAACAATTATCCGTCAATTAAATCATGATCTCTAATAAACAATATTTCAAAAAAATCAAGAATTAATGGTCACTTACTTGCTAGGATAGTAAGTGATCCCCAAAGCATGAAGCCAGGGTTCAGGAGTATACGCCCACACCAAATATACAACTGCATGCCCCCCAAACAAATAAGTAATTACAATTTTACCCCACGGGAGCATCACAAAAAATAAAAGGTTATGTGAATAAAAAAAAAGTAGACCTGTGGCGATGACGGTGGTGATGGAGCCGACGAAGCCGTAGACCTCGCCGGATTTGGGCCCGACGGCCGCGGGGGAACCAGGATCCGATATGGTGACGTGGGCCCTCCTCCCCTTCTTTCTCTCAGGAGGCTGAGGGTTCTCCGAGGGCTGTTCAGCGCGAGAGAGGTCGGAGAAGAAGGCCACTCGTCCATGCCTGTCGGGTAGGGTCGGGTCGATGGCGTTACGGAGCTTCGACCCGATGTAACTTTGAGTTCCGAAAAAAAATATACGAAGGACGCACTGCAGAGAAATATAGAAAGAACATAAGAAACCCTTCTTTAAGACTGGTGTTTGGTCGCTAAGAAAGTGAGCAAAAAGAAAAAAAAAAAAAAAGGGAAAATGAAACTCGATCATATGTGAATATGATTTCCATTTCTACATGAAAGACATTCACTTTCCTTCATCGTCCTAATAACAAAAATCTGAGAAAATTCATAAAGGGGTACTACTTGTCGTATCGACAACACAGAACAGAAAAGTGTTAGCATTCTAAATTTATAAAAGCCCCAAACGTGCATTATTACATTTTTTTCAATAATGCTACGGGAACATACTTCTTTTGACAGAGTCTGTACTCACACTGAGTGACACTGTATTAGAGGATGTCAATTATTACATCATTTTAAGACTTCTTTGACATACAATAATGTACTGCCACATCAGTGTGGCTACTGAGTGTGTCAACAAAAGTGCATCTCTATAGCATTACTCTATATTTTCTTTTTTTGTAGTCAGAGATGATGGACCAAGTATACCATCACCAGCCAAGAAGCAGAAGCTTCAAAAGAACCATCCTGATATAGAGCCCATTCCTGGCTTGTCTTAAATATACAGCTCTAGCCCATTAAAAGAGGGCCTAGTTTTCATTTTGTGATTTTTATAATGAGCCTTCACCGTACCTTTCAAATTAAAGACTGGGCGATCATCGATGGCAGAAGATTCAGTCATTTCATTAGTTGTGGAAGGACCTGTAGGTGCATACAACTTTTTGTACTCTTCAAACATGGAGTAAGCAACCATTTTTAGGGGTGAGCAGAAAACGGTTTTGGACCGAAAACCGACCCGAACCGACCCGAAATAACAATTCGGGTCGGGTTCAGACAATACGGGTCGGATAACGGTTTTGAAAACTGATGAATTCGGTTTATCGGTTCGGGTCGCGATTTTGGTATTCGGTTTTCGACCCGAACCGAAAACCGAATACAATTACCGTTTTGCCCATTCACTTTGTATATAAAGGAAAATAAACCCAACCCTAAAGCAATTCTCTCTCCTCTCCTCTTCTCAACTCATTTCGGCCGGCCGGCGCTCATTTTCTTTGGTGGCGCCACTCCAGCCGAAAGATGAAACCCTCTCTCTATAGACTCTCCAACCTTTCTCCACTAAAACTCTTCTCTCTGCAACTCCTCTCTCCTCTCATTTTTTCTTCTTTCTTCTTTTTCTCTTGATCTTTTGGATTTTATCGTTGTGAATGCTTCGATTTAGGATGTTCATGTATAGATCTATTTTTTTTTCCTTACGAATTTGTGAAGAATATGCATTTCATGTATAGATCTATTTTTTTTTCTTTTTTCTTACGAATCTGTGAAGAATGTATTTTTTATGTTTTCTCTTGATCTTTTGGATTTTACGGTTGTGCATGCTTCGATTTAGGATGTTCATGTATAGATCTCTCTTTCTTTTCTCTTTTTTTTCTTACGAATCTGTGAAGAATATGTTTTTTTTTATGTTTTCTCTTGATCTTTTGTATTTTAAGTTCATGTATAGATCTCTCTTTCTTTTCTCTTTTTTTTCTTACGAATCTGTGAAGAATATGTTTTTTTTTATGTTTTCTCTTGATCTTTTGTATTTTACGGTTGTGCATGCTTCGATTTAAGATGTTCATGTATAGATCTCTCTTTCTTTTCTCTTTTTTTTCTTACGAATCTGTGAAGAATATGTTTTTTTATATTTTCTCTTGGTCTTTTGGATTTTACGGTTGTGCATCCTTCGATTTAGGATGTTCATGTATCGATCTTTTTTCTCTCTTTTTTTCTTATTTTACGGTTGTGCATCCTTCGATTTAGGATGTTCATGTATAGATCTTTTTTTTTTCTCTTTTTTTTCTTGCGAATCTGTGAAGAATATACATTGTTTTCCTCTTTTTTTTTTTCTTGCAATGCAATTATTTTGCATTTTATTTTTTTGTTAACTAATAAACAATTTTTTCTTGCATGATTGGATTGACTTCACTGGACTAGACTATGGAGTCTATTACTATAGACATTACTGGAATTTAAAATAGAAAGAGGTTGCTTTATTGTTGCCTCTGATTGCTCTTAAGTCTTAACAGGTGCTGGTTTACCGTTTTGCCCATTCACTTTGTATATAAAGGAAAATAAACCCAACCCTAAAGCAATTCTCTCTCCTCTCCTCTTCTCAACTCATTTCGGCCGGCCGGCGCTCATTTTCTTTGGTGGCGCCACTCCAGCCGAAAGATGAAACCCTCTCTCTATAGACTCTCCAACCTTTCTCCACTAAAACTCTTCTCTCTGCAACTCCTCTCTCCTCTCATTTTTTTTCTTCTTTCTTCTTTTTTCTCTTGATCTTTTGGATTTTATCGTTGTGAATGCTTCGATTTAGGATGTTCATGTATAGATCTATTTTTTTTCCTTACGAATTTGTGAAGAATATGCATTTCATGTATAGATCTATTTTTTTTTCTTTTTTTCTTACGAATCTGTGACGAATGTATTTTTATGTTTTCTCTTGATCTTTTGGATTTTACGGTTGTGCATGCTTCGATTTAGGATGTTCATGTATAGATCTCTCTTTCTTTTCTCTTTTTTTTCTTACGAATCTGTGAAGAATATGTTTTTTTTTATGTTTTCTCTTGATCTTTTGTATTTTACGGTTGTGCATGCTTCGATTTAAGATGTTCATGTATAAAACTATTTTTTTTCTCTTATTTTTCTTACGAATCTGTGAAGAATATGTTTTTTTATATTTTCTCTTGGTCTTTTGGATTTTACGGTTGTGCATCCTTCGATTTAGGATGTTCATGTATCGATCTTTTTTCTCTCTTTTTTTCTTATTTTACGGTTGTGCATCCTTCGATTTAGGATGTTCATGTATAGATCTTTTTTTTTTTCTCTTTTTTTCTTGCGAATCTGTGAAGAATATACATTGTTTTCCTCTCTTTTTTTTCTTGCAATGCAATTATTTTGCATTTTATTTTTTTTGTTAACTAATAAACATTTTTTCTTGCATGATTGGATTGACTTCACTGGACTGGACTATGGAGTCTATTACTATAGACATTACTGGAATTTAAAATAGAAAGAGGTTGCTTTATTGTTGCCTCTGATTGCTCTTAAGTCTTAACAGGTGCTGGTGTTGTAATTCTAGAACACATGCTTGTATGAACACATGTTTTGCTGATGTTGTTACTGATTTGCAGCCAGTGGCGAGGCATTCATTGCAGCCAGTGGCGAGGCAAGACAAACTGACATGTACATTTGTTATACCTATTTTCGGTTGATTGTTATTTCTTGTTTCATCTTGAAAATTTTACTAACATTGTGTTGAGAAAGTGGCAATGATGACGATGGCTTGAAAATGTAGAATTTATACTACATGGCATCATATATTGATGCAAAAATCAGTCTTCTGAGCTACTCCCCCCCCCCCCCCCTATTTTCTTCTTGTTGTCATTGTGTTATCAAGGAAAGATACTGGAGTTTGGATGCAGTGATGCATTTGTTCTTGTAAAAATTTGTATTTGTAAACTGTTTTTTTTTCTATTTGTGAAATGGTGCTTATGAAGTAACTGTAAACTGGTGACTGGTGAGTAGTGCCAATGCTGTAATTCAAGAACTTTATGCAAACTGGTGCCTAATGCCTATGCTGTAAAATGGGGCCTATATCCTATTGGAGGTCAAGCTGCTTAGTTTGTGTGATGCCTATGTTATCTTATGATGCTCATAATCTTATGTAAAATGGTGGCTAATATTAATATGAGTTTTCAATCTATATGTTTTACGAAATGATCAAATTAGTTGCCATAAGAGTAAAGTGGTGCTGGTGCAAATTTGTTCCCACAAAATTTTCTAAATTTACCTATAAATTCTATGTTCAGGTCCGGCCTGTTGGCCCTTTCAATCTTATAAATTTATATAATTGCAGGCCCGGCCCACTGGGGCAGAAAACCGAACCGACCGATAACCGAACCGGTTTGGTTCGGCTCGGTTTTGTTCGATTTTTTCACAAAACGGTTCGGTTTGCGGTTTTTGAAAAACGGTTTACGGTTTTTTTTTGGTTTTTGAAAAATCGGTTCGGTTTGAACCGAACCGAACCGTTGCTCACCCCTAACCATTTTAACCTTCTCTATCATTGTGTCACCCTTTGATTGGCCATAAAGTTGATATAGCCATCGTACCAAATATGCAAATTTTTGCCTTGGATCAAAAAGTGGCGCAATGAAGACGACCATGTTCATCTTCTCGACGTCCCCCCAATACTTTTCGTATTTCTCTCATTTTATCCGCCATAGTAGATAACTCAAAGTTATCATTACTTTTAGCATTTTTCAAAAGAAAATCGATAGAAGAAATCTCTTCAAAAAAACTTGTTGGAAGTGACATACGAAAACCCCGACACACGTAAAGTGAATTCATAGAAATGTTCTAAGAAAGTACATAACCTTCTCACATTCATCCAATCGTCTTCGTTTGGAAACATGTTCTCACCCTCAAGCTATCTCTTAAATAGAAGATCTTCGTCTTGGAACCTCTCAAAGGCACTTTGAAATTTTGAGCGGTATCCAACATCAAATATGTTGAATTCCAACGTGTGCTCACATCTAGACAACAATTTTTTGCTTTCTATTTTTTCCATTTGAGCACAAGATTTAAACTTCTGAAAACGAGAAGGAGATTGCCTCACGTAGCTAATAGCTATCCGGACCAGAGCAACCGAAGAAGACATCATGTTCAACCCATCTACCACGACAAGTGTCATACTCTTATTACTATTATTATTATTATTATTATTATTATTATTATTTTGTTTCAAAAAAAAAAAGAAAAAAAGAAAAAAAAAGGGGGAGCAAGCCATGTGTCCCTTGTGAACACCCTAGATGCAAGCCATGTGTCCCTTGTGAACACCCTAGATGCAAGCCATGTGTCCCTTAGGAATTTCCTAGAAAGGGACACATCACCTATTTCTTTTCTATAAAGCAATAACCTCTCTCTCTCCCCATACACACAAACACTCACCACCACCCCCATCTCCACTTATTGCTGCTGTTGCCGGTTGTACATAATTAACATGTCTCGACATGATTATTGGTTAAAATAGATATTTTTGGGGTACCTATATATTATGGTAACCCTACCCCTATTAATTCTCAATTTTCTTTTCCTTAATTGCATCGTTAAAGGAGCACAGATAATAATTTGATATTTAGTGACATCGATTGATAGTTAGATATTATATATTCTCATGTCGTTAACAATTTTGTTCCAAGATATCTGATTAGTTTATAAACAGAGCAAATCGTAACAATAAAAAAAAAAGATTAAAATGCTTGCTTGCTAAGGAAAAAGTATAAACTTGCTTACTCGTTTAAGTCGCTTGCTAAGGTAAGAAAGCTTTAAAAACTGCACTTTATTAAATTGCGTGGGTATCCGGTGTTGAGGGTTGCTCCACCGAAGGGGTCGGCGAACCCGAGATATAATTGCGTGGTTCCGGTGTTGAGAGTTGCTCCACCGAAGGGGTCGGCGAACCCGGGTTTTAGTTATATCATATATTTATCTCTTGTGAATTTTCGGAGTCACCCGATACAAAGGAGACTCTGCCGAAATTTGTAAAAATTCCAAAAGAGTCAAAATTTCCGACTTTCTGAAAAATCGGGTTATTCCCTAAGACCTAAAGTCATTTAGGAAAGATTCTTAGAAACAACTAGGAAGCATCTGGCGTGTAGTGCCCCGTCCCTACATCGTGCCCCGTTTTCGTCCACGGGGTGCGCGAGAAAGGAACACTGTCGCCATCGATTCGGTCGGGACCGATAGGTCGGAATCGACCGAGTCGATCGAACGGGAACGGTTGAATTAAGATCCATTCCACGTTATGGAATGGCTTCTTCGGAACCAAGTCCCATATTCAGCGGGTTGCGCCTCGAGGATTGGCTCTGCGGCTGAGTCGGGAGAGACCTCCCGTTGCTCTGGTTTTCATGTCGCACTTGATTTGGCTTTGGCTTTCGTTTTCGTGAATGTTTTCGATGGGTTTTCGTGACGCGTTTCGAGCTCGCATTCATATCGA
>JANAVB010007200.1:14554256-14555375 GCA_029216955.1 Iris pallida | reverse complement strand
TTTGCAGTTTGATCTTAGAAATCCTTCAACTTCGCGGAGCGATTGCGATCAACTCCGACGTCCTTTTCGTGCGTCATTTTTTTCAGAACCGTGTCGAGGTTAGTTTTCCAAATATTAATTTTTCTTTTGGAATTTTATGTATGAATTTCTTTCTGGAAAATTATTTGAGTGTCGGTTGTCCAAAAATTGACGTGACGCATTATTTTTTCGAGATTTTGGGAGATTTCGAACTCTGTTTTGCGATCCGTTTGAAGTTTTGGAAAGCTGACAAGAAGATCTAAAACATATAATTTTTCCAAAAATTCAGGAATTCGTTTAATATTTTATTAATTCATTGAACTCAAATTTGATCGGTAATTCACCGATTTGGTCACGGTTAGCCATAACAGCGATAACTTTTGACCAAATCGTGATTTGTGGCACGGTCGATTCTAGCGCACTCATAGCGCTGAAATCTACTAAGATACACCCTCAAATAATTTATTTTGTAATGTTTGACTAGTTAGTCAATGTATGCCTCGATTTGTGTGCCACGGGCTTCGAATTTGGAACCATGACTTCAAAAGCCAAAATTTGTGTTTAAATTTTATTTCATAATATAATTAGATATTTAGGATTTTAGATGATTTATTCCAAAATTAAATAGAATTAATTAGGTTAACCAATTAGCCACTTGCTATGACTTTTAGAATATGATTTTAGATCGAACTTGTGGTTATTCGTGCACGGGTTCGTGGTACAATAGTATGGTATGGTTTGATAGCTTCTAGGCCAGAGTTCATCTTATCATCAACTTATGAAACCGGTTCTTTCAAAAATTCAGGCAAGTATACTTTTGCTTTATGTTCTTATTACATTATAATGCTATTCTTTATTGTATTTCATTAAGTATTCAGTTGAGACACGATTGTGACATGATATGCTTGTTGTATCATTGCTCGTTTATTGATTGTTTAGTGAGTCAGGAGAAGAAATGCCAGTAGATATATGAACAAATCCCAATGAATGTTAATGTGGATACCTAAGTCATATACCTCACGTATGGGTTAGTCGTACCTTAAAAATGTGAATAGCCATCTATGATGTACCGTATTAGCCCAACCGTTCACATGTC
Source organism: Iris pallida (assembly GCA_029216955.1). Classification (NCBI taxonomy): domain Eukaryota; kingdom Viridiplantae; phylum Streptophyta; class Magnoliopsida; order Asparagales; family Iridaceae; genus Iris; species Iris pallida. Next base: position 14,554,261 of record JANAVB010007200.1, on the reverse strand, counting down.
TAAAA
>JANAVB010007200.1:14544256-14549256 GCA_029216955.1 Iris pallida | reverse complement strand
AGGAAACTCATCGCGGCATATGCTCGTTATTACAAGTTAGACTTTCTTGTTGTTTATGATTGTTTACTTTAAAGAGTTCTTATAAGTTCTTTTATTTATTAGATGGTGCTCACACGCTCGTCCCAGTATGCCACCCTTGAAAATGGCACACTTCCTATCCAGCCGGTTGACCAGTTGACCGATGCACCTCCACCTACCATACTCTCCCACTCCATAAATCTACCAACCCAGATGCCTCCACCACCTTCCACATCACAGTTTCAGCAGGACCCGATACTCCTACCACCACCTATTAGTATACCTGCCCAGGCTTCCGTCACTCTCGACGGGGACCAACTGCTCACTCTGATCTAGGGGTTCCTAACGACCCATCAGGAGCAGACCACCTTACTCCGCCAGAGCATGGAGCATTCTGAGGAGCGTACCATGGCCCCACTACCAGTAGAGCCACGGTAGAGAGCGGGGAATATCAAGGACTTCATGGGCTTGAACCCCAGGGAGTTCATGGGGACTGAAGGCATCATAGTAGCAGATGACTGGCTAGACTCGGTAGAGAGAAAGCTCCTCGGAGCTAGGTTACCGGATGACCTTCAGGTCGAGGCAGCAGAATTTCTGCTGACAGAATTGGCAGGAGTTTGTTCAGGAATGATCCATTATTCACGAGAGGGAGGGCCACATGGGATCAGTTCAAGAAGAAATTCTTCTCGACCACCGCTAGAGTAGCCATGGGGCTACAATTCCAGAACATCCAGCAGGAGAACCGTTCTGTTGACGAGTATGCGGCAGAGTTTAGTCGTTTGAGTTGTTTCGCTCCTATTCTGGTTGCAGACCCAGAGAAGATGACGCGTAGGTTTTGCCATGGTCTAGTCCCAGACATTGGCATTCTTTTAGTGGCAAACGGGATGACTGACTACTACCAGAGCCTAGAGTTGGCCCAGAGCATAGAGGAGCGTCTTCTGTCTTGCAAGAGGTCGACTTTCGTACACTACGAGGGACCTTCCAAATGCCAGGCTTTCCAGCCGAGAGCCCCGGCGCCGCACCAGCAGACATATCGCCCTTCCACACCACATCACCCAACCCCACCAATTAGAGCCCCGGGACCACGGCAGCAGAAGGGAGCTGTGTGTTCATTCTGTAGGAGGCCAGGCCATGACGCTTCCGTCTGCAAGAAGAGGTTGGGGAAGTGTTTAGCTTGTGGGTCTACCATCCATCAGCTTCGGGAATGCCTAATAGCGAGGGTACCAGGTGCTGGACCCCCATCTAGAGGACCGCCGCTTCCGACTCAGCAGCAGAGGTTTGGGCAACATCTGCAGCAGCAGAAGGGACCCTAGGGGAAGGCTTATAGTCTAGCTCTTGAGGCAGAGCCGGAGCAGGTTTCGGAGCCAGATTATTTGGCCGACTTCATCATCGGTCATATTTATTTGCATACTTTTCTAGCTCTATGCTTGTTTGATTCCGGTGCATCGCATAGCTTTCTGTCATTAGAATTTTTGCATAAACACCACTTAGTAGCTACACCTACCGAGAAGATGAGTAGAGTAATGACGGAAGGCGGACCAGTACCCATTAGGGCTATCTATAGATGCTCTATTACTATAGCTGGAAGAGAGTTTGGGGGACGATTCTTTGTGATGCCACTTTCTGGGTATGATATCATATTGGGAATGGATTGGCTTAGCTATGCTCATGCAGCTATAGACTGTCATGAGGGTAGTATTCTGTTCAGTCCTCCAGGCACGACACCATTCAGTGTTAGAAGGACAGGGCCGGAGATTAGCCTAGAGCCGAACTGTTGTACGACAGTTGGAGAGTTAGCACCGCCACACCCTATCATTAGGGAGTTTATGGATGTATTTACAGAGGATGTTCCAGGACTTCCGTCTGACAGAGATGTGGAGTTCACTATAGATTTAGTACCGGGTTCATCATCAGTATTCCGGGCTTGCTATAGAGTGAACCCCAAGGAGACCGTAGATATAAAGAAGCAGATTGATGACCTGTTGAAAAAAGGTTTCATTCGATCTAGTGCTTCTCCATGGGGAGCGCCAGTGCTTTTTGTGCCGAAGAAAGATGGTTGTGCCGAAGAAAGATGGTACAGTCCGGTTATGTATTGACTACCGGGCGTTGAATACCATCACCATTAAGAACAAATATCCTCTGCCCAGGATAGATGATTTGTTCGACCAGTTGAGTGGGGCGAAGGTATTTTCCAGGATAGATTTGAGATCCGGTTATCACCAGGTGAAAGTCAGGACTGAAGACATCCAGAAGACTGCGTTCAATACGAAGTATGGGCAGTACGAGTTTTTGGTGATGCCATTTGGTCTCACAAGTACGCCAGCTGTCTTTATGAACTTGATGAATAAGACATTTTACCACTATCTGGATAAGTTCGTCGTGGTATTTATTGACGACATCCTGATATACTCGAAGACGCCGGAGGAGCACGCAGAGCACTTACGGACAGTTTTGGGGATTCTGAGGCAGGAGAGGTTGTATGCCAAATTGTTGAAGTGCGAGTTCTTTTTAGACCAAGTGGAGTTTTTCGGTCATGTGGTTACTGGAGAGGGAATCTCAGTGGATCCCAGGAAGATTGCTGCCGTCGAGACATGAAAGGCTCCGACATCGGTTTCAGAGATCAGAAGCTTCTTGGGTTTAGCAGGCTATTATAGAAAGTTCATCCAGGACTTTGCTAGGATAGCTGAACCCATGATGAAGCTGACGCAGAAGGACGCAGAGTACATCTGGTCAGAGGACTGCCAGACAGCATTTGAGGAGCTGAAGAAGAGGCTGACGACCGTTCCAGTTCTGACATTACCTTCAGGATATGGAGGTTTCACCATTTACAGTGATGCTTCGAAAAAGGGGCTAGGAAGTGTCCTACAGCAGCATAGAGAAGTGATTGGTTATGCATCTAGGCAATTACGGACTCATGAACGGAACTATCCTACCTACGACCTAGTGTTAGCTGCGGTGATCTTTGCACTCAAGTTGTGGAAACACCACTTATATGGAGAGCGAGTGGAAATCTTTACTGACCACAAGAGCTTGAAGTATGTGTTCACACAGAAGGAGCTGAACATGAGGCAAAGACGATAGTTGGAATTGATGAAGGACTTCGACATCGATTTACAATATCACCCCGTGAAGGCAAATGTGGTGGCGGATGCACTGAGCAGGCATCCGATGGCATGGTATCTGATGATAGATCGATATTTGCAGGAAGATCTGGAGAAGCTCGGTATCGAGATGGTTCGTCAAGGATCAATGGTACAGATGATGGCGCTAGACATTCAGTCGGGTTTGATGGAGCAGATCAAGGAGACTCAGTCTACAGATGAGAGCCTCCGCAGACTCAGAGTCCAAGCTTTACTTGGATTGCTAGATGACTTCACCGTAGCAGAGGATGGATCCTTGAGGCACGACAGCCGGTTATGCATGCCGAAGGGAGAGCTGATATAGGCAGTCTTGCAGGAGGCTCACCGATCGCGATATTCTATTCTTCCTGGTGCCAACAAGATGTACCGTGACTTGCAAAAACATCTTTGGTGGCACGGAATAAAGAGAGATGTATCACGCTTCATTTCCAGATTCCTAGTTTGCCAACAGGTCAAGGCGGAGCGTCAGAGGCCAGCTGGTCTATTGCAGCCATTACCCATTCCCGAGTGAAAGTGAGGGCATATTACGATGGACTTCCTTTCAGGGCTTCCTCGTTCCCAAGGAGGAAAGGATGCCATATGGGTCATCGTTGACAGGCTGACAAAGTGTGCTCACTTCAAACCCTTCAAGGTGGGGCTCTCCACCGAGAAGTTGGCGGAGCTATACATGCAGCAGATAGTTCGCTTTTACGGAGTACCGGTGAGCATTGTATCGGACCGGGACAACAGATTCACGTCCTATTACTGGAGGAGCTTACAGAAGGAGTTGGGCAGTCAGCTCAAGTTCAGTATAACGTACCACCCACAGACCGATGGACAGTCCGAGAGGATGATTCAGACGCTCGAGGACATGCTGAGGACTTGTGTGCTGGACTTTGCGGATCATGGGAGAGCCATCTTCACTTGGTAGAGTTTTCATACAGCAACAGCTAGCAAGCCAGCATCGATATGTCATCTCCATTCAAGGCACTGTATGGACGCCGATGCTGTACTCCGCTCTTTTGGGATAATGTTGGGGATAGAGTTATGCTTGGGCCAGAGATGATCACTGATGCAGCAGAGAAGGTCAGGATGATCAGAGACAGACTCAGAGTTTCTCAGGACAAGCGGAAACACTGGGCTGATGCTAGTCGCAGACCGATGGAGTTCGCTGACGGAGATATGGTTTTGGTGAAGATATCACCTACTAGAGGGACGATCCGGTTCGGACGAGGCGGCAAGTTGAGCCCCAGATACATTGGACCATTCGAGATACTCGACAGGATCAGAGAGGTAGCTTACATGGTTGCACTTCCACCCAACCTAGCAGGAGTTCACGATGTCTTTCATGTGTCTCAGCTGAGGAGATACGTTCCAGACCCCAGCCATGTGCTAGATCATTCAGAGTTGGAGATCGGACCGAGTCTTGCAGTTACTGAGCAGCCAGTAGAGATATTGGACCGGAAGGAGAAGAGGCTGAGGAACAAAGTCATACCCTTGGTCTGAGTAGCTTGGGCCGTCACTCTCCGGGGGAATATACTTGGGAGAGGGAGTCGGACATAAGGGAGAGATATCCTTACTTGTTCGACCCACCAGCCGCGAGGGAACCATCCGTTCCCGCTTGATACCATAGAGGTTAGTCTTAACTCGTAGCCTTCGTCATTGTTTTAAATTGCTTGCTATGTTAGAATGTTTGTAGAGGCTTCTATCCTTGTGAATTTCGAGGACAAAATTTTTCAAGGAGGAAAGATTGTAAGCTCCTAAATATTTTAACTATTTTAATTAAGGATTTTTAGTTACAAATAACATTTTTATCCTTAAAATAAATTATTATAATTATTAGAAATTTTCTAGGATTTTTAA
>JANAVB010007200.1:13876756-13881756 GCA_029216955.1 Iris pallida | reverse complement strand
GTGACAAATCTACCCTCCTTAAAAGAATTTCGTCCTCGAAATTTAAACAACTCAATACATGCAAACAGAAACAGTAAACTTGAAAAGCATATACCTCATGGCTCGAAGAGATATGGGAATCGCTCCCGCATGTCGTCCTCTCTCTCCCAGGTAGACTCACCTGGAGAGTGGTGCCTCCATGCAACGCGAACCAAGGGAATGACCTGGTTCCAAGCACCTTCTCTCTTCGGTCCAAGATCTCAACCGATTTATCTGGATAGCTGAGTGTCGGTCCCACTTCGATCTCAGAGTGGTCCAAGACGTGACTGGGATCTGCCACGTACCGTCTCAGCTGTAACGTGGAACACGTTGTGCACTCCCTCTAGTGCGGGCGGTAACTCCAACCGGTAAGCCACTGCACCGATCCTGTCCAAGATACGGAAAGGTCCGATGTATCGTGGACTAAGCTTCCCGCCGCCACCAAAACTAATCGTGCCACGCGTCAGAGAAATCTGCAGGAACACAAGATCACCAACCTAGAACAAAAACACAAGGCTTAAAGCTTGATCTAAAACAATCACAATCAAACTCAAATACTAGAAAAATCTAAACTATACCTCAAACTCCAACGGCCTCCGGTGGCTATCGGCCCAATGCCGCTGCCTATCCTGCGCCACCCGAAGTCTATCCCTGATAACTCTGACCTTCTTCGCAGCATCCACTACCATCTCAGGGCCAAGCAAAGCCCTCTCGCCGACATCATCCCAAGACAAGGGAGTACGGCACCTCCGTCCGTATAGAGCCTCGAAAGGTGACATCTCTATACTGGCTTGGTAGCTATTGTTGTAAGCAAACTCTACCAAGTGAAGGTGGTCCTCCCAAGATTCCCCGAAGTCCAAGACATAGGTACAAAGCATATCCTCGAGGGTCTGAATCGTCCTCTCCGACTACCCGTCTGTCTGGAGGTGGTATGCGGTACTGAACTTGAGCGATGTGCCCAAGCTAAGCTGTAAAATCCTCCAGAAGTGGGAAGTGAATCGGCTGTCCTGATCCGAGACTATACTCACTAGAACTCCGTACAATCAGACTATCTACCGCACGTACATCTCGGCCAGTCTCTCCGTAGACAAACCCACCTTGAAAGGCAAAAAGTGGGCCGATTTGGTCAATCGATCAACAATGACCCAAATCGCATCCTTCCCTCTTGGAGAGCGTGGAAGTCCAAATACAAAGTCCATAGTGATATGCTCCCACTTTCACTCAGGAATGGGTAGTGGCTGGAGCAATCCACCGGGTCTCTGCCTCCCGGCTTTCACCTGCTGGCACACCAAGCATCTAGAAACGAACTGAGCCACCTCGCATTTCATGCCATACCACCAAACATGCTGTCTCAAGTTTCTATACATCTTGTTGGCTCCAGGATGCATAGAGTACTGAGAACGATGCGCCTCCTGAAGAACATCCTCCCGAAGTCCTTCGCTCGGCACGCACAATCTGGTACCATGCCTCAATGACCCATCTCCCGCAATAGAGAAATCATCCAACAGTCCTGCCCGGACCTGCTCCTTGATGACCCTCAGAGCCTCATCCTCAAATTGAGCTGCTCTAACTCTGTCCATCAGCTCTTACTGCACCTGAAGACCCCACATCTGCTCCTCGAACCCAGGAACTATCACCTCTATGCCCAAGCTCTCTAGATCTGCCAGAAGGTGACGATCCATCGTCAAATACATGGCCACGGGATACCTGCTCAAAGCATCCGCAACCACGTTGGCCTTCCCCGGATGGTACTGTAAGGATATATCAAAATCCTTCATCATCTCTAACCATCGCCTCTGCCTCATATTCTGCTCCTTCTGGGTAAACACGTACTTCAAGCTCTTGTGATCTGTATAGATCTCAACTCGCTCTCCGTACAAGTAGTGTTTCCACAGCTTCAAAGCAAAGATGACCGCTGCCAGTTCCAGATCGTAGGTAGGGTAGTTCCTCTCATGAGGACGTAACTGCCTAGATGCATAGGCAATCACCTTCCTGTGCTGCTGAAGTACACAACCCAAACCCCGTCCTGAAGCGTCACTGTAGATCGTATAACCACCAGATCCAGATGGCAGCGTCAAGATAGGAGCTGTAGTCAACCTCATCTTTAGCTCCTCAAAGGCGGCCTGGCACTCCTCGGACCAAACAAACTCCTCGTCCTTCCTGGTAAGTCGGGTCATCGGCTGGGCAATCCTGGAAAAGTCCTGTACAAACTTTCGGTAATAACCTGCCAGACCCAGAAAACTCTGAACCTCTGCTACTGAGCTCGGCGTAGACCAGGACTCCACTGCAGAAATCTTCTTCGGATCCACTGAAATTCCCTCGCCAGAGACAACATAACCTAGAAACTCCACGCGATCCAAGAAGAACTCGCACTTCGACAGCTTTCCATATAGCTGTTCCCTCCTGAGAGTGTCCAACACAATCCTCAGATGCTCCTCGTGCTCCTCTGGCATCTTCGAATAGATGAGAATGTCATCGATGAAGACCACCACGAACTTGTCAAGGTACTGATGGAATACCTTGTTCATCAAGTTCATGAATACCGCCGGGGCGTTGGTCAACCCAAACGGTATGACGGTATACTCATACTGGCCATAACGATTCCGAAATACAGTCTTTGGAATGTCATCCCGCTTCACCTTCAGCTAATGGTACCCGGAACGCAAGTCGATCTTCAAGAGCACCCTCGCGCCGCTCAACTGGTCGAACAAGTCATCAATCCTTGGCAAAAGATACTTGTTCTTGATAGTAAGGTTGTTGAGCGCCGTCTAATCAATACACATACGTACCGTACCATCCTTCTTCGGGACAAAAAGAACTGGCGTGCCCCAAGGTGAAGAACTAGATCGGATAAAGCCCTTGTCCTGCAGCTCATCGACCTATTTCTTCAGCTCCGCTAACTCACTGTTGTTGATTCTATAGACGTGCTATAAGATAGGCTCAACGTCCGGCACTAAATCTATAGATAACTCAACATCACGATCTGGCGGCATCCCAGGCAACTCCTCGGGAAAAACATCCAAGAACTCAGCAATAAGTGGATGTGGCAACACCGGCCCCGCCAACAACGCTCCGTAGAATCTATCTCCTAGCTCCGCTGCACCTCGGGTGAACTCAAACTCTGGCTCTCCCGGCAGCCTGAATAGAATCCTGCCTCCTCTGTAGTCTATGCTAGCATGGTGCGCGCTCAACCAGTCCATACCGAGTACCACATCGTAACTCGGAAGTGGCATTACGAGCAAACACACACTCAGCTCCCGGCCTCTCAAAGAAACTCTCCGTCCCTTGTAAACATTATTAACTAGGATGATGCCATTCCCAGTCATAATCTTGCAAGTCCTACCAAGATACTCAGCAATGATATTGTTCCTAAGAGCAAAAGAAACAGACATAAAACTGTGCGTAGCACCAGAATCAAACAAGGCTAAGGCAGAAAAAGAATCGAGCAGAACAGAACCTGCGACAACATCTGCTATAGGCTCCATCTCCTCGGCTGCAAGGGCAAAAGCTCTGCCCTGAACACCCTTCTGCTGGCAGTGCTGGACAAATTGCTGCCGCTAGGTCAGAAGTGGACCCCGCTGCTGAACTACAGGCACACTAGCTGGTGCCCTCAGAACAGGTACACTCTGAGCTGCTCCAGTAACACGTGGGTTCTTAGGACACTCCCGTATCTGATGCCCAGCGGCACCACAAAAGAGGCACAAATCCAGCCTCCTCATGCAGAACTCAAAGAGGTGACAGGGCTTCTTACAGTAGTAGCACGGAGGATCATCCTGCCCCTGATGCTGCCGAATTCTTTGGACAGGTGCCCTGGCCTGCACCTGCTGCTGATGATGCTGGAACGGCTGATGCTGAAGCTGAGGGCGCTTAGCAGCCTTCGCGCTGCTACTGGCCCCTGAAAATAAATTACGATCCCTCTCGGACTTCAAGCCCCACTCTCTCTCCACCTTTCGAGCCTCCGTATAGACCTCTGCATATGTCGCATAGAAGGAAGGGATCAGGATCTTGATATCCCATGTCAATCCCTCCCGGAAGCGCTCTACTCGGATTACTGGGTCGCTCACCATGTACTCTGCATATCGGCTCAGCCGGCCGAACTCCACCGCATACTCCTCCACAGTCATACTGCCCTGCTGTAGGTTCTGAAACTGTCGTACTAGGTCGATCTTATCTGTGGGGAAAAAGAACTTCTCTCTGAACAGGGCCCGAAACTCAGCCCAAGTGTGGCCCTCTCCTGCAAGAGCCGACTCATTCCGGAACCATGTTCGGGCAACATTTAATACTGCAAGCCAACCGCCTCGACCTTCAGGTCGTCTGCCAGGCGGGAGGCCCTCATCTGACGATCGATATCCTTGAGCCAGTCATCAGCATATACAATGCCCTCGGTCCCTCTGAAATCCCTCGGACCCATCTTCTTGAAAGCCTGGATGTCTCCGGGCTTCTGCTGCTGCACCTTCCGCTGTAGAGCCCCACGCTCCGCCGTAGCCAGGGCCAACCTATGGGCATCCTCCATGCCCTGGCAGCGTTACCTCAGTCTGTCTCATCTGTGCCTCGTGCTGGGCCCGCTGGGACTCCTAGCACCTGCTGAAAGAATGCGAGCATCTGCAACATATCTGTAGGAAGAGGAGGCAACGGAGGAATAGCTTCCACCACCGACGTAGAGGAGTCCTCTGCTGAGGAGGAGGAAGAATGCCCCCGACAGCTCCCGTCGTAGCCCTCGGTACTGCAGGAAGAGCACCCGCAGTGACTCCAGGGACAGTCATCGAGAGCGCTGGAGGAGTACCCCCAAGAGCCCCTACTGAAGTCCCCACTGTAGGGGAAGTGACTGGAGCTTGTCCGCCAGAGGTAGCAGACCTCTCCGTCTTTCCGTGCTCCTCACCAGAAGAATGAGTCATAACCATCCTGGAGACAGATTGAAAAGAAGATATCAATATGGCACAAGAAGGACTGTATCAAAGGAGGACAGCTAGAATGCATTAAAT
>JANAVB010007200.1:13756756-13871756 GCA_029216955.1 Iris pallida | reverse complement strand
TTGTTTATAGTAACGACGAAGATCAGTCACTAATATATAATAATAGTGACTGAATTCCGTCATAAATAATAGTAGTGGTGGACCATGAATAATGGAGTTAGTGTCAGTCACTACTACGAGCGACACTAGTACTATTAGTGATGAACGAATCCCTAAATCCATCATTATAATTGGACATGCCATATAGATAAGTATTTATCTTTTAATATAAAAAAATATTTAATATTTATTACTAACTAATAAGTTAGTCACTACTGTTGGATCATTAATAATTATTATTAACTAATAATTCTGTCACTATTGTTTAAAAATTAACAAAACTACTAGAAACTAATAAGTCAGTCACTGTTGTTGGGTCATTAATAAAATTATAAAATTTACAGAAATATGGTTGTCACACCATTTAGCGAGAGTATATTGTAATAAACAAATAATAAAAAATATGTCAAATATTCATATAGAAAGGGTTCTTCTTTCATATTTAATATACCTCTCAAGATCACTTCCATTTTATGAAACCTTGCTTACAAAAAGAAGAAAATAAAATTGTACAATCATCTACATGACTGATAATTCTGCAAATATTTTGTACAATAAATACATTTGATAATAAATGCACAGGAAGCAAATAAACAAATGACTGTAGCTAAGAACCGAGCTTATTTTTCATAGCTTATAATTTCAAAACTAAATCTAAGCTTTTGAGTGTACATATTGCTACAAGTTTAGTCCTCTTCTTATTCTTTAGCTTCCTGAAAGCACAACACTCTATTTGTCGAATTCTTTCTCTGCATACACCCATCATTTCTTCTATCTCTTGAACAATTTTTATCTTTCCATCTTCCAGTCCAAATCTCTATCTAACCACCTGCTTTTCTCTCGGACCAAATGTCTCCAATACTTTGTGAAAATCTTGGTTCATGAATTGCTTGATAAGAATATCTTTTATTGTTGCATCAGGATCAACTATCACTTCCTGTAGAATAAATACTACCACATCTATCAAGAGGGACAAATTAACATAAAACATCCTTCCGTAAATGTATAAGAAAATGGAAGACATGTGGGACTAATGGAAGGCTTTGGATTTTGATTGTTACCAATATTTTGCTTTAAAGATCTTGGAGCTTTTGGTGTTAGCATTACATCTTCGAGTCTCTTCATTCTCAATCATGTTGGTTATGCAATTTCCTTATCGTTAGGAAGAATTACTATCTACGGGCTGAACCTGGAGGAAAGACATCGGCTATCTGTAGAAGCATGAAAATTTCAGCAATAAAGCCTTATGCGCCCAAGCCAACGAGGACATATGCGCCTAAGTGAACTCGCATGCGCCCAAGTCACCCTGTGAAGCTCTATGCGCCCAAGTCACCCTGTGAAGCTCTATGCGCCCAAGTCATCCTGTGAAACTATATGTGCCCAAGCCACCCTGTGAGGGAGGGCGCATAGCCTGAAACAGGGCTATGCGCCCAAAGCCTGACTCGGTCAAAGCTATGATCAAAACGTGCACCGAAGCGCACGGCTACGTCAGTCTCCACGAGCAGTCGTGCACCGAAGTATACGGCCACGTCAACACCACAACCAACCCACGATCTCGCAGCCTGCATGCGCCTACACCCTATACGCCCAAGGCAGGACTATGCGCCCACATGAAAACCACTGTGTTTTCTCATGTGGGCGCATAACATTATTTTAGCTCAAGAACAACCATAAAAAGGGGTCTCATCCCTCTTCAAAACACGAAATGGAGAGCATTTTAAGAGCCAAATTGCTGTACTTCTTGCCAGTGAGCCGAGAGTTAGCAATTTTCTTAGATTTTCTCCCACTTTTATAATCGGAGTGTCAACGGAGTAAAGGAGCAACTACCGCCCAATCTCCATCGTTCTATTCTCCAAAATTTTTTTGTACTCGGGGATCCTCAGCGCAGGATCTTTCAGGCGTACTCAATTTGTGGTACCTTACGCCAATAAAAAAAGACAACGTATCTTCTTCCTTTTGTGTGTGTCCATAAAAATGGCGACTCTACTGGGGACTACCTTTTTCTCTGACGAGAACGTGGTGATGCAATCCGATACCGACAAAGTGGGGAGCACTCAGAAGATGCTGATCGTAAAGTTCGATCAGCAGGCGTTTGAAGAGATGCTCTCGAGGGATGGCTCTACTCCCTCAAAATCAGCGAATCCAAACAAGTTTCACAAGACTTGGCTTCCGAAGGCTCGCTGTACATATCCTGCTGGTATCATAGCAGATATGCAACTGGAGGACTCTGTCACATGGGCGTATGACTCTGCCACAGAAGCTCCCCAAATAAAGAAGGCTCACACCATTTCGGGCTCTACTAGCCCAGTGACTTCTTTCCCGCACAACCGATAACAGAGTGTTCGACGCTCGAGACTTGGCAAAGGAAAGCACTATGATGCCAAGATTCAGGGTGTTCGATACTCTGGGCAAACCCAGCGAGGCTCACAAACGAAGAAGGTGAAGCTGGAAGAAAACAGCGCTACTCCACCAAGCATGCGTCCAAAGCTATGCGCCCAAGAGGGTGTTTGGGCGCATAACTCCAATCAGAATGCCTATGTCTTCGACAGATTGGGCATCCAGGGTCATGCGCCCAAGGCTATGCGCCCAGGCTCGACTGATCCATACTATGCGCCCACATCGAGGAGTCTCAAACATGCTGTCAAGAAGCATGCGCCCAAAGCCAATCTCCAAGGGCTATGCGTCCACAGCTAAAAGACAAGCCCCAACGCGTATAGCACGGGGCTGTCTTCAAGGACATCACAAAACTTAGGTGTGGGGGTTTCCCCTGTACGTTAACTAAGTCTGGATGTGCCAACTCTTCTTACGAACCCGCATGCAAAGCTCGACGATGCATGCAACATGGGTTGTAAGGCAAAACTCCCTTCCACTAACTTACGCGACATGATAAATCATAAGTGTAAAGCGAGGGAGGATATAATAATTCATAGTACACATCCGTGCACCAGTATTATCATCAACTGTTGCTGCTCCAAAGCAACAAGAGTGCCTCAGAGACAGTCCGTGTTTCGACGGCTGCATTTCTCTGACGATAAAAAGCCGCTGTGTGTTTCATCCAACATGGCTTTATGGGGTCCCCCTTACGGAAGCCAAAATCAAAAATGGTGGACCACGAACCCAACTTTCTCTCTCAGTTCCACGAGAAGAATAAGACGAAGTCTACCAACAGATGGCCAGCAGGCTGTCATATCTGAAGGAGTCTATATGGGTACTCGGTCAAAGGCAAGATTCCGTATAGATGGCAAAGACTCCCAAGCTGGAGGTAGTATTCCCTTAGAGTCTTTAACGGATGAGCTTCACACTGGGGATAGCCTTCCAGAGGACGATGATCCCTTCGAGTCTGATGGCGACTATCTACCTTCTCTACCTGAAGATGAGGGACTTGTCAACTCAGAAACGGACAGTATCAGCAACAATTGTACCGTTTCCTCTGTTCATCCTCGTATGTTATCTACATACATGGCGGATGGAGAAAGACTTGATAAAGCCAGTGATCAGACCAGCAAACAGCTAGAGGGTCTTGAAACAACATTCACCAGGATCACTGATATGCTTACCAGTATCATGGCGGTTCAAGCTGCTGGGGCTGTTCCTCCACCTCAACAAAACATCTCGGCTCATGCTAGTCCGGCTCATAGCAACAAACCTCCTTCACTGCAAAAGAACTATCATTCCGTTGTGCCTTCCCCGAATCTTACAAATGCTGGGGGTGGTCTTTCGCCAACGATGCCTGACAACCGTTCAGCAGCCGTTTCCCAACACCTGCTTAATCAACAGGATGCAATTGATTCCCTAGTTGCCCGTCTCGACACCATCTTACACAAAGACGAGCTTCAGAAGATGGGGATATCTCAACCTTATCCTCCTGAGTGTGTGAATGCTACTTGCCCTCCTAACTACAAACCGCTGATGCTAAATTCATTTGACGGATTGACTTCTCCTTGTCAACACATGACATACTTTAATACGCAGACTCTACACTTACCCAGGGACGATCCGTTCTTGTCAAAGCTGTTTATTAGCACCTTACAGGGGGTAGCTTTCGAATGGTTCTGCAGTCTGCCTGACGGTTGTATCAATTCATTTAAAGACTTGGATAGGTTGTTCCTTAACAGGTCTTACGAGAGTGGCATGCATGTTAGTATGTCCACCCTCATCGAGACCAAGCAAAGGAGGACTGAGTCTGTCATCGCCTTCATCGAATGCTTCAGGCGGATAGCACTGAAGATGCCCTTCGGCATACCAGACTCAGAACTTACGGATACTTGTCGACATAACTTCCTTCCTACGGTGAAGTTTTATCTGGGTATACATAAGTATGATACATGGCCCACTTTCATTGGGGCCGCTGATGCTGCTGAAAATGACGTTCCTAATCTGGAACTATTGGGGTTAAAAACACCTAAATTTGAAGACAAGGGCAAGCATCTTCAAACTATTCCTGTCCGTGGGGGTAAAGAAAAAGAAGTCCTGAAGGTCGACACTTCCAAAGGAGCTTTCAATTCTCAGGGTGCCTCCGACAAGCCTAAAGAGACCTCCTCCTTTGACGAAAATGATGTCACTACCATCTTTCACACATTGACGAAGGGTAATAAGCTGACATTGCCTCCACCATGACGTCCTATAGAGCCGAACCAGCTCAACGATCCCAAGTACTATCTCTATCATCAGTACGTGCATCATTCCACCAAGGACTGCATCGTCCTGAAGAAGAAGATACAATAGCTCATCGACAACCAAGTGATCAACCTCGAAGCTGAAGACAAGGCCGTATCTTCTAACATGATCTTTCTTCAGTTAGGTGACTTTCCTTCCACAGAAGTCCCAGACGGTATGATCCCGATCCCTAAGACAATAATAGAAGTCGTCAACGTACCGTCAGCTCGCAACTCAACCCTGGTGCCACTCACGATTGAACGTGATGAGATTTGTGGGTCTATCCGGACCTTGTACAAGAGATGACACATGGGGTGGTATCTCCCAAAGCAAAAAGGGACAAGAAATACAAGTCATGCCATATGGTGTCTTCTTCCATCTACGAGGTTCTATCTGGTGAGATACGATCGAGGAAGACTTATCTTCGGACGTACGATCCCGTACAAGAAGAAGCAGTACGTTCTCAAGCTCTTACTACCCCCACAAGCTCAGAAGTTGGCCCGTCTAAGCCTTCAACTACCGACAAAACCAAGCAGAAGGAGACGCGGTTTGACAAGTCTCTGAAGGCGCCAGCTCCCGAAGGCATGGACCGGCCCTACAACTTTGACATACTGGCACAGCTAGCTAATACACCTGCCAGGTTGTCTCTGTTCGATCTATTGGGACTCTCCAAAGAAACGCGAAAGGCCTTAAGTGAGGCATTACTACATGTCGACTTTTATCTCGCTGAAGTCAAAGCCCTACTGAAGACCCTATCTCCTGTCCTCACTGCCACAGTACTATGGAAGTGGTGCCCAACATCACCTTTTTACACGAGGACATGCTACTCAAAAATAATCATCATGATAGACCCCTGTACTATACAGGGTATATCGAAGCGATCAAGGTGGACCGCATGTACATCGATCCAGGATCCTCCTACAGCATCATTCATAGAAGTTTGCTTTAAATTCTGGAAATCCCTCTGCACAAGCTATCTGCAACTGATACAACTATCATGGCTTTCAATGCTGGTCGAAGCCACCCGCTGGGCAAGATCCGTCTCAAGTGCCAGATCGGTGATCTTCGAACGGAGGTATTTTGCTATGTGATCGATGTCAATGTATCCTACAATGTCTTGTTGGGATGTCCATGGATACTTGAGAACATGATCGTTCCTTCCACACTTCACCAGTGCTTCAAGTACGTCAACAGCGACGGTATCGTGAAGACAGAGTTTGCCGATGTCGATCCTTTTAAGGGCATCGAAGCCTACTATGGAGATTCGATACTTTACCAATCTCAGCCCTCCAAGGATGACGGCAACGAAGCTGATAATGAAGCTGAAGCAAGTTCATCCTCCAATGATGGTCCTCTGATTATCCGAGTAAAAGGACGTACTACTCTAAAAAGTAATCCGAAGCCTCTCACAATCTGGAAGAAAAAGAAGAACCCTGACAAGGTCAAACCATTGACCATCACTCACCGCAAGAACCCTGACAAGGTTAAACCTCAGGAGGAACCTGCCGAAGTCCGTCCTCCCAATCCTGAAGAATTACCCTACGTGATGAACTTGGCCAAGACTGTGGCTCCTCTTCAGATGATGATCCTCTCAATGAATATATCAATACTCATAATAATGTACCTTCAGCGGATGATGTTATCCCTGAAGAAGAACTTGCATATTTTCTTAGTAAAGGTTTATCTTTTAATTACTCCGATGTCTACCAATCTATAAACCACTACATAGATACGATATACGCTCTAAAGCACGTCATAGGACCACACCTCTGCATGCCGGTCACGATGCCTCACCTGCGGGAAAATGTTTACCCAGAAGATATCCACTACTTCATCGTTCCAGCCAGAAAGAAGGATGAAGAACTAATCATCTTCGGTCGAATAATTGGCAAAAGAAAGTTCGTTCCGGACTCCACTTCTCCCAAGCACAACACAGAAGCTGACTATGACTCTGGGAAAATACAACTTTTTCGGTATAGTTGGCAGCCCAAGAATATCATCCAGAACATGGGATATGACATCAAAAGCGACTAAGGGCTAAATTACGGCCGGGGACGACGGTTGCCAATACGACACTTTGCTCCTCCCGACAAACCCGAGAACTACTATCAGCAAAACGGTGTTGGTTTGGGTTATGTTACTCCTCCAACAACTCCCGAAAGATCAGATGATGAAGCAGATCATTTTTTTCATTCTTCTAATTCCTTTATCAGGGACTCAGACTCCAGCATTGGCGACATGTTCAAAGCAACTCTGTCCGTCAACATAGTTTTCGTTGAATAAATTACGGACGATGTCCAATCAATCAAGCTTGAACAATAGGCTCAAAAGATGGATACTAGGTGGGAGATGCGCTTTGAACAACGTGAACCACCTACCGAAGACGAAGTCGTCCAAGTCAATTTAGGAGATGAATCATCTTTTAAACCAATCTTCATCAGCAAAAGTCTATCTGGCGATGAACGTCAACCTCTTATATAGCTTATAAGAGAATACATCAACGTCTTTGCATGGAACTATGAAGACATGCTAGGCCTGGACCCTAAAGTCGCCATGTACCGCCTGAATATTTTGTCTAAAGCTAAGCCAGTGAAGCAGCAACAACGACAATTCCGACCAGATATCATGGAGGCCATCGAGAATGAAGTCAAGAAGCTCATTGCCAGTGGATTCATTCGCGAAGAACAACACCCTGACTGGGTCGCCAACATCGTTCCAGTCATGAAAAAGAACGGTAAAGTTTGAGTCCGTATCGATTATCGTGATTTGAACTCTGCATGCCCGAAAGATGAGTTCCCTCTATACCGATCACCGACGTAATGATCGACAATACTTGCGGCTTCGAACGGATGTCCATCATGGATGGGTTCTCAGGCTACAACCAGATCAAGATGTTCCCCGACAATGAGAAGCACACATCTTTTCGAACACCGTTAGGGGTATACTACTATACGGTGATGCCCTTCGGATTGAAAAATACAGGGGCAACATACCAGTGAGCCATGAACACAATTTTTTGCAACCATTTGTGCAAAACTGTGGAGTACTACGTAGACGATATTGCAGTTAAAAGTCGTCTCAAGGGCAACCACCTCCAAGACTTGAGAACGATGTTCGAACTAATGCGTGCACACCAACTCAAGATGAATCCAACCAAGTCTTTTCTGGGAGTCTCCAGCAACAAGTTCCTTGGTTTCGTCATCACTTCAAAGGATATACATCTTGACCCGGAGAAAGTGAAGGCTATCCTCGATATGCATCCTCCAAGAAACCTCAAAGAGATACACGGACTGAATAAACACGGAGAAAGTGAAGGCTATCCTTGGTTTCTGGAAGGTGTCAACCATTCACTCAGCTCATGAAGAAAGGCGCATCTTTCGTCTGGACTGAATAATGTCAACGCACGTTCGACGACATCAAGAAGTATCTCACAAGCCCTCCAGTATTGGTAGCTCCAATAATAGGAAAGCCCTTCTTACTATATGTCCGTATTATGGACCATTCACTTGGCGCCCTATTAGCTCAGAAGAATGAAGGCGGCCATGAACATGCAATCTACTACCTCAGCCGCACAATAGTGGGTGCCGAGCACAGATACACACCAGTGGAGAAGGAATGCCTTCCACTGGTATTTGCCATCCAGAAGACACGCCACTATGTGTCTGGGAAGACTATCCACATCATATCTAAAGTCAACCCTCTCAGAATACTCATGACTAAATCGGGTTCTCTTAATTCCCGTCTAGCTACATGGGCAATGCTGTTGACTCCATATGATATGCTCTTCGTTCCTCAGAAGGCAGTAAAAGTCCAAGCATTAGCTAATTTCCTAGCAGCTCATCCAGTGCCAGAATCTTCCAAACTCTACGACAAAATCCCCGATAAAGTAGTAGAGTCTAATACTGCAACTGAAGAAATCCCCATTTGGTGAATGTTCTTTGACGATGCATCGAGAACATGACCAAAAGGAAATATCGTGGTCGGAGTTGGCGTCGTGCTCGTGTCACCTGATTATCTGGTTATTTATCGTGCATATTCTCTCATGGAACCATACACTAACAACGTGGCCGAATATAATGCCCTATTAATCGGCCTGCAACTGGTAAAATAACTAGGAGTTGACTATCTAGAAGCCTACGGTGATTCCAAGCTAATAGTTAGTCAGGTCCGAGGGGATTATAAAGTTCGTCACGAAGATCTCATCCCCTATCACAGAGCAAAAATTGAGTTGGCATCTACTTTCACCGGATTCTTTATCGAACACGTGCCTCGACTACAGAATATAGAAGCAGATGCTCTAGCCGATCTCGCTGCTTCCTTGACCGTCCCTACCAATACTCAGCAGTCGATCACAGTGTCTGGTCGAGAAATATTCTGTGTAAAAAATACCTTGCATATTCATCACAGTTACACAACGGAAACAAACGTCGATATTAAAGACTGGAGATTTCCTTTCATAGACTACGCCGTTTATGGAATCCTCCCCGAGGACCCGAAGAAAGCAGTGTCTATCCAAAGGCGATCCCTCAGATTTTACTACGACATAGCTACCAAGATGCTATACCGACGCTCTTATGATGGGCTACTATTACGATGTTTATCAGACACAGAAGCCAAACATGCACTCCGGGAGGCTCACGATGGAGTTTGTGGTGCACATCAACCGGGCCCCAAATTACAAGATCGCCTCAAACGAATAGGTTATTATTGGCCCACGATGATAGCAGATGCTGTTGAATATACAAAAAAGTGTATGGCTTGTCAGCTTCACATTGATTTCATTCATCAACCTTCAGAGTTTCTACACCCGACGGCAGTATCTTGGCCCTTTAAAGCCTGGGGCATGGTCGTCATAGGACCAATCAGCCCGCCATCTTCCAGAGGACATCGGTTCATCCTAGCCATAACCGACTACTTCTCCAAATGGGCGAAAGCTATACCGCTCACCAAAGTGAAGGTGTCAAACGTGATCAGTTTTATCAAACATCACGTTATCTACCGCTTCGACCTACCTCGTAGAATCATCCATGACAATGGTCCATAATTCGCAAGCCATACATTCTATCGGTTCTACGATAGGAACCGAATCCAGAACATAGCCTCTACTGTCTACAATCCAGCGGCTAACGGGCTAGCAGAAGACTTCAATAAAACCATCATTAAACTTCTCGAGAAGTTCATGTCTTTAAACAAGCATGATTGGAATGAGAAGCTCGGCGAGTGTCTATGGGCCTATCGTACAACGGTCCAGACTCCAACAGACAGCACGCCATTCTCTCTGGTTTATGGGAGCAAAGCAGTTCTTCCTCTGGAAATCCAGATTCCTTCTCTTCGAGTAGTCCTAGCCAGCGAGTTGACTGCCGAAGAAAGCTACCGTCGGCGACTCCAGGAGCTCGAAGCGCTAGACGAAAAACGCTTGTTAGCTCAGCAGCGCATTGAGCTATACCAAGCACGCCTTTACAGAGCCTTCAATAAAAAGGTGAAGGAAAGAATCTTTCAAGTCGCTGATCTAGTCTTAGCAGTGAGAAGACCAATGGTCATGATACAAAAAATGAAAGGAAAATTCCAGCCTAAATGGGAAGGTCCTTTCATCATAGAATCAGTATATTCTAATGGTACGTACCGACTAACCAAGCCTGATGGTGACTTGCTCATGATGCCTATCAATGGCAAGATCCTGAAGAAATACTATGTGTAACCTTTTTTACATAATGTTCACATATGTTCAGTCATGTAAATGTACAGTGCGATGTTTATGTGATTCAAAAATTATCTATAACTATTATCCGTATTTTAAGAGTCTTGAATATGCCTTGGATAATAGGTCCTCTAAAATATTTTCTCATTGGAATTAATCCTGTCTTTGACTCTGTCCGAACTCGGTTTGATGAAAATAAGTCACGTCCCTATTACCTCTGAATTGTTTTCCGATATTATTTCCCCAGTGGAATGATTAAGAAGTGTTTTGCCATGTCCATATGACCTCTAAGCAAAGCATTCATCAAGGATAATCACGTCCATACTACCTCTGAATTATCCACTCCCACCTAACGTTATATATCTTTCCACGTCCATATTACCTCTGGTCAGATATAGAACGTCCTCTGCTATTACGTCCATATTACCCCTATTAGCAGCTTCTTTCAACTTATTATCTATATTAAAAAAAACTTGAATATAAAATGGATAATTGGTCCATATCAAATTCTCCAGTGGAATACCCACCAGAAATATCCTTGCTACGTCCATATTGCCTCTAGTTTCGATATTTCACAAAACCACATTCACTTTGAAAAGATCCTTTATTCTTTACGTCTATCAAGAGATGGAAAAAAGGTACAAGAGCCGTGACGGCTAAAAAAAAAGAGTTACAAAGAATCTAAGGGATACACAGGCGATTGATGTTGTCCCTTAGAGCCACGATTTCAGCTTCAGACTTCCGGTAGCTCGACGGCGCGCCTCTTCTTGACGAGCAGCTTCATCCTCGAAAAGGATCAGACTCAGATGCTCTTCCTCCAACTTCGCCAGCTGTTCTTCTAAATGGGCAGAAGTGGTGACAGTCATGGCAGCCTGAGCCAAATAATCCTCCTGCTCAGATGTTGCCGCCCTCAAGTCGGCTTCCAGTTAGGCGATCTCGTTCTGGATCTGCGTAACGTAATTATACTTCTCGGTGATCTGCGCAGCCAGTTTATTCTTCGAGGCAGCACGTGCCTCACTTGCGGCGTTGAACTGGCCATACAGGTCAGCCAATTCGCCGATCTCTCGAACGAAGGCATCCTTCCTTGCCTGGAAAGTGGCCTTCTCCTTCGCAAGAGCCGTGATCAAAGCCTCGTCTTCTGCGCAAAACAGTGACGTCGGTCTCCGCTGCTTGGTATCTCGAAACCTGGCCACCTGACCCTCCAGGTCATTCAGAACTTTCCTCAGAGTATTGGCCAGCTCTTCATAACTGGCAATGCTCTCGAGGGTCGCCACTTGGCATTCGGTAATAGCCTTCACAGGGCCAAAGACAGCATTCGATTCAGGACTCCAGGAAGCTTTACTTTCAGCACAGAGTAGAAAGCTTTGACGACTTCCTGGGCCATCTCCTCATCTTCAGTGGATGTCGTCGGAGAGGAGGCTTAGAGAGTTTCTTCTGCTCTAGGAAGGGATACCTGACAAGAAGCCAAACCTGACAAAAAAATATATCAGTAACCAAAAAAGAGGGAGGGAAATGTGAAAGAGTTGTAATTTCGTACCTTCGACTTGCTCAACTCAAGCCTGGGCTACGCCATCAGTCTTGGATTCAGGGAAACCAAGAGTAGGCCCAGACTGTTCAAGAAGAACAATATCAAGGCCCTGAACGGCATCAGGCCTGATTTCTTCCACAATCCCAGCTGGACCAGGAACAGATTCAGCAACAGCCCCCTCAACAGGCTGTTCAACCTCTCCTTCTGTAGTCGAAACCGGCTCACTAACGGGTCCCTATGCACCAACAAATTTAGAGGATCCAGGGACAACCTCTGCTCCTTCTCCAATGCCTGGAGCTATCTTTGCGAGTGGTCCCTTCTCCTTGTCTATACGGGAACATACAGTCGTGGTCAACCTTACGAGGAGCACGCAAAATCGGAGTCAAAAAATCTCATCCGAAGAGAGGCACAAAGATGACATACCCGCAGGAGGATGAGCCGATTGGACTTGATTCTCGTCCAACTCTTTCATCGCAGCTCCTATTGCAGACATATCCCCCACTGATATGTCGTATGAGGGACTGATCTTCTGATCGTCGTCATGGTCTGGGCCTTCGCCCTGATCACCCCATCGCTAAGGTCATATAGCTGAAGAAGATCCGCCCTCATCCAACGGTCGAGGATGATCAGGGGACACCGTTGTCACGTCCACCTCCTCAGACGAGGCTCAGCTTCAAATCCAGGGTCCTGTGCAAAGGAAAAATATAAGGGTGAGAAAGCTTCTAAAGGCTTGACCAGAACGGCTATGGAGTCTAGAAAGGGATCTACCTCCTGAATAGTAACGGCCCGCGATACTGTTCCTCCTCTTCCAGTTTGCCGGAAGGACCTCCTCAAGGGAGGTGAGCCATCACCAACTTTCTTGGCTCTCCTCAGGGCGACAGTTTTCTTCTTCCGTTTTAAATTTGGCTCCTGGGCCAATTCAGTTGAAACTTTCCTCTTCTGAGCAGGATTGAGAGGAGAAGAATTATCATCTTTCGTGTCCTCCTTCGGAGACACTTTTGGCTCACTAAGGATAGCTTTTGGCCGCAATACTATGGCTGGCTTTACAGTAGGAACAACACTCTCCTTCCTACGGCCCTTCGGTGCCCTTTTCGCAGGAAGAGGGCCAAACTGAGTCCCCAATATCAAGCTTTGTTCACGATCATACAGGGGATAAAAAGTATTGATCTGAACATAAAATTTGGCGGCAGCATAGCACAAATGGGTCTCAGGCTTATCCAAGGGCAGAGTGAAGACTGCCCCCGTGCACCCAGTATTGTAGTACAACCAAGCGTGCGCCCTGTCAATTAAGCTGCCTATCGACTCCAAATGCGGGCTAGCATTTCCCAAAAGGAGCTGGCTGTAGCCAAACTGCCATGCGAAACGGCTCGACAGATATGGCTCCAGATAAGCATGATTCCTGTTTCGGAGCACCAGATGTGATGGTCTAATAGATTGGACCCAGTAAAATGCCCCACCAGTCAAACTAGTGGCATAAAATCCCTCATCCACTAAGATATCTCCTGTATTACCGCTGCCGAACAGAGGGAATACTCTGAAGAACTCATTGTTCTACAAGAAGCCTAAAGCCTTTCTGCAGGCGGGTACACCGATGACGGTCCAATCTGTATCACAAAATCTACGAATAAAGGTGTCTTTTGCCAAAGAATCCGCCACCGGCCCAGCATTCATCAGGGTAGGACAATACAGTAACAGCCACCCCATCAGGAAATGATATAGAAGTTCGGTCCGGACGAAGTTGGCCCTGCCGTCAGGAGTCACCGCATTCCTAACAAAGTCCCACAGACCTCGTCCAGTGGCACAGACCATCGTGGGAAGCAATGCAAGACGGTGTACGAACACCAGCTTCACAGCCGGAAGTATTATACCCCGGCTTATTCTCTCAATGGACCCTGAACCTCCGGGGACTATGCAGTCACGAAGCCAAGTCATTAAGAAAGCTGCCAGCACAGCTTTCACTGATAACGGATATTCAGCTTGACTGAAGTAATGGCCGATCGGGGACTTAAGATCATCGCTGTCCTCAGTATCCACCATCTCATAATCCATCATCTGGGCTTCTATATCGAACATTGTCATAGGTTTTAAGATCGAGAAAGAGGTCAAATCTTCTCCTTCTCCTTGAACGAAGATGTAGCCCATCCAAGCTCTCGTATGGGGATTGTTCTCGGTCCTCCCTTTCTTATTAATCCTATGACAGATAAGGAGGTGGCAGAGCAATTCCTTGTATACATCAATCATCTCGGAGTTTTCATTCTCCAGATCTCGGATCTCTTCATCACAAGGCACGTACTCTTCATAGGGCTCCGTCCCCCAAGGAAGCTTTGACACTTCCTGTATCTCGTGGAGAGCCAATCCCATCTCCCCACCTGGAGTAAAGAAGGTACAGGTATGAAGGTTATATAACTCTGCCAAAGAGACAAACATTGGCCAGTTGACCCTTACACCATATGGAGTGGCCCTAATAGCATAATAAAGGCCAGCAGTCTTCAGGGTAGCTTCATATGTAGAAACTACCCAGCCAGTGAGATTGCTCCAGAATGAAGATGGATATCTCCAGCCTTCCATCCGCATCTTCCCTGCGGGATACGACACCTCCCCCGTCATCATCAAATTGCAAAGCGTGTCGACGGCATAAGGATAGAGGTTAGTCGGAATGTCGTTCATTACGGTACCAGGTTGCAATCCTCTCGTAGAATAGGATGCAGAGCCCCGGACACACTTGAAAGTGTCCTTCGTTCGATCGCCTGAGTCGAACTATATTCTTCCAGAGATAACCTCGGGGATCTCAGAAGTCATCTCCCATCTGTCGCCGCACGGCCAAGACAGTAAAAGTAGACAAAGGATATTGACGCTCCATCGACGGTAGCCATATCCTCTGATTGTTCGGACAGATCACCATTGGATTTCTCAAGCGTATGGTCTCGCCATCTTCAAACCCCACACTATCACCAAACAAGAAGTACGGCTTCTTGAAACGACGTGCCCCTCCACGCACGAACTTCTCATTATTAATTATTTGCCTCAAGAAGGTCTTATCCTGTTCAAGTATGGCAAGTGTCCATTCTGTAGGCTGGTTTTGACTGATCGTGGCTTGAACCTTGCTGATCATATTCTTTATGAGACTAGTACCGATGACTTGATAGGCAGAGCCGAAAGGGATTTCCTCAAGCTCCGGGACAAACATATTTACTGCAAGGACAAAAGAGAAAGTCAGACTCAGAAACCGCAGGAAAAACTAAGTGCTGAAGGGCTCTTATGCGCCCAAAGGGCTATGCGCCCAAAGGACTATGCGCCCAAGACAAACATGTGGGCGCATAAACGTACAGTAGTACGTGGGCACATAACATGCAATCAGCATGTAGGTGCATAACATGGCAACATGTGGGCGCATAGCACACCACAGTGTTGGTGCATAACTTCTGTGATCGCATAAGAATGCCCACAGAAGTATGTTGCCTTAGGCGCATGCGCCCAGGCAGAAAAAAAGTCTGAGCGTCGCAAATTAACGCTCGAGAATTTGTTTTTAAGGCGTGGCCTCACCCAGAATCAGGTCCTGGACTGGTGAGGACGCTGCCGCAGGAGGAGAACCACTCGGCGCAGCTCCTTTGCCCTTCGCAGATTTTTTGGCAACCTTGGGAGACATGATTCGTTAAGAAAGGAGAAGATGAGTCTTTTAAAAGTTCTAAAAGAGGAGAATAATGAACTTTCTCTCTCCTTCAGAGCCTATTTATAGGCATGGGACACTTCCTCTGCACCCACTATTTCCTATGCACCTATGCGCCTATTGCGCAGTATGCGCCCACAATGGCCTATGCGCCTACGTGAAGATCAAGCCTCTTGCACACTATGCGACTACCACTTGCTGATGTGGACGACGTATGAAGGATGGACCTCTTCAAATTCTACCCCGATGAATCTGTCAGTTCAGATTTTCGAGGAAGATCTCAACAGTCATCTCTCTGACAGGCTGGCCAAATGCTATGCGCCCAAAGAGAGAGGCGTGCTATGCGCCCACTGCATCACGAGAAGACGGTCCATGCTTCTTTCAAAGTATTTCGAAGTCGTTCAAGTATCGAAAACTTTGAAGAGGATCTTGTAGAAGCATAAAATTATGCGCCCAAGCCAACGAGGACATATGCGCCCAAGTGAACTCGCATGCGCCCAAGTCACCCTGTGAAGCTCTATGCGCCTAAGTCATCCTGTGAAACTATATGCACCTAAGCCACCCTGTGAAGGAGGGCGTCTATTACGCAGTATGCGCCCACAATGGCCTATGTGCCCACGTAAAGGTCAAGCCTCTTGCATACTATGCGACTACCACTTGCTGATGGGGACGACGTATGAAGGATGGACCTCTTCAAATTCCACATCGATGAATCTGTCAGTTCAGATTTTTGAAGAAGATCTCAACAGTCATCTCTCTGACAGGCTGGTCAAACGCTATGCGCCCAAAGAGAGAGACGTGCTATGCGCCCACTGCATCACGAGAAGACGGTCCATGCTTCTTTCAAAGTATTTTGAACTCGTTCAAGTATCGAAAAATTTGAAGGGGTCTTGTAGAAGTATGAAAATTTCAGCAATAAAGCCTTATACGCCCAAGACAACGAGGACATATGCACCCAAGTGAACTCGCATGCGCCCAAGTCACCCAGTGAAGTTTTATGCGCCCAAGTCACCCTGTGAAGCTCTATGCACCTAAGTCATCCTGTGAAACTATATGCGCCCAAGCCAGCCTGTGAAGGAGGGCGCATAGCCTGAAACAGGGCTATGCGCCCAAAGCCTGACTCGGTCAAAGCTATGATCAAAACGTGCACCGAAGCGTACGGCCACGTCAGTCTCCACGAGCAGTCATGCACCGAAGCATGCGTCCAAGTCAACACCGTGACCAACCCACGATCTCGCAGCCTGCATACGCCTACACCCTATGCTCCCAAGGCATGACTATGCACCTACATGAAAACCAGTGTGTTTTCTCATGTGGGCGCATAACATCATTCCAGCTCAAGAACGACTATAAAAGGCGTCTCATCCCTCTTCAAAATACGGAACAGAGAGCATTTTCAAGAGCCAAATTGCTGCACTTCTTGCCAGTGAGCCGAGAGTTAGCAATTTTCTTAGGTTTTCTTCCACTTTTGTAATCAGAGTGTTAACAGAGTAAATGAGCAACTGTCGCTCGATCTCCATCGTCCCATTCCCTAGAATTCCTTTTTTTGTACTCGGGGATCCTCAATACAGGATCTCTCAGGTGTACTCGATTTGTGGTGCCTTGCGCCAATAAAAAAAGACAACATTTTTTCTTCTTTTTGTGTGTGTCCATACTATCATTTGATGAGGATTATCGGAATGAACTGTAGTTGCCAGAGATGACGGAGAACCAGTCAAATAATTATGCTTATCGAAATCAAATGCTAGAAATGATTCGATTCGAACCTTCTATCAGGGAAATGATTACTTAGAATCAATTATTCGAACACATAGTATTCAAGATTTAGAATAGAATTAAAACCAAGTTTGGGAGTAGCACTCTGCACTCACCTGCTAAATCTCATCTTGATACGAAAGTTGACGACAAAAGAAGAACGTCGAATGGCCAGAGAAAAGAAACTTCTCAGAGACCTTCCATCGAATATTTGGTGATCGAATCAAAACAAGGAGTTCACCATGGCTTGGATTGAACGATCGATGGTGATAGAGGTAATCAAATCCCTATTTTTAAAATAGGTATATGACTGTATTTCGTATTTTGAGTGCAATTTTAAATTTCGTACTTGTTTAAAATTTTTATTTAAATTTTAGATTTTGATTTGGCCTTGGTGGAATTTTTTATTTTTATTTTAGGATTATTCCGATTATTGTTATTGTTATCACCATTATTATTATTTTCTTGTTCTTATAACTACCCTCCCAAACATCTAACCCTAGCATTTTCTCTCCCTTTACTAAAACTCACAGCCGCCCCCCTAATCCTCCCTCGTCTCTCTCTCTCAGCTCTCACTTTTCCCCCAAACTCTTTTTCTCTTCCGATCCTCTCTGGAACACTCCCCTCTCCTGAGCTCTCCCTTTCTAACTCATCTCTCTCTCTCTCTCTCTCTCTTGTTCACTCCCTCTCCCCTGTACCGAGCTTCCACTCCCTCTCTCCCTCACTCTCTCTTGACCACACATCCTGGCCGAAGCTATTGTCCCTACCGCCATGGCTGCCACCACCTTCACCTCTTTTAAGAGCCAAATTGCTGCACTTCTTGCCAGTGAGCCGAGAGTTAGCAATTTTCTTAGGTTTTCTTCCACTTTTGTAATCAGAGTGTCAATGGAGTAAAGGAGCAACTACCGCTCGATCTCCATCGTCCCATTCCCTAGAATTCCTTTTTTTGTACTTGGGGATCCTCAACGCAGGATCTCTCAGGTGTACTCGATTTGTGGTACCTTGTGCCAATAAAAAAAGACAACATTTCTTCTACTTTTTGTGTGTATCCACACTATCATTTGATGAGGATTACCGGAATAAACTGTAGTTGCCAGAGATAACGGAGAACCAGTCAAATAATTACGCTTATCGAAATCAAATGCTAGAAATGATTCGATTCGAACCTTCTGTCAGGGAAATGATTACTTAGAATCAATTATTCGAACACCTAGTATTCAAGATTTAGAATAGAATTAAAACCAAGTTTGGGAGTAGCACTCTGCACTCACCTGCTAAATCTTATCTTGACACGAAAGTTGACGATAAAAGAAGAACGTCGACTGGCCAGAGAAAAGAAACTTCTCAGAGACCTTCCATCGAATATTTGGTGATCGAATCAAAACAAGGAGTTCACCATGGCTTGGATTGAACGATCGATGGTGATAGAGGTTATCAAATCCCTATTTTTAAAATAGGTATATGACTGTATTTCGTATTTTGAGTGCATTTTTAAATTTCATACTTATTTAAAACTTTTATTTAAATTCAAGATTTTGATTTGGCCTTGGTGGAATTTGTTATTTTTATTTTAGGATTATTTCTATTATTGTTATTGTTATCACCATTATTATTATTTTCTTGTTCATATAACTACCCTCCCAAACATCTAACCCTAGCATTCTCTCTCCCTTTACTAAAACTCACAGCCGCCCCCCTAATCCTCCCTCCACTACCAAAATAACCAACTTTAGCGACGGCCACATCCGTCGCGAATCCGTCGGTAACATAAATTACCGACGGCATAGCGACGGATATTTGATGAAAATGGCCGTCGGAAAATACGTCGTCGCTAAAATTTGTCCGTCGCTAAGCCGTCGGACAAATGATTAACCGACGGACTAGCGACTGATTACCGACGGTTGCCTTTCAACGGATTAGCGACGGATTAGCGACTTGTTCCCGTCGGTTTACATGCCATATAATATTAAAATATTCGTCGCTAAGCCGTCGTAAATAGGTCGGTAAAAGCGTATCAGAGAGGTTCCTGATACGCAAAATCAGTCGCTATTCCGTCGCCATTCCGTCGTTAACCTCGACGTAATAGCGACGGATTAGCGACGGGTAGGGCGTCGGCCTGGTTCTGGAAAGCTTCCATAATTCCAGAACCATGTCGACGGATAATGGGTCGCTAAGCCGTCGCTAGTCCGTCGTCATCCTCGACAGATTAGCGACGGATTAGCGACCCATTATCCGTCGCTAAGTCTCTGGAAACCTACCATATTTCCAGAACCATGTCGACGGATTTGCCGTCGCTAGGTAGTCGATATTCCGTCGCTAATATTAATCGTACCCAGTTAGCGACGGAAGTTTCGTCGCTAGTTGGTCGCTAGATCGTCGCTACCTGCAAATTTATTTCAACCAGTTAGCGACGGATTGTCCATCGCTCGTCCGTCGGTAACTGCAAATATTTATATAACCCAGTTAGCGACGGATTTTCCGTCGCTAGTTAATCGCTCATCGGTCGCTAAAAAGATATATCCGTCGCTAATTAGTCGCTAGTCCGTCGCTAAATGCAACATTAATTAAAAAAAATTACAGAAACATTCTATTTCCTTTTCGTAAATATTACACATATTCATAATATCCAATATCCAAACATCCACGTACGATCAACAAATATCCAAATATCCAAATATCCAAATTCATAATATCCAATATCAAACAGAAATATCCAAACATCTATGTACAAATATCCAAACACAAATTCATAATATCCAAACATTCATGTACGCTTCCAAAATATCTAGAATTCAAAATCCAAAAACAGTACAAATATCCAAAAACAGTACAAATATTATTGAGATGGATCGCGTCGTCGTTCGGCTCTCCGGATGTACTCTTCCACCATGTACGCCGGTACCTGGGACAACACATGCTCTGGAAGCGTGCGGAGCTGCTCTGGCGACATCAAGTCCATGAGCCCAATGAGCGCAGTATCCGGTACCAGGCGGACCTCGGCAGAACGGTCAAATGAATAACGTCCAGGGTCGGAAGGACCGGCAACCGCACTAGACGGACCGGGAGCAGATGGATCTGGACCGGGAGCAGAAGAAGGACGCGAAAGGCGCTCCAGTACATCCGACATTAGACTCCGCATTTCCGACATATCGGAGGTGAGAGTCGCAAGCTGCGTCCTCATATCGTCCGATGGAGGCACGGGAGGAGGCGGGGGCGGTGGATATCTCGGAGTCGCGCCCTGCAACGACGCCGCCAGGGAACCTACGCCGTAGACGCGCCCTTTATTAAAGCCGCCGACAGACTCTACGAACACGTCGTCGTAGCGAGCGGCCATAGAAGAGGGCGTCTGGGTGGGCGTCGTTTCGCCGACAACCTCGGCAGGGGGCTCAATCTGACTAAGGGCCTCACGATATGCAGCCTATCCAATGAATGTGTTTATACTATAAGTTTTCCTAAGTTATAATCTAAATCCTATGTTTCCCTAAGTTATAATTTGAATCCTACGTTCACCTAATTAAGTTAACAATAATTATATTTCTAATATAAATCTCATAAACGTAATTACTTACATCAGTCGCCTGGGCCCTCGCGTCGACGAAGCTCCCGTCTGCCCGCCTCTTGTGTGTATGCAGGAATACATCGTAGGCGGTGACCGACTCCGGCTCTCTCCCCTCCTTTACCGCCCGTTGTGCCTGTATACGAAATATACGTCGAATTTAATTAACTACGTATATTAATAGTACCGAATTTAATAGTGAAATGAATTTGCGGTATCTCACCAAATCTGCACGCGTCGCTGCGTGGGGCCTTGAACCTCCCGTATGCAGACCAGCGGCCTGTCTGCTCGCCTTCGCTTTCTCTGATTTCTCCCTGTACTGAGCAGTATTCATCTTATCCAACATCTGCTCGTAGTACTCCTCCCGGAGCCACTTCTTCCTCGAATGCGCCGTACGAACGTCGTACACCGCATCCCGTATCTTCTTTCCGGCGACGGCTTTGTAGGCCTTGCGAATCAACTCCTCGCGATGGGGGGGCCACCAGAACGTCGTCTGCCATACAAATTAAATTATCACGTAATTAAAAAATTAGTGGATTAAAGAATAATTAATAATTAACCAAAAGATATATATATACCTTCATCTCCTCGAGCCAGACGTACTGCATGTTCTGAGGCACCTCAGAAAAATTGAGGTAGGGGCCATGGTAGTTTTCCCGGATAATTTGCCCGAGTATCCGGGCAGCATCATACGGGAAAAACCTACAAAGAAGCAAAGACTGGATTATTAACTTGAATAAATGAAACAAATTTAATAAATTAACTTAAATTTACTTACGTATCACCCGCGGGCCATAGCTCTCGTCGGTTCTCGCCTATCGGCCTCTCTGGAGGCGTCGGAGGATCCGCGGGTCCGCGGATGTACTTACCGGTAGCAGGATGAAGCTGAATCCGGGGGTACTCCGGAGCCCACCCTGCAGTAACTGATGGTGTACCCGCTGGTGCATCCGGGGGCGGAACGGATCCGCTAGCGGATGGAGTCTCAGGCCTCGATGAAGATGAAGGTAGCGCAGAGATAGATCGACGTCGGGAAGAGTCTGTGGCCGGGCTCTCCAGGTCGGGATCGGAGGACTCTATATCCGGGGAATGTGGAAGGCGACCACGACCGCTACCACCATGACCGCTACCATCACGTCCACGGCCAGTGCCGCTACCACCACGACCGCTACCATCACGTCCACGGCCAGTGCCGCTACCACCACGCCCACCACGGCCAGTACCGCCACCACCAGCACCACTACGGCCACGGCCACTGCCGCTACCAGCAGCACGAGTGGTAGTGACCATGACCTGTAAATAGAACACATAAATATAATTAACAATATAGAAGTATAAATGAATATAAAACTGAACTAAAATATATATACCAGCAGCAGGGCGGCGAGTGCCGTCAAGACAATGAGAACTAAGAGTGCCATCTGTAAAAAGAAAATCATACAATAAGTAGATGATCGAACGACAAAAACATAAACTGAAATAAGAATGTGTCCGTCTAAACTGAATTCACTAAGTTAGTTGTAAGTGCTTCTAATATATACCGATATTTAATCTAATCATCGTTATCGTCCTCGTCCTTATCGTCATCGTCATCGTTCTCATCCTCATTCTCATCGTCGACTTCATCTATATCATCATCCTCATCGTCGACTTCATCTGTATCATCATCCTCATCCTCATCCTCATCCTCATCCTCTTCTTCTTCTTCTTCTTCTTCTTCTTCTTCTTCTTCTTTCTTCTTCTTCTTCTTCTTCTTCTTCTTCAAGCTCAATACTTGGGACAAGACGCCTCTTTCTCCCCTGGTTGACAGCTAAGTCTTGTATATCAACCTCTTCCTCCCTTCTATTTTCCTCAGCATGAGGTATATCGACATCTTCCACGTCCATGGTATCCGACTGTTGTCCCATGTATTGGGGCTTCTCGATCTGGTCCTCTTGGTATGCTGGGTCTCCAACGTTGAATGTATTTCTAGATTTAATCTTGCATACTGCCCACCAGTCAAATCGATCTCTACGACGCCTTGGGTAGCTTGTATAGTAGACTTGAACAGCCTGACTTGCTATCGCAAACGTGTCGGACCCTCTATACCTCCTGCGATGATTTATATCGACGAATCCAAATTGTTTATCGATTTTCCAACCGATATTTGGTCTCGTATCGAACCACTCACATTTGAACATCACAATATGCATATCATATGGGGCACTATATTGTAAATCTACAATCTCCCGAAGCACTCCATAATAGTCAAAGTCCGGCTCGTCGTCATAGATGGTGCCTCTTATGCAAACACCAAAATTCTTGGTATCGAAGCCGTCATTGAGAAATTCAGCATTTATAGCATGCTGAGTTGACTTAAACTTGAAGCCATTAACGACATAGCCTGACAAAGTCTTTGCATGCTTCTTCGGTCCCAATGCCAAATAACGAATGCTCTTATTTATGAGTGTTATTTCAGGCAATAAAACCTGTAAACATGTATTGATAATTTAAATATTTTAGCTGCATATATTTTAATGGTAGCCGCATAACATATTATCTCAGTTACTTACGTATTTACGAAACCAGGACGGAAAGGTACAATCAACCTCTCTTTGAAGTCCCTCATCTGTAATATATGGTGTCCTTATTTTGACTTCACCTCTAAATACACTGTTAGAGAGAATAAAAATAAGTGTAGTCACTTAATTCACCAAATTAGAGATTATAACGAGGCGTAGTCACTTACTTCTCCAAATCTCTCACTTCTTGTATGTCACAATTTAACAAGACATATCGGTGAGCGGTATCATACTCATCGTCGGTCAACCACCGTTTCTTACTAGCCCCAATAGGCTTGCCCCTTAAATTGAATATACCTCCATCCTCAACGTCTTCTTCATTCCTTTGAGGTCTATTTCGATTTGTCTCGACATGAGTATCGAAATAAATGGAGCAGAAATTTGACACCTCCTCGATAAGATATGATTCGCATATCGAAGCCTCTATATGAGCCTTGTTGCCAACTTTCTTCTTTAGATGGTGTAGGTACCTAAAGAGACAAATTATCTTGAGAATTAACAATGAATTGTAAAATTCACTTAAATTTCACTTAAATTATATCGATTTTTATTTACCTTTCAAAGGGGTACATCCATCGATAATGAACAGATGCACCGACACGGGCTTCGTATGCTAGATGAATCGGTAGATGCTCCATGCTGTCGAAAAAGCCCGGTGGAAATATTTTCTCTAACTTGCAGATTGTTAAGACAATCTTCTCCTCAAGTTGTACCATATGTTGCACCGTCAGCTTAGTTGAACAGATATCCCTGAAGAATATAGACAGCTCGGCCAACGGAACCCATACAGCAGAAGGCAACAACTCTCTCAAAGCAATGGGCAGTAATCTTTCCATAAACACGTGGCAGTCGTGACTCTTCATTCCCGTTAGCTTGCGTTCATTGAGATCAACGCATCTAGACAAATTCGAAACATAGCCGTCGGGAAATCTTAAATTAGATATCCACTTGCAGATTATTAATCTATCTTCCTTGCTCAATGTGTATGGCGCTATAGGCTTACTTAATTGTCCACCAGCACCCCTTTGTATCAAGTTCAGATGAGGACGCTTGCATATCTCGGCTATGTCTTGTCTTGCTTTTGGATTGTCCTTCGTCTTTCCTTTAATATCCATGACGGTATTGAAGACATTATCGAACACGTTCTTTTCGATATGCATGACATCAAGATTATGCCTTATAAGATTATCTTTCCAATAAGGCAAGTCCCAGAAGATACTCCGTTTGGTCCAGTTATGGCTTTGTCCGAACCCCTCGACACGATGGTTCGATGGATCTTCCATTGCGGTGGGCAATTCCTTTACAGCTTCCCAAATATCGTATCCCGAAAATCTGGCAGGAGGTTGAGAAAATTTTTGTTTTCCATATCTGAACGCGTCCTTATTCTTTCTCCAAGGATGGGTCGCGGGCAGAAATTGACGGTGACAGTCAAAGAAAGAAGTTTTTCCTCCATGCCTAAGGCGGAACGCCTTACTATTTTCCATGCATATCGGACAAGACATGTTGCCATGCGTACTCCATCCCGACAGCATACCGTATGCTGGAAAATCATTGATTGTCCACATGAGTGAAGCTCTCATCTGAAAGTTCTGTTTCCTGGAAATATCATAGGTCGTGACGCCGATCTCCCACAGCTGTTTCAGCTCATCCACCAACGGCTGTAAATATATATCGATGTTCTTCGTCAGATTTTTAGGACCGGGTATGATAGCTGTCAGAAACATATAAGGAGTCTTCATACACATCCATGGTGGCAGATTGTAAGGGGTAAGAATGACCGGCCAGCATGAGTACTGAGATCCCGACTGTTCGAAAGGGGCGAAGCCATCAGCACATAGCGCCAGGCGTACATTTCTAGGCTCTGCAGCAAAATCTGGATGACACAAATCAAAATGTTTCCACGCCTCTCCATCCGAAGGATGTAACAATTCTCCTTCGTCCTTTATGCGTTCTTCGCTGTGCCACGTCATGTGTTCTGCTGTATTTAGAGACATATACATCCTCTGCAAGCGCTTCGTGATCGACAAGTAATGCATATACTTGTAAGGACGTCGTTTTCTAGTCGACTTTCCTTTTCCCTGTACTGGCTTGTAACGATCCGCATTACAGAAGCTGCAACTTTCTGATACGCAATTCTCTTTGTAGTACAATATGCATCCGTTGCGACAACAATCTATCTTCTCGTACCCCAGTTCCAGTTGTCGGACCATCATCTTTGACTTGTAGAAGTTTTTTGGTAGCTCTTTTGATTCCTTCGGTAACACCTCCTTGATTACTTCTGTGATCCGATTATAGCAAGCTTGTGGCAAGTTAAAATCAGACTTTATGTTCAACAACCGCATCGTCACTGACAGTGCGGAATGAGTCTCACAACCAGGATATAGAGAAGTATCTGCGTCCTGAAACATGTCATAGAACTCCTTCGCCTCGGGATTAGGATCCTCCGGATCAAAATTAGGCCCTGCCGCATCATACACCATATCTCGTGCAAGGTTTTGCAGATCTCCATAATCAACAGAGCATCCGTGGTCTTCGATGACATCCGTTGCAGCATTATCATCAAAAGCATAAGTAGCAGCTTCCGCAGCCTGTCTTTCCGAATATAGTTCACCTTGCGATGACCACAGGCCGTAATTACGTACGAAACCCTTACGGGTCAAATGATCTCTCACAGTCACCACTTCTTCGTAACGTCTATTGTGACATTTAACACATGGACACTTAATTTTGTTACCGTCCATGTACTGAGCTTTTCTCATTGCATAATTAAGAAATACTTCCACGCCTGCCTGAAAATTGTCACTCACACCAATTCTACTCTCGTGTTGCCGTTTGTACATCTATGTACGATCAACAAAATAACGACTCATCCTCAATTTGGATGTGAAAATCTGTATCGTAAGACAAACTAAACATAAGAATAGCCCGATACCGATACTCATAAATTTGGATTAGGGTTAGGATGTTAGATATAAGTGAACTAGGTGATGTAGAGTACAATATAGGGAACTGTGAATGGACTGAAAGTTGCACATGAGAAGGTTCAATGAAGGGCCCATAAATGGTTCAAAGTATCGGTATCGGTATCGGAATCGGTATTTAAATCAAGGTTCAAAGTATCGGTATCGGAATCGGTATCGGACTATATATTCCTACGAGTATTGGCATCGGCGATATCAATACTCGTGTGAATAGGAGATTGCAATATAAGTCTAAGCTATCTAGCTAACATGTATACTTGCATTTACATTGTATCATAACTTGTATCTAGTTACCTTGCTAATCATGTATATACTCTTAACATATATGTGAAGACACTATACTAACATGTATTTAAATCAAGGTTCAAAGTATCGGTATCGGAATCGGTATCGGACTATATATTCCTACGAGTATTGGCATCGGCGATATCAATACTCGTGTGAATAGGAGATTGCAATATAAGTCTAAGCTATCTAGCTAACATGTATACTTGCATTTACATTGTATCATAACTTGTATCTAGTTACCTTGCTAATCATGTATATACTCTTAACATATATGTGAAGATACTATACTAACTTGTATTTAAATCAAGGTTCAAAGTATCGGTATCGGAATCGGTATCGGACTATATATTCCTACGAGTATTAGCATCGGCGATATCAATACTCGTGTGAATAGGAGATTGCAATATAAGTCTAAGCTATCTAGCTAACATGTATACTTGCATTTACATTGTATCATAACTTGTATCTAGTTACCTTGCAATATAAGTCTAAGCAATCTAGTATTGGTATCGGCGATATCGGTAGTATCGGCGGTATCGGATCGAAGTATCGAATTTTTTTGGTATTGGAAAACAAATAATTATTAATAAATTATTTACATTTAAAAACATATAATTTATACATTTAGGCATAATTTTAAGTGTTTTAAGTATTATTTCTTAGTAGTTTTGAAATTAAATGAAATTAAATTAAATGAAATAGTATTATTTCTTAGGATCGGGACATGCCAAACCGTATCCGTATCGGGGAATGCAACCCATTCCCCACCCCCCCGACCCTCCTGCCCCCATTCAACACCCCCCCCGACCCCCCTGCCCTCTCCATTACCCACCCCCCCGACCCCCCTGCCCCCATTCCCCACCCCCCCCGACCCCCCTGCCCTCTCCACCCCCACCCCCCGCCCCCCGACCCCCCCTGCCCCCATTCCCGACCCCCCCCGACCCCCCTGCCCCCATTCAACACCCCCCCGACCCCCCTGCCCTCTCCACCCCCCACCCCCCGACCCCTCTGCCCCCATTCCCCACCCCCCCGACCCTCCGACCCTCATTCCCCACCCCCCCACCCCCTGCCCCCATTCCCCACACCCCCCCGACCCCCTGACCCCATTCACCACCCCCCCCCCCCCCGCCCTCTCCACCCCCCGCGAAGCTGACCCCCCCCCACTCCCCCCCCCGGCCCCAAAACCCAAAATTAGAGAAAGAGAGAGAGAGAGAGAGAGAGAGAGAGAGAGAGAGAGATACCTGGTAGAGAGAGAGAGAGAGAGCCGCGAGAGAGAGAGAGAGAGCCGCGAGAGAGAGAGAGAGAGTTTTGGGGGGAATGAAAAATTCCCCCCCGTCGGTTCAATTTAAGTTAGGGCACAGAACCTAGCGACGGAATAGCGACGGAATAAATTAGTCGCTAAACCGTCGCCAATTAAAAGGTATTTTCCGACGGATATATCCGTCGCCATTTAGTCGCTAAAGTTCCCGCCAATGTTTTAAAGATTTTGCCGCCAACATTTGCGACGAATAAGCGACGAAAAAGAATCCGTCGCTAACTTTCGTCGACTTAGCGACGGAAACCCGACAAATTTTTACATTTAAAATTGGAAAAAATTATGTTATGTTGTCTGTCGCTAATCCGTCGCTAAGATGTCGGAAACTGGTCGCTATTAGCGACGGAATCCGTCCGTCGCTAAACTTCCGTCGGTAAAGTGGGGTATTTTAGTAGTGCTCGTCTCTCTCTCTCAGCTCTCACTTTTCCCCCAAACTATTTCTCTCTCCCGATCCTCTCTGGAACACTCCCCCTCTCCTGAGCTCTCCCTCTCTAACTCATCTCTCTCTCTCTCTCTCTCTCGTTCACTCCCTCTCCCCTGTACCGAGCTTCCACTCCCTCTCTCCCTTACTTTCTCTTGACCATACAGCCTGGCCGAAGCTACTGTCCCTACCGCCATGGCTGCCACCACCGTCACCTCCACCTCCAGTCCCACTCCCTCTCTTCCTCTCTCTCTCTCCTCCATCCCTTCTTCAAGGAGTCGTGCCACCGTCTCCGCCTTCACCATCATCAGCAGCTCTCCTTACCGCAGCCGCCTTCCTCCATCGCGAGGCCGGCCCGACCTGGCCAGGGCATCACCGGCAGCTCCTCCACTCCCTCCTTTCTACTTTTTTTGACGGTCAGTGCCACCGTCGTGAGCGCTGTGCCAGCCTCGAACGGTGGGATGCCTTTGGGTCCTATGCTGCTTGGGTTGCATGCAGTCTCAAGCTTCGTGTCGTCCTCGAGATGCGTACTTCGGTGTGCGTGTACCCTCGAACAGTGCCTTGCCTTTGTGCAGTGGGCTACCTCGAGCAGCGCACCCTCGATTTACGTGTCCATTCGTTATTTATGCTTTTCGGGATAGATGTACCTCGATTTGTGTGTCGTCTTATTTTTTGTGTCACCTAGATCTACGTGCTGCCTTGGGCAGTAGGATGCCTCGAGCCCTGTGCTGCCTCGGGCACCGCGATATCTTGATTTTTGTACCACCTTAGTTTTTGTGTCTCGGCCTTTATTTCCATCTCATGATTCTTGTCGCATCAATTTGCTTGCACGTTCGGTCTACGTGTCATATTAATTCGTATGCCATCATGATATTCATAGTTCCTCGATGCACGTGTGTTTTACTTAACAAAATGCCTAAAATCGGCTTTTGAAAATAAAACTTAAAAGAGTACAAAAGAGTACAAATATTCTGGGAAGTATTGCTATGGAAGTCTGATCTGAAGGCGATCACTTTGTTCCTTGGACCATACGATGATGATGAAGATCACTGCTAGAGGATGAACAGTTGGAAGAACTAAGTCACTAGAAAGGTATCGACGCACTTGGGCACTGATGGCGAGGCCGAATGCTTTTCTGCTTTGCTTCACTCTGTTCTGGAAGAAAGGTTGAAGAAGAATGCTCCAAAAATTCAAAGTCTATGGGCTCTGATCTCTATGTATTCTCTCATGTCTCTCTGTGCATGATGCTTTTGATGTGTAAAATAAGTCTATTTATAGACATCACTCCTTGGGCGTAAAAAGCAACACATTTGAGTTTTTACGCTGGCAACTGTCACCCACGATGGAAGTTACCCTCTTCATACGTTGACACGTGTCCCATTATATCAACAAAAATAGGAAGTACGTACACACGTTCTTCAATAAGTGTGGCATAAAATCTACGTGGACAAACCACGTTCTCATGTAGCCAGAAACAATCGGGCGTAAAAATGACCCGAAACATATACTGAGCGTAAAGTGGCAAATTGGCGTAAAAACAGCCCAAATAAACTTCTCAGCGTAAAGTGGCTAAAATAGCCTTGAGCGTAAAGTAGCTCAAATAGACTTTACACTCACAATAGTTTTGAGTGTAAAAACTCACATAACTATCGTACGTAAAAAAGAAGTAATATCATTGAGCGTAAAGTGGCCTGTTTTGCACTAAACGACAATATCGATTTCTGTGTAAATCAAATCTCTTCGAATTCTGCGTTTATACGCTGTCAACAAATCATTATGTCAGATGCATTAAATGCATGATCTGACAGTCATTTTTATCGTAAAGCAGCCAGCGTACAGAGTAGCTAGCGTAAAGGATAGCTAGCGTACAGAGTAGCTAGCGTAAAGCTTAATACAAAATAACCCTGGCATAAAGTAGCCTGGTTGAGCGTAGAGTTCTCCTTCTTTGACTTAATTTATGATGTACTTTTTACGCTCCTACAAGACCTCCTTCAAAGTTTTCGAAATTTGAAAAGATTTCAAGAATTTCGAAATACTTTGAACATGAAAAATGGTGCCGGTCAATACTCAACCGTCATAATGAATTTTTTCTTGAAAACATTCGAACACCTCTTCATCTCCCCGAGTTGCATAAATAATAATCAATTTCCCATAAGGAATATTAAGAGTTGATTTGATTGTATACATAAGGAGGAGTACTTCATTCTCACTTTTCATCCTCATTCTTTTTCTCCGAAGATAGCTATTTGCAAGATTTCATTCTCCAACAAGAGATTGATAATGACGATGCTTTTCGATGTTGTTGCTTTGTACGCTTAGTCATCAGACGTTGGTTCAACGACTCTTAAAGCCAAACCATCTGACCTTGATGGTAAGTTTGATTCATAAAACAATTGTCTTCCTTTGAGATTTTTGTTGAAAACAGATGTCTATCTTTAATAGATAAGGCACGCCTATTGAAAATGAGCGCAAATCTTTGACAGATATGGAGCGCATAAAATACAGGCGCAAAGCCTTTTAGATAAGATGCACATGAAACACGGGCTTAAAAAGGCCTTGTTGAATAAGGTGCACAAGAAACACTGGCGTAAAAATGCCTTGTTGAATAAGGTGCACAAGCAACACTGGCGTAAAGCCACATGAATCACGGGCGTAAAAAGGCCTTGTTGAATAAGGTGCACAAGCAACACTCTTTAATTGGCCAGTATGTGGCTGATGATACTTCTGTTGAAAAAATTTTCTCTGTTGTTTTCTACAGAAGCTTGGCTGAAGAACTTTTCCAGAACCGGTATTGGCGACTTGGATGCTGTGAGGAGCATTATTCTGACATCAACATCAGAGAGCTCATGCGCTTTTGACGCGCAGATTAGACAACTCAGAACTTTTCGTAGGATAAAAGGGTCTTCCTCGGATGGTAGGAAGAGCCTTTATACACGAAAAGTTGGATGGTGGAGTCAACTCTATCCCGAGAAATTGGGTAGTAGAGTTCCTTTCACGGCAGGACTATGAATCATATCCCAATGATGGATACATTTCCATCTCTTCTGAAGGGCCGCCATTTCTCTACCAATTGTATTGGAAAGCAACGCATCCTCGGGCTGCCATACTCTGGGATTCTCCTCTCGTCTGAGAGAGAAGACTAGAGTTAATTCCTACTGTTCTGGTTGCCATTGAGGCTCAGACAGCAAGGAATTGACACCAACAACGAATCCGATGAAGAAGATCCAAAGAAGAAATAGATCTCGATTAGGTCATCGTTGTTGTATAGAATGAAAATCCAAGATGTAATAGATTTCCATTATGATTTGTAAGAAAGTCTAAGAAATGTAATAGACTTTTATGACATGAGAATGGAAATGACAAGTCTTCTAAACTCAATAATTTGTATCTTAACCAGAGGTAATATAGACATGAATGAAATCTTGTTTTCTTTTTCAGAATATACAATACTATCAGAGGTAATATGGTTATGACAACATGTAAGAACTCA
This sequence comes from Iris pallida, assembly GCA_029216955.1. Taxonomy (NCBI): domain Eukaryota; kingdom Viridiplantae; phylum Streptophyta; class Magnoliopsida; order Asparagales; family Iridaceae; genus Iris; species Iris pallida. The sequence goes on along the minus strand of JANAVB010007200.1, from coordinate 13,839,804 downwards.
AAGAAAAGTAGATTAATATCTATTCAGAGGTCAAATGGATATGATAGATAACGAAATACAAGCAGGTTTAATATTTATTCAGAGGTCATGAGAACATGATAAATAATAAATCCAACTTTTTATGCCAACTAGTAAGATAGAAGATTAAAATTTTCTCTCAAAGGAGATGAGTAATCAGCTTATCCAAACATTGGTAGCTGGGGAAATAAGAAGACAGGTGTCACAAAGAATATCGATGAAAGAATGAATGAACCAGCGTTTCTTTCGGGAAACAAAAAGTCGATTCAATTCCACAAAATAGATGAATCTGATGTAACGAATGGATAGGTCTTTTCAGAAATAAAAAGTTGTTTCAATTTCCAAGACCGGTTCGTTAATAGATCTCTCCTATAAATAGGTGAGAACTCTTTGTAACATTTTATTCTTTATTTCCATCCCTATATCGGAAATGTCTTCCAAGGACGTGTAGCAAAAGAATAAAGTCTCCATGAAAGTTGAGGACGTCATCGAGACGCGCCCCATTGAGTTAATTGTGTCAGACCCAACCAAAATAGGCGAAGGCTCTTCTATGCCCAAGCCACCACAAGACATCCTCGCTTTCTTAGTAGAGCCAGGTGTTTGCCATTAAAATTGTTTTGATTGAAATCTTAATACAAACAGAACAGTGATACAATATAGGACTTAGATGTAGTCCTAGGAGTACACTTTTGTTTAAGCTGGGTCCTTAGTGCCAATGGAGCGAGTGGTAATACGTTGACTCCGTTGACCGGCTGACGACAGTTATCGGTTCTCTGAAGGTGTTGATTGCTCTGGGTGCTGGAGCTTGCTGAGAGGAGGAAGACGTTGAGTGTCTAGAACTGCCTCTCGATAATTCTCTATTGTGGATTCTTGTGTGTTCTGAGTCTCTGTATGTGTCAAGGAGATGATCCTTCTATTTATAGTTTTGCAGGCTGGCTGCTCATGCGCGCATGCAGGATGCGCCGGTGTGGGGATGCCACGTGGAGGTTGCTGATGGAGGCGCACGGATGCTGCGCCCTGATCGAGGGGAAGAACTCTTCATACTGCTGTTGTGAGCCGGCACGTAGCAGAGAGAAGATCTTTCCGTTGCTGAAATCTTGGATGAGTTGAGTCAAAAGACACGTGTCGTCGACTCATGGTTCGAAGATCTCGGATTTGGTGGAGAGAAGTGATCTGGTGAGCTGCGCCTTGGATTGGGCGCAGGAGGAGGCTGCGGCTCATAACCTTTAGGAGTTACAAACCATTTGGGGTGCATGGCTTTTGAGGCGCATGCAGGCGACTTTCCTTCTGTCTTTCGGAATCAGAGAGCAGTCTGAGGCGCATGGCTTTTGAGGCACATACTGATTTGGACGCATGGCCGTAGAGGCGCATGCTGATGGTAGAGTGGCCACGTGGCAGTAGCCGTCGAAATAAAGTCATGATGATGCTGACGTTGCCGACGCTTCGTTTTCTGAATAAAGCTGTCAACTGTTCAGACTTTGGGAGGCGTGCTGCCAACTCTGTCAGTTTAGCATTTAATGTTGGTGACGTTCGATGGACAGCTGAGTGGACGCGTCGGTTGGCGTTCCACTCGGTATGGAGATGTGTGAGGGCGCACCCTCTGTAATGCGCCGAGTACTGTAGGGCGCGTCTGTGTGATGCGCCTGATGCCGAAGGGCGCGTCCGTATGATACGCTGTCTGGCTGGCGCATCGGACATGTCTTTTAATGATGCGGCTGTCTCGCTCTTCGAGTGCCATAAATAGCCGTTTGGCTGAATTCGAGGCGTCCGGTTCATCCATTTAATGTAAATTCATTGCACGGAATTCGGAGGGCCATCCACTTGGCGCGTGGGTTTGATCTGCCCGGCCTATAAATAGTGGCATAGAGAGAAGATTTGCTTCTCATTCCCTCACGTTCTTCCAACATGAACTTGAACATGCGGGTGCATTCTGTTGACGAAGTGCTCCCGAGGGTGAAGATGAGACGCTGTGTTGTCTTCGATGCTCTTGAAGGTGACTGTTACATCCAAAAGACGGAGTCGAGGGCTTCTGAGGCAGGCGGAAGGTGCCTGTTGCATCCAAAGATGGGGATGCTCGAGCCTTGTCTCCGTTATTCCGGAAGAGCCGTAGATCGGAATGGCGGTGCTAGGCTCTCTCTTCCTTCAAAGTGGGTGTCGCCCACTTTGATTGTGTTGAAAGCTGCTCCTTTAGCCGCGGTTTCGATCACGGTCTTCCTTCGGCTTTGGAGGCTCTTTCGAAGCCTTCCCTGGCCACAGCATTTGCGGTGCTCTTCTCTTCCTTGGTTTCAGCTAGAGGGTTAAATACTTTGTGTCGAAGCATTTATCAGGCGAGCCTGGTTGGAAGAGCGGTACATAACTGGGCTCTGCTCGGCCAGGTGAGCCTGGCTGGAAGAATTTGGCTGAAGGGATGCACATAGCTGGGCTGTTGAAGGGATGCACACAACTGAGATGGATGTACATGACTGAGCTGCTGAAGATATGGTGGGATGCGCCTGGTTGGAGGCGCATGATGTCTGCTGCACCTGACTGACAGCGCATGGTGACTGGCAGCGCATGATGACTGCTGCGCCTAACTGGAGGCGCATGGTGGCCGCTGCGCTTATCTGGAGGCACGTGGTAGCCGCTGGCTGTAGACTTAGGATCTTTCCTTTGTAGAAATTCCCCTTTGTACAACCTTTTCTAGACATGTAATAGACTTTTATATATAAATGAAAAGTCCTTCTTCAGATGTCCATGGTTATTGACTTTGCTGTGAAGTGTTCTGTGTGAGTCTTGGCGCATGTAGTGTCTGGCGCATGGGCTTTCTGGTTGTGAAATTCCATGCTTCTACAAGACCCCTTTCAAAGTTTTCAAAACTTTTGAATAAGTTTTGGAATACTTTGAATAAGAAGCATGGAGGTCAGGGCGCATAATTTCTGGGCGCATGCCTGTTCGGCGCATGCTCTTCTCAGTTAATGATGATGGTGCCTCGGTAACCGAAAAGATTAATGATGATCTTTTGGTTTTATTTGCTGCTATCCCTGCACAGAACCCGAGGCGACGGCTGAGATCACACGTCATCTGTTTACGCGTGCGACCAAGCCCTATAAATAGGTAAGAGTTGGAGAGAGAAAGGGTTCTTCTTCTCTGTGCCTCTGCTTTAGAGTTTCTTCTTCAAAACCCTAACTTCTCCTTCCTCGAGAGAATGGCTCCCAAGACTCCTCGTGGTGCTGCCGGCAAGGGAAAGGAGAAAGCGAAGGAGTCCGCGGAAGTTGCGGCGGCTGTCGTTCCCCGTCGGCCTGTCGAAGTTCGGCCGGAGGTGGTTGGTAAGTCTCATTGTCCGTACGCCAACGCACATAGGCCTCGAGTCTTTAATGATGTGCCGCGGTCTTTGTCCGCCGACGCGCATGGGTTTAAACCCTGGTGATGCGCCGAGGCTATACTGCTGACGCGCATGGGTTCAAACCCTGATGATGCGCCGAGGCCATACTGCTGACGCGCATGGGCTCAAACCCTGATGATGCGCCGCAGTTTTCTCCTTTAGACACATTGTGTGTTCTCTTCTGACTTTTTCTGATCTTTTACTAGTGTCGATGGCAATCCCGCTTTTGAGTGAAGTTTACTTGGAGGCTGCCTTCAACCAAATGGGAGTAGAGCATAACGAGGAAGTGATAAACCCTGCTCAAGATGCTCTTATGCTGGATCAGCCTCCTGAGAGAATGACCCTAATCCGTGAACAGCAGTATTGGTTCCTCAAACGGATGATGGAGCGTGGAGTCATTAAACCTTCCACATCTGATAAAGTGACCTTCCTGAAGCCTGAGTTCCTGTTTGTAGACCATCTCACTTCTACTGATTCGTCAGTACTGAAGGTCAAGGAGGACTGGTTCTTTACTGCGAATGGAGTGCATATGACTGTTAAGCAACTTGAACGTCAGTGGCCTTTGACGTCCTTCTGTCGCCTTGTTTTCCAGAGGAGGATGTCTTGGGAGCTTACCCCTTCTCAGGGGGGAGCGGTGACTGGTGTCATCCAAATTGATTCTACTTCCGACCAAAGGGATGCTTTGACCGTTGTACTGTCTGGGTCTTCTTACACTTGGCAGACTTTACGTCCTGGGAGCCTCTACAGTGATATACCTATTGATACGTTTGCTTATAGTGCTTCGACTTTTACACATCGTATGTTTTTGATGGAATGTTCCTACCCGACAGGAGAGTTTCGGGTGGAGGGTTGGTGCCATTACGTCTCCAAATGGGATAAACTGACGCTCTGGATTTTGTCGCGGTTTCGGACTGAGCTCCGAGAGATCGGGTTGACTGCCGCGATCCGTGCTACCCAGGCGGGTGTTGACCTTAATAGGCACATGTTCCTCGCACTCCTGGAGATGTTTGATATCCATACCGGGACCTTCTTTACTCCGGTAGGGGAATTAGGGTTCGCACTTCATGAGATGTATGAGGTGTCTAAACTCCCTTGGGGGTCGGAGCCCTATGAAGAGTACTTTCCAACCAATGAGGAACTTCAGGTCCTGGGGGACAGAGCTGATGAGATGACGGCCGTCTTCAAGGAAGTGGCGAGTCTTCATTACTATGTGCAGAGAAGGGATAAAAGCGGGTCGCAGCCCCATGTGACCGCTTGGAGAGATTATGTCTTTAGACAAGACAAAGAGGATTCTTCGAAGTTTTCTACTCCGCCGGCGCTCTCTCGTAGCGAGGTGCTGTCCGAAATGAGCACGTTAGGGAAGAAGAATCCCCGAGGAAATGAAGACCAGCAGTCAGATGCACGCTCCTACAGCTGCTTCTGGCACCTTGCTTATCCAATGTCATCCAAGGCGGTTTTGGTCGCCTATCTGATGATATGGCTCCGGGATTGCGTGTTCGCAGGTGGATCCGGTGCCGTCAAGAGGGTTACTCGAAACTTAATCCTGCCAGCCATAAAATTGGTCTTCGGCCGGCGCTTGGCTCTCCTTCCCGCAATGGTATGTAACCTGCAGCGAGGTTTGCGAGAGTTTGCTGGAAATGTGATTCATGATAGAGGCAGAAAAAATAACTTCCCGCGCGCCGAATTACCGTTTCACTATTTGATGGGATGGCTGATTCTGCATCATCCCAGTGTGATGAGCCCAGGCTCGGAAAGAGATTATAAGGCTGGAGATGCATTCCTTCGTCGTTTCCAACGGAGGAGCTGGTCGTATACTGGTGTCCCGGTTTGTAGAAAGGTTTTATCCCGTCTTCAGGGTTGGGAGATCACTAAAGTTGGTCCCATCTATTTGGGTTTTGAGGCCAACGAGGATTTAAGGGACCTGGGCGAAGGTACCACCACTCTGCCTCAATGAGGATTCCGCTGGTTGTAAAGTATCCGGTCGTCCCATCTGGTGTACCGGAACAGGAATCAGTGCTACCTGGAACCATACTTGCCGAGCCGCTTTGCGCGGCAATTTGGTTATGCTCAGATGATGTTGGATAACCCCAGTAATACCCTGGGGTATGTTGGAAGTTTGTTGGATGGTGCACGAGCTTGGCATTACTATAATGCCGGATGTACCGGAGCTCGTTTTACGTTGCCCGTCCCCGACCCGCGGTCGTCCATTCTTTACTCGACCGCCAAATTTTACTATGTTATGGCTGCCCCGCCCTCCGGGTATGACAGGGAGACCAGCCTTATCGCAGGCACCCAGTTAGCAGCGACTGGGGATACGCCAGTGAAGGCCCGACCGTATCGTCCGTCAGGGGTGGGTCAATAGAGTGCCCCCTCCGCATCACAAGCAGAACCCTCGGGCGATCGATCGAAACGATGTGCAGATACAGGGGCTGAATCTCTTGTGTCGAAGAAGCAGAAGAAGGCATCGTTACCGACGGTGTCATCGGATTCGGCGTCCGAAGAGGTAAGGACATCCTACTAAACCTGATTTTGGTTCCGCCACTTATGAGGCCCCATCTTTTTTTGTAGGAGCCGCTAAAAAGAAAACCTCGTACCCCAAAGTCGGGTGGGAGTAGGCGAGAAGAGATGGCGAGCTCGCCTGGAGTGCGTATCCCGCCGACAATGATGTCTCTCATGGAGGAAGATCCGGAGGATACTGTCATCGTGGAGGTTCCGGTATCCCCGGGTTATGTCAGGAGGGAACCTGAGGGTGCAGCAGCTTTCGAGGTGACGAAGGCCACAGCGGAGGCTTCACATATCGAAGGTTTAGCAAGTGCGCAGCTTCCTGGTGATGAAGAGGAATGGAGTTCATCATCTTCCGATGACATCGCTCCGGAGCTGCAGGAGTCTGTTGCGGGGGCAGCAGAAGTAGTGAGGATAGAGGAGAGGGTTGATTCCCCTCCTGGTCATGATGAAGGGAGGTCGGCTGAATCATTGCCAAATCCTTCCTTGGCTTCAACCATGGACATAGAGATGGCTACCGATCAGGCGGTAGCGACAGATTCTGTCCCTGTAGAGGGACTTGAGAAGAATGAGACTCTTCTGCCGGTCTTGTCTCCTGGGGATGGCCAGGAGATAAATGTTGATCTTCCCGTTTTCCCGGGGGGGGGGGGGGTAGCTGATGCTGATAGAACGTCGGGGGTAGAAGAGGTGGCCGTTGACGTCGGTGATTTCTCCGGGCTTGAGAAGGGTAAGGGTGTGGAACCCTCTGTTGCTCCTTCCACTTGGGGTACTATCACGACGCATGTGCTGGCTCCTTCTGTTCCTTCGGCTCCTCGGGCTAGCAGTCTGGGCCCTGTTGATGAAGAGCCTATTGCTGCCGAGGTTGAAACCTCTCAGATCGAGGTTGGCGGATCTTCCTCCGGTCCACAAATTATAGTAGCTCCCCCAACTCCTGCTATGACGCCGCAGGTGCTGGCGGATGCCGACGAGTATGTGAAGTTCCTCGTCGAGGGAGTGTACAAAATGCTGGAGAAAGGTGTATCTGCAGTGATGGATGCCAAGGGAAGCTTTACGACAGCAAAAGCTTTGGCAATGCCTTGTATCGAGCTGATCTGCATTCACCAAGGCCATGACCATATGGCCGAAATTCTGGAGGTTTCGGTGATTAAGCTGGACGAGCGGCTCGCGGAACTACAGCGCATCCAACGAAATGACCTCTCTGTCTTGATAGATGCAGAGATAGGGAAGTTGATGGCTGAAATCGAGGCTTTCCATCGAGTCGATGTGAGCAGTTGGGAGCGTGAAGTGGCTGAGACTGAGGCTGCGACGGAGCAGTTGTCTCAATCTATGGAGAAGACGACGGAGAAGCGGGCTGCGGTGGACGCTAACATCGCAGAGGTTGATGCTCAGATGCGCCGTCTTGAAGACCAGCGGGCCCAACTTCAACTAGAAGCTGATCGTGTCCTGGCTGAACACGTGGCATTCAAGCAGGAGGAAGCGACTCTTACTCAGCGGACCCTTGCTTTGGCTCAGCAGCGATGACAGCTTGATGAGAAGTATGAGAGTAAAACTTCTGCTGAGGCTGTCGGATTAATGCGTCAAGAAGCCGAGCTGCGAGTCCAGGCGACTGTGGAAACTCGCACTGTCGACCTGAGACGTCGAGTCAGAGAGCTCTCATCCCACCTTGGAGAGGATCGGGGACTGTAGCTTCTCTTCTTTTTATGTGTTTTTGCAACTCTTGCTGGGGAAATAGCGTATTTCTGTACTCCCTTCTTTGAAAGAAATACACCATTTTTTTTGTGTGATGTGTTCATTTTTTGATCTCATGAACTTGATGATTTATGTGGACCTATTATCTTTTGCGCACCTTGGTTTTTAGGTACAGATAATAAGTTTGAAAGAACCAACATGTTTGCTCAGAGGTAATATGGACATAGCAATCATTAGGTTCAAATGATAGAATCTTCCTACTCAGAGGTATTTATGGACGTGGCAGGAATGATCCTGGGGGATACGCTGAACAACTCAGAGGTAATATGGACGTGGAAGTTCTGCGATCAATGTACGACAACACAGGAGTTGTTTGTACGGGATGTTTACTCAGAGGTAATATGGACGTGGTAAACATGAAGGATAGCGTAAGCTCACGAAAATGTAAGGTTCCACTTTGTAGGATGTAGAGAGACAACTCAGAGGTAATGTGGACGTGGTTATCTTTCTACGGAAGGATGCCGCGGAACAGCTGGGTTCCGGAAGCGTTTGATTTTATGAAAAGAGGTTGTTTGGGGAAATACATGTCTTGGAGGATGTCAAGAATAGTACTTCTTTAGGAACTTTTCGTTGATGGGCATCATGAACAAGTCCCCATTGGGTTTGGCGAGGCGGTAAGCACCGTTTGAGTATACCGTCTCGATGATGAAGGGTCCTTCCTATTTGGGCTCGAACTTCCCTGGTGTCTTGTAAGTTAACACCATTGGCCTTCTGACTGCTAAAACCAGGTCGCCAACTTGGAAAGTTCTTTGCTTGACCTTCTTGTTGAAAGCCTGTGATATACGGGCTTGGTAAAGTTCGATGCGTTATTGAGCTAGGAGACGCTTTTCGTCAAGTGCCTCCAGTTCCCGCAGACGACGACATTGATTATCTTCTTCTGTGAGATCGTTTGTGATTGCCACGCGGAGCGAAGGTATCTGTATCTCGAGAGGCAGTACTGCTTCGCTCCCGTAGACCAGGGAGAATGGAGTATTGTCTGTTGGGGTCCGTACCGTTGTGCGGTAGGCCCAAAGGCATTCGCCAAGCTTTTTGTCCCAGTCGCGTTTGTTGGATGACACGACCTTTTTGAGTAGCCTGATAATAGTTTTGTTGAACGCCTCGGCCAATCCGTTTGCTGCCGGATTGTAGGCGGTTGAGGCCACATTTTGAATGCGATTCTTGTCACAGAACCTGCTAAAAATGTGGCTGATGAACTGGGGACCATTGTCATGAATGATTCGCCTGGGTACTCCGAAACGATAAATGACATGGTGTTTGATAAAGCTGACCACCCTGGAGCTTTTTACTTCCGCTAGTGGGACTGCTTCTGCCCATTTGGAGAAGTAATCGGTGATGGCCAGGATGAAACGATGTCCTCTTGATGAAGGAGGGGTGATTGGTCCTACAATGTCCATGCTCCAGGCTTCGAATGGCCAGGAGGCAACTGTAGGATGTAGAGGTTCAGACGGTGTATGTATGAAGTCTGCATGAAGTTGGCATACATGGCACTTCTTAGCATATTCCACTGCGTCGGCGACCATGGTTGGCCAGTAGTAGCCCATACGTCGCAGTCGATCTTGCAACTTAGGACCTGGTTGGTGAGCTCCGCAAGTTCCATCATGAGCTTCTCGAAGAGCTTCGGCCGCTTCTTCGTTAGACAGGCATCGAAGGAGAAGCCCGTCGAAGGAGCGTCGGTACAGCGTTTTAGTGGCTGTATTGTAGTAGAATCGAAGAGAGCGTCTCCTGACTGAGACGGCTTCCTTCGGGTCTTCCGGAAGGATTCCGTAGATGGCGAAGTCGATGAACGGGAATCTCCAGTCTCGGACATTAACATCGGTGTTTGTTGGCACGGCGTAGGCCATTTGCAAACATAGGTTGTTTCTGGGACAAATCAAGTCTCGGCCAGTTACCGTGACATAGTGTTGAGTCCCAAGGGGCGCGGCCAATGAGGCTGCGAGGCCAGCCAGAGTGTCAGCCTCCAAGTTTTGTAGACGGGGTACATGTTCGATGAAGAACCCAGTGAAGGTTGAAATGATGTTCAACGCAACTTCATGGTAAGGGATCAAATCTTCATGGCGAACTTCGTATTGCCCCCGAATTTGGTTTACGACGAGTTTCGAGTCGCCGTAGGCTTCCAGATGATCCACCCCCAGCTGTTGTGCTAGTTGGAGTCCCATGACGAGTGCGTTGTACTCAGCAACATTGTTGGAGCACGGCTTCGAAAAAGAGTATGCGTGCTGGATGACGAGCTGATCGGGGGAGATCAAGACTACCCCCACTCCTGCGATGATTTGGCCGTTGGGGCCCGTTCTTGAAGCGCCATCGAAGAACATCCGCCAAACGGGACTTCCTTCAGTGACGTTTGATTCTTGGACTTCATCCGGGATGTCTTCATAGAGTTTTGAAGATTCTGGGATGGGGTGTGCAGCTAAAAAGTCAGCCAGAGCCTGACCCTTGATCGCCTTCTGTGGGACAAACACCATGTTGTATGGCGTTAGTAGGATCGCCCATGTAGCCAGCCGGGAGTTTAATGACCCTAGCTTCGTCATGAGAACTCTAAGTGGATTGACTCGGGAGATGACGTGAATTGTCTGACCCGAGACGTAATGACGAGTCTTCTGAATGGCAAACACCAAAGCCAAGCACTCCTTTTCAACGGGGTTGTACCGGTGTTCGGCCCCGATAAGTGTTCGACTGAGGTAGTAGATTGCTTGCTCGTAGCCTGCATCGCTGTTTTGAGCCAGTAAAGCGCCGAGGGAATGATCCATGGCACGGACGTAGAGGAGGAATGGTTTGCCGGCGACAGGTGCCACTAGGACTGGCGGGCTTGTCAAGTAAGCCTTGATATCGTCGAAAGCCTTTTGGCACTCCTCTGTCCAGACGTAAGAGACTCCCTTCTTCATGAGCTGAGTAAAGGGTTGACATTTACCGGAGAGGTTTGCTATGAACCTCCGGATGTATGCCAGACGTCCCTGTAAGCCCCAAAGTTCTCGAAGGTTCTTCGTAGGGTCCATGTTGAGGATGGCTTTAGTCTTCTCGGGATCGACATGAATGCCTTTTGCCGTGATGACAAAGCCCAAGAATTTGCCGCTAGAAACCCCCAGGAAGGATTTAGCGGGGTTCATTTTGAGTTGATTGTAGCCTGAATACCCGTCCATGAAGGACATGCGTTCAAAGCCACATGTGTTGTCGATCATTACATCGGTGATTGGGAGCGGGAATTCATCCTTCGGGCAAGCAGAGTTGAGATCCCTGAAGTCGATACAGACTCGTATCTTTCCGTTCTTCTTGGTGACAGGGACGACGTTGGCTACCCAGTCCGGGTGTTGTTCCTCACGGATGAAGCCACTGGTCAAGAGCTTGTCCACCTCCTGATCGATGGCATTCATGATGTCCGGGCGGAAGCGTCGCTGTTGTTGTTTGATAGGTTTGGCATCTGGTAAGATGTTCAACCTATGCATCGCGATCTGTGGATCGAGACCCGGCATGTCTTCGTAGCTCCAGGCGAAGACGTCAATATACTCTTTAGCCAGTTGGACTAAAGATTCTCGGTCTTCTCCTTCCAAGCTTTTGCTGATGAAGATGGGTTTAGAAGAAGACCCATCCCCGAGGTCGATCTGCTCGACTTCGTCTTCGGTGGGAGGTTCTCGTAACTCAAAACGAGACTCCCATTGTTCTCCTAGGCGCTGAGCCCAGGGTTCCTCTTCGAAGGGTTCCGGCGGTTGGTCTTCGCCTTCATCTTTCTGAGGTTGCGCCGATGTCATGTTAGCTGACAGCACTTTCCTGAAGACTGATCCGATACTGGTATCGAAATCCCACGTCGATGCTTCAGACGAGTGGGAATGTTCTATGTCTTCTGCGTCTGAACTCTCTGGAGTTGATGGCGGCGTGACATAGCCTAACCCCCGTCTAGTCCGATTATAGTAATCCTGTGGCTTTCCATTGGGCATCGAAAGCCGGACAGGGAGATGCCGACCCTTGCCGTAGTTTAAGCCTTTGTTGCTTTTCAGGTCGTAGCCCATCTTTTGGATGATGTGCTTAGCCGCATCTGTGTACCGATAGACTTGTACTCTGCCGGTATCAGGTTCGGGCTCGATTGACGGGAGGTCCCGTCGACGCTCGATTTTGCCCGAGATGATGGTACCTTGGTCTCGGCTCCGTGGAGGGACTATGAAGACTCCTTGAGATGGGACTATTTGATTATGGTAGACGGTCGTTACTTGTGTTTGCAACGATCGTAGAGCGTTGTCTAATATATACATGGCATTCCAGTGTGGAAGACAAGAATAATTGAAAGATACTCTATTATTGATAAAGTACGAGATTTTATCCCGTGGGATTACATTGTCGAAGGAGGGTGCGTCTACATCAGCGGAGATATATTCGCCAAGCTCCTCATCTGTAAGCACTGGGGCCGGATCAGGAGAGTCCTCCACCGCTCTGGCTTTGGGGTCTGAGAGGGTTATGTGAGCCCTCTCCGGCACCTTGGATGACTGCGGCGGCCTGCCTTTAAGACGCACCTTGAGAGGTGCCTCGGTTGCGCCTCCGATGAGTGGCGCCTTCCCTTGTAATTTTACCACCAGGGGAGCCGCTGTTTGAGGTGGCTTTCCCTTGAGGCGTATCTTCAGGGGAGCTTCGTGAGTCGGTGCTTTCCCTGATAGCTTGATGCTCATTGGAGGCGCCTTCTGGGGTGGTTTCCCCTTCAGACGGATTTTTAAGGGGACGTCGGGAGTCGTCTCAGGCTCCAAGTCCGGCTCTGTTGCCGTCTCTGCCTCATCATCAGCGTCATTGGCTTCCTCCTCGTCAATGGGCTTATACAAGTCGGAATCGGTGAAGTAGGCCTCAATCCCTTTGAAGGGATCGATATCTGTAAACTCCGTCCGGATGACGCCGTTGGTGGATACATATTTCATGCATTGGTGGAGCATGGAGGGCACCACCATGTACTCATGTAACCATGGTCGTCCGAGTAAGATGTTGTAGTTGACCTCGGCATCCACCACATAACAAGTCACCTCAGTTTTGAGGCTGCCGATGTGACATTTCAGCCGGATCTTGCCCAGTGGCTCGCTCTTGCTAGCGTTGAAGCCACTGATGGTCGTATTGGAGGGCGCCAGCCGGTACATTGGGATTCCTAGCTTTGATAGCAGCGCCTTTGGAATGATGCTTAGGGAAGACCCCGGATCGATCTGAATCCTGCTCACCTTTACCGAACTGATGTACCCTGTGTAATACAACGGTCGGTTATGTCGGTGATGCTTGAGCAGCATGTCTTGTTGGGTGAAATTTATGTTTGGGATAACTTCATCCGCACAATGACAATGTGCACAAGTAGTTGGGAGGTCTTCAGGCTGCTTGACTTGACTGAGAAAGGATTCGGCATCCTTCAGAGCTTCGCAGAGAGCTTCTCGGGAGTCCTTAGAGAGACGCAGGAGCTCGAACAAAGACAAGCGTGCAGGAGTACTGGCCAGTTGCGCCAGAATGTCAAAATTGTGGGGCTTGGCTAACCCCGAAGCATTTTCTTTCCGCAGAGGTCTGTTGAAACGGGCCTCCACTTGCTTTTGTTTATTGGCTGCTGAGGGCTTGGATGGACCCTCCTCAGGGATGGTGCCAGGAGGCACCACTTCGGCGGCAGCTTCACCGGACTGGGAGTTCTGTTATGCACGCGTCTGCACAGGAAGCGCCTCTTCCGTTGAAGAAGAGACCGTGCGGCAAGACTTGATCTTCCTGCCTTTTGCTTTGGAGGTAGGGCGTACCTCCGGTTGAGTTACCTCGGAGACGAGGTCGGGGTGAACCCAGAGGATCTCTCCTCGAGATGTGGTGAGTGGGACAAGTCCACTCACATTGTCACGGGTGGGTGGCAAGTTCACCACCTCCATTATCGCCTTAGGGATGGGGACGACGCCATCTTGTGTGGTAGTCGGCGGCAAGGTGCCGAACTGAAGTGACACCACATTAGCTGACACCGTCTTCTCTTCATAGTCGACGGAGATTACATCCGCATTGATCATGCGCTGGATGTAATTTTTGAGGACGTAGCAGTCCTTAGTCGGGTGTCCGACAAACCGATGGTAGTGATAGTACCTCGGGTTATCCACTTTCCCGACTTCATCGGGCCGCTTCGGGTCCGGAAGCTTGATCTTGTCACCCTGCTTCAGTATCTCAAAGAGTTGCAGGGTGTCGTCATCATTGAACGAATAAACCTCCTTGGGTCTCGGTGCCAGTGGAGGCTTTTGAGTAGGCGCAGATGCGCCCTTCGAGGCATTAACAGTCAATGCCTGTTTCCCCTTTGTTTCTCGTCCGGAGTTGTTGATTGCAGACTTTTTCCCCTTATCGTCAAATGCGGGGAAGCTAACACCCAGAAGACGTGCATTGGCCGCCTTCTTCTCTGCAGCTTCAGCTTCGATGATTAGGGAGCTCCAGTCGGGAGGGGGAGTAGAGTTAAGCCAGAGCTTTACTGCAGGCAGCATGTTCATACTGCAAGCGGAGAGAAGCGCATGCTCTGGCATGCCTGGAGGTAGCCTGAAGCAGGCCTGACGGAAGCGTTCGATGAATGCCCGAACCGTTTCCTTGTCCTTCTGGCGTATCTCAATGAGAGACGCCATCGTCATGTCCTTCCCACCGTCGTAGAAGCGGTCGAGGAAGAGGCGTGTCAGGTCGTCGAAGGACGATATGGAATTATCGGGGAGGCTGCAGTACCAGTCATACGCCACCCCTTTCAGGGCGCCAACAAAGATGCTGGTGAGGAGCGCGTCCTCCTTCGGAAGATGCCCTGTCTGCGACTGGAAGTACGTCAGGTACCATCGTGGAGAGTCCTTCCCGTCATACGGCGTGAGTGTTTATGGTTTATACTTTGGGAGATAAACCACCTTGTTCCACTCAAGGGGATAAGGCTGGGGAATGCCCATCTTCTGGCGCTCCTCCTGCCTATTCTTGGACTCGAAGCGCTCCCGCAGATCTTTGATCATTTCGACCACGTCCTCCAAGGAGCTAGGAGTCGGGGAAGGAGGTACCACCTGGAGTGGAGCGTTTGAGGGCTCCGACGTCCGGGGTGCTTCTGTGTCTGAGGGTGTCCGTTGGAGGGGCACACTCGACTCTCCATTGGCTCCTGGGTCGGGACCATTTGAAGATGTCCTGATCAAGGCCGACCGTATCTCAAACACTGCTTGAGTCAGCGCTTGCATTGAGGCAGAGAGGGTTTTGAGTCCTCCCTCTAGCGAGTCTATGCGCTGGACAATGTCCTGTGGCGGCGCATCAGTCTCAAGATCACCTCCGGTCATGTATACTGTCATGACACGGCCGGAAGTGGATGGATTAGTTGAGGCTTCGCTCTCAGCCTCGCTCTCATGTGGGAGAGTCACTTCTCCTGGTGTTTGGCCACCCCCAGCCACATTCTGGAGTTCGTCTTCGACAGGCGCATCTGCAAGGGCCTGACTGCCCTCAGCGCTATCTTGAAGGGCCTCTTCGTTTCCAGCACTACCCCCGGCGGTGTCCTGGAGGACATCGTCATTTTGAGGGGCTTCAGGGAGGCCATCTTCGCCTTGATGAAGATCCGCCGCAGCTGTGCTTTGGACATCTTCGTCTTCGGAAGGAGGCTCGACAAGGGTCTGGCTACCCCCAGCTTCCTCCAAGAACTTCTTCCTCGACCGAGTGCCTTCGAACACTCCAGAGGTCGTGACAGCTGCCTTGGTTTTCCTCGGCTGGCTTTTGGATGAAGACGAGGAATTGGCAGTCGTCTTCCGGACAGATGAGGAGTTGGAGATCACGTTGCATGAAGCAACCTTTAGCTCCTCTTCTGCTGACACCTTCGTCCCAAGGCGATGTCGGAGGGGTGTCGATGATTGTAGCCGTTGGAAGACCGAC
Source organism: Iris pallida (assembly GCA_029216955.1). Classification (NCBI taxonomy): domain Eukaryota; kingdom Viridiplantae; phylum Streptophyta; class Magnoliopsida; order Asparagales; family Iridaceae; genus Iris; species Iris pallida. Next base: position 13,824,332 of record JANAVB010007200.1, on the reverse strand, counting down.
TGCTTTGGCGGTACTGCCATCTTGCAACAGCAGTTGATGGTGACCACTGTACAAGTGTGCCCCGCGAGAGGTGCATCGTGCTTGTTGGTCAACTCTCCTGACCGGCTCTTGTGAGTGATCACGTTGCGCAAGTCGTTGGAGGAGAGTGCTACCCTCACACCCCTCTCAGGCGCATGGCAGGGCCAAGCGCCGGGGTGGTCGGGTGAGTGCTGCGCCCCCTGATCTAATACCAAGCAGGCATCACGATCAGTAGTGGGGGAACCACAGCATTTGAAGTGACTTGAACGGACCTCAAACGCACAACCAGAGGAGGCGCGGGAGTTCAAGACCACTGAGTTTGCCTCTCTCGGCTTGGTTGTGCACGTAGTGAATGCGCCCAAGCGAGATGAGGACTTTGAAGATCGACTCGTTGTCGGTGCAGAAGCACTTGAGTCAACCTTGTACAGCTTGCCATCGGCAGCGCGCGTGATTGTAAGCGCGTGCCTCTGGTCGGCTGCTGGCATAGCACGTTTGTGGTGCATGGCCCGTGCCGCCTTGGATTTCTTCGTACCAGCCCGTTGGGGCGCATAGTACTCAGCATCCAAATTCTCCTCGCCATTACAGCGAGTGAGTCTGTCAAAGACAGAGGCTCTTTGTGGCGCATCAGAAGTGATGCGCGGGGCATTGGCTGCGCCCCTGCTCCGTCGACGTATCTTCCTCGCCTGAGAGGAAGATGGCTGGGGAACGTGGTCGGCCGCACGCTTCTCCGAGAGATGCGCTGCATCGGCGGGCGCACCTTGACTGCTGAGGACGTCAGCAGGAAGGGAAGGCTGGACGGGCGCATCCCCTTCAACGGTGGTGCCCAAGGCGTCGACTTTGCGCACCCAGACTGTGCAGGTCTTCTTCGGCTTCGACAGCCGCTTCGAAGGACTCGCACTTCCTTCAGAAATGAACTCCTCGTACGCCTGTTGATTGAGGCACACTACCAGCGTCTTGTGGGAGGAGCCCACCTTCACGTCATCGGCCTGTGACACAACCTTCTCGGAAGAGGAGAAAGAAGTCCCCAGCAGAGTCGCCAGCTTGTTTGCCATTAAAATTGTTTTGATTGAAATCTTAATACAAACAGAACAGTGATACAATATAGGACTTAGATGTAGTCCTAGGAGTACACTTTTGTTTAAGCTGGGTCCTTAGTGCCAATGGAGCGAGTGGTAATGCGTTGACTTCGTTGACCGGCTGACGACGGTTATCGGTTCTCTGAAGGTGTTGATTGCTCTGGGTGCTGGAGCTTGCTGAGAGGAGGAAGACGTTGAGTGTCTAGAACTGCCTCTCGATGATTCTCTGTTGTGGATTCTTGTGTGTTCTGAGTCTCTGTGTGTGTGAAGGAGATGATCCTTCTATTTATAGTTTTGCAGGCTGGCTGCTCATGCGCGCATGCAGGATGCACCGGTGTGGGGATGCCACGTGGAGGTTGCTGATGGAGGCGCACGGATGCTGCGCCCTGATCGAGGGGGAGAACTCTTCATACTGCTATTGTGAGCCGGCACGTAGCAGAGAGAAGATCTTTTCGTTGCTAAAATCTTGGATGAGTTGAGTCAAAAGACACGTGTCGTCGACTCATGGTTCGAAGATCTCGGATTTGGTGGAGAGAAGTGATCTGGTGAGCTGCGCCTTGGATTGGGCGCAGGAGGAGGCTGCGGCTCATAACCTTTAGGAGTTACAAACCATTTGGGGCGCATGGCTTTTGAGGCGCATGCAGGCGACTTTCCTTCTGTCTTTCGGGATCAGAGAGCAGTCTGAGGCGCATGGCTTTTGAGGCGTATACTGATTTGGACGCATGGCCGTAGAGGCGCATGCTGATGGTGGAGTGGCCACGTGGCAGTAGCCGTCGAAATAAAGTCATGATGATGCTGACGTTGCCGACGCTTCATTTTCTGAATAAAGCTGTCAACTGTTCAGACTTTGGGAGGCGTGCTGCCAACTCTGTCAGTTCAGCATTTAATGTTGGTGATGTTCGATGGACAGCTGAGTGGGCGCGTCGGTTGGCGTTCCACTCGGTATGGAGATGTGTGAGGGCGCACCCTCTGTAATGCGCCGAGTACTGTAGGGCGCGTCTGTGTGATGCGCCTGATGCCGAAGGGCGCGTCCGTGTGATGCGCTGTCTGGCTGGCGCATCGGACATGTCTTTTAATGATGCGGCTGTCTCGCTCTTCGAGTGCCATAAATAGCCCTTTGGCTGAATTCGAGGCGTCCGGTTCATCCATTTAATGTAAATTCATTGTACGGAATTCGGAGGGCCATCCACTTGGCACGTGGGTTTGATCTGCCCGGCCTATAAATAGTGGCATGGAGAGAAGATTTGCTTCTTATTTCCTCACGTTCTTCCAACATGAACTTGAACATGCGGGTGCATTCTGTTGACGAAGTGCTCCCGAGGGTGAAGATGAGACGCTGTGTTGTCTTCGATGCTCTTGAAGGTGACTGTTACATCCAAAAGACGGAGTCGAAGGCTTCTGAGGCAGGCGGAAGGTGCATGTTGCATCCAAAGATGGGGATGCTCGAGCCTTGTCTCCGTTATTTCGGAAGAGCCGTAGATCGGAATGGCGGTGCTAGGCTCTCTCTTCCTTCAAAGTGGGTGTCGCCCACTTTGATTGTGTTGAAAGCTGCTCCTTTAGCCGCGATTTCGATCATGGTCTTCCTTCGGCTTTGGAGGCTCTTTCGAAGCCTTCCCTGGCCACAGCATTTGCGGTGCTCTTCTTTTCCTTGGTTCCAGCTAGAGGGTTAAATGCTTTGTGTCGAAGCATTTATCAGGCGAGCCTGGTTGGAAGAGCGGCACATAACTGGGCTCTGCTCGGCCATGTGAGCCTGGCTGGAAGAATTTGGCTGAAGGGATGCACATAGCTGGGCTGTTGAAGGGATGCACACAACTGAGCTGGATGTACATGACTGAGCTGCTGAAGATATGGTGGGATGCGCCTGGTTGGAGGCGCATGATGTCTGCTGCGCCTGACTGACAGCGCATGGTGACTGGCAGCGCATGATGACTGTTGCGCCTAACTGGAGGCGCATGGTGGCCGCTGCGCTTATCTGGAGGCGCGTGGTAGCCGCTGGCTGTAGACTTAGGATCTTTCCTTTGTAGAAATTCCCCTTTGTACAACCTTTTCTAGACATGTAATAGACTTTTATATATAAATGAAAAGTCCTTCTTCAGATGTCCATGGTTATTGACTTTGCTGTGAAGTGTTCTGTGTGAGTCTTGGCGCATGGGCTTTCTGGTTGTGAAATTCCATGCTTCTACACCAGGGAAAACTCCTGAGGAAGAAACACTGAGGATGGCTACCTGCAAGTTCTTTGTAAACTCAAGCAATGATGCCTTTGATGCATTGGTCGACTATGTATTTAATAAGGAAGGCAGTGGTCCTCGTCCTTAATCCTTTGTTCTGAACGAAAATAATAATAAAGGAGATTTTATTTTCATTCTGTCTTTTCTTTTTTTATACATAGTACTTCTTAAGAAATTTGCCATTGATCGGCATCATGAGTAGATCTCCATTAGGCTTGGATAACCGATAGGCGCTATTGGAAAACACAGTCTCAATCACATAAGGGCCTTTCCATTTTGCTTGGAATTTCCCTTTGCTTTTGTGAGTCATCACCATCGGTCTTCGAACAGCTAATACTAGTTCACCAACTTTGAATACCCTCTCTTTAACTTTACGATTGAAAGTTCGAGATACACGGGCTTGATATAGTTCAATATGCTGTTGAGCTTGAAGACGCTTCTCGTCCAATCCTCCAAGTTCTTGGAGTCGTAAGTGATCATTATTCTCTATAGTTAGCTCATTAGCAATGGCTATTCGTAGAGATGGAATCTGGATTTCCAATGGAAGGACAGCCTCACATCTATAAACCAGTGAAAATAGTATAAAACCAGTAGGAGTTCGGACCGTTGTTCGATAAACCCATAAACATTCTCCAAGTTTCTCATTCCAATCACGTTTATTAGAGGAGACAAACTTTTTGAGAAGTTTGATGATCGTTTTGTTGAAAGCTTCGGCTAAACCATTAGCGGCTGGATTATAAGCCGTAGAAGCCAAATTTTGAATTCGTTTCTTATCACAGAATAGATAAAATGCCTGACTGGCAAATTGTGGTCCATTGTCATGAATTATCCGTCGAGGAATCCCGAAACGATAAATGACATGGTGCTTGATGAAGCTGATCACATTAGATGTTTTCACTTCAGGAAGGGGAATTGCTTCTGCCCACTTAGAAAAGTAATCAGTTATAGCCAATATAAACCGATGTCCTTTAACAGAAGGAGGGTTAATCGGACCGATGATATCCATACCCCAAGCTTCGAAGGGCCAAAAAGCTGCTGTAGGATGTAGAAATTTAGAAGTTTGGTGAATAAAGTTAGCATGAATCTGACATGCTTTAGACCTTTTGGCGTAATCCACAGCATCTGCTATCATGGAAGGCCAATAATACCCCATTCTTCGAATGCGATGTGAAACCCATATTCTCGTAATTAATTATTAAATAGTGATTTAGTATTAATATTAGTATTTCAAAAAAATATTATTATTATTATTAAATATTTTTTTTGAGTGCAAATAATTTTGAAAATATAACAACATGGCTTTTTGAGTTCAGACCCAGACCCGAGTCCGAACCCAGACCCAGGCCTGAGCCCTAACCCAACCCTTTTTCCTATTTCCAAATCCGGTTTGACTTGGATTATATTAAAAAAAATATATCTAGCTGGTCCCGTAGGACCAGCAACTCCCTCACGAAGTGGCCAACTCCCCATTTTACTCTCCAACTCTCACACGTTCACTTGGCAAACCACATTTTCCTTCCCTCCCTTTGCTACTCTCCACACAACAGCAACTTCTTCTTTTTAAACTCTTTTCTCATTTGTTTGCTCACCCACAGAATACTCGAACCCTCCATTTCACCTACTTCACTTCTCTTCACTCCCTCTCAGAGAGAACCACTCCAAAACCCTCTCTTTTCCTCATTTACTCCCACACCAGTGAACCCGAGCCCTAGCTCGGCCGACCATCGGAGCCCCGTCCGCCGACCAAGCGCCGTCCTAGTGCGCCTACTCCGGCGACCGCGTGCCCCCTGACCGCGCTGTTTCGGCCACCAGCGCCCCGTCTCCCCCTGTCAGCGCCACCCTTGGCCGACCACCGACCCGCTGCCTCTTCGCCGACCTCAGGCGACAGCGCACCGCCCTCCGGCCGCCGGCCTCCCGCCGAGCTCGCGAGCCCCTGGCCGCGCTTCCCCGACAGCGCTGCCGATCGTGCCCCGTCGGCCCTCCCCGGCCGTCCTAATCGCTGTCCCGCCGACAGCCCCTGTCGTCGGCGTTCCCGAGCTCGCTGCCCGAGCTCGCTTCCTTGGCCGAGCTTTTCCTGTTGGTACTCCTGTCGTGCCCTAATTTCTGTTTTTTTCGGTATTCTTCGACGTCGCTGCGAATTCAGCGTGGTTTTCGGGAATACGTCGCTGATTTGGAGCTCTTTTCTTTCTATATATTCATCTGAGAGCTCTAGCCGAGCAATCCGAGGTATAACCCCCTGTCCAGCTATTTTATTATTATTTGTCGATGATGAAGTGGTCCCTGGTTCCCTTTGGAAATTCGGTATTAGCGACGTCGTATTTTTTCGGGACTTTCGGAAAAGTCCCGTGAATTATTTTGGACTCCCGAAATATTTTGGGAATGGTTTTTGGGTGTGTTTTAGTTTTTCGGAAATTTTCGGGAACGTTCTGTGACTTGTGGATTTGGAATCGGACTTCCGAAATTATTTCGGGTCGTCCCGATTATTCTGTGGATTGGCTGTGGATGTTTTATATATATATAATGTGGGTTTTTCCCTGGTTTGGGACTTGCAGGAACTATCGGTGCCATTTTCCCAGTTTTTGGGTTGACCAAAAATAGAGGAGATGCTGCCCGATTTTTCCGTAAATCCTGAATTATTTTCAAAATAAATTTAAAATGATTTTCGGAATTTATTTGATATTTGATTTTTGGGTGACGACCATATCGGTCAATGGACCCGGCTAAGTGCAAACGATACCGGCCCCGCCCGGACGTTGAGACAATTAGCCAAAATGAGGATCGGACCATATCTGAGACTTATGATTTATCATTATTTTATTATTTATTTTTGTTTACATTTATTTTAATATTTTCAGTTAGGACTAACGGCAGTTTATTCTTATTTCAATTTATGTAAATAAATTATAATGGGCATAAGCCGAGCGGGCTGGTCTGTGACTGTAATAGCTTAGATTTCCTGCATTTTCCGGTTTTTCGAGTTTGCGTTTTTAACGATTAAAATGATTAAAAAGTATTTTTCGTATAAAATTAATTATATTTTCTCACTTAAAATTTACCAGTTTATTAATAATTAAAAATCACGTATTTCTCACTAAACAAGAAAATTAGTTTTATATTTATAGAAAATATCAAGTTTTCCTAAACTAATCTGGGAGCGACGTTGTTTTCCTGAATTCAAAGTTAAAATAATATTTTTTTTCTCGTATTAAATCAACGCACTTAATAAACGCGTTTTTCTGTGTTAGTTAATTAACTAACTAAAATTGGACTAGGACGCAAATAGAGATTACAACTAGCATAGCTAAGTTGGTTAACCTGAAAGCTGAGTTTATCTCTCGAATGTAGGAATTCGAGGACAACTCTAAACTTCCCGTCTCGGAGTCGTCCATCTCTCCAGTCATTTTCCTGAGGCAAGTATAGTTTATGTTAGTTTACAGTTATTTATTTAATCGCTTTACTGCATGTCTAAACCACGATGCAAACACGAAACTCTCTCCGAGAGTACTGTACTGTAACTACTGTAACTATTGGGGACTGGGGGAGTAGTGTAATGAGTATGACCACATCCAAACTACTGTAACTACTGTAACTATTGGCTTACCCCTCATACACACGGGGATAAGCTGTACCCTCCTGTAACAAACCCAAGCCGGTCATATGTCATTACCTGTTCAAATTACTATTTTATACTGTAACAAACCTGTTTTAAAACTGTTTAGAACTGCATGATTCTATTTCTTATTTAACTGTTTAAAATTAGCATGAATTGTACTTTGCTCCCTCCTGACTGGAGACCCAACATTTTAGGTATCACTGATGAGGCTTTGTTCCGCGATATTTCCCGAGGTCCCAACTAGAAGACGAGGATTTCGAGACTGATGAGCTATGTACCTAGAGTTTTCTCTTCTTCTTGATGTATGTGGAAAATGGTTTAAGTTGTAGCTTTCACTTCATTGTAAAAGATCAATAAAGTTTTAAATTTTCGAATTTTGAGTTGTGACAAATACAGATGTTGTTGTGGTTACCTGCTAATGGAACAGCTTACTGCCGCCGTCTCAACAACGGTACAGGCTGGGCATGATCCGGTTCGACCTAATTATTTGGGATCGGGTCGTGACATGCGATCTTGTAATTTTGGACCTGGTTGATGAGCACCACAGACACCATCATAAGCCTCACGGAGTGTCTGTTTAGCTTCATTTTCTGAAAGACAGCGCAGCAAGAGTCCATCGTATGAACGGCGATATAACATATGTAAAGATGAATCATAATAGAATCGAAATGACCGTCTCTTAATTGATGCAGCTTCTTTTGGATCTTCAGGTAAAATCCCATGAACCGCATAATCAATAAATGGACTTCTCCAATCCCTCTGCTGGAAGCTTGACTCTGTAGTATAACTCTGTTCAATACACAAATTATTCTTGACACAGAATAAGTCTCGGTCCAATAAAGTAATTATATTTTGTCTTCGGATTGGAACATCCAAGTCTGCAGCTAGGCTAGCAAGAGCATCAGCCTCCACATTCTGAGAACGTGGTACGAATACAATGAAGAATCCTTTGAATGAAAGGACCAATTCGACTACCACTTGATGATAAGGGATGAGATCAGGATTTCTGACTTCATAAGTCCCTCTAACCTGATTAACAATCAGTTGAGAATCTCCATAAGCTTCCAGGAATTCAATATCCAATTATTTTACGACTTGGAGACCAATCAGTAAAGCATTATATTCTGCTATATTGTTAGAGCATGGCTCATTGAGAGAATAGGCACGGTAAATGACCATTTTATCAGGAGAAACCAAGACGATTCCTACCCCAGAGACAATATTACCTTTAGGTCCAACCCGTGATGCTCCATCAAAATATAATTGCCAGATATCATTCTTCGAAGTCATATTGCAATCCACGACTTCATCTGGAATGTCTTCATATAGCTTTGATGTTTCAGATATAGGGTGAGCAGCTAAGAAGTCAGCTAATGCTTGACCCTTCACTGATTTTTGAGGGATATAAACCATGTCATAAGGAGTGAGCAACATCGCCCAGGTAGCTAACCTAGAGTTAAGAATGCTCGATTTTCTCATCAATACCCGAATGGGATTTATTCTGGAGATGACATGAATAGTCTGTCCTGTCACATAATGTCTTGTCTTTTGGACAGCAAAAACCAAAGCCAGACATTCCTTTTCTACAGGAGTATACCTGTGTTCAGCTCCAATCATGATTCTGCTAAGATAATAAATTGCTTGTTCATGCCCCATATCACTTTTTTGTGCAAGAAGAGCACCAAGTGAATGATCCAAAGCTCGAACATATAGCAAAAATGGTCTTCCTACCATTGGAGGTACCAAAACAGGTGGATTTGTAAGGTATTGCTTGATATCATTGAAGACTTTCTAACATGCTTTATCCCAAACAAATGATACACCCTTCTTTAATAGACGGGAGAAAGATTGGCATCTCCCAGAGAGATTGGATATAAATCTCCTGATATACGCAATGCGACCATAGAAGCCATGGAGTTCTTTTAAATTGCGTGGAGGACGCATTTCAAGAATTGCTTTAACCTTATCAGGATCAACATGGATACCCTGAGAAGTAATAATAAATCCTAAAAACTTGCCACTGGAAACCCCTAAGAAAGACTTAGTAGGATTCATTTTCAATTGATGTTGGCGCATCAGTTCAAATACTGTCTTCAAGTCTTGAATGTGATCATCCTTTGATCGACTTTTAACAGCAATGTCATCTACGTAACATTCAACTGTCTTCACGTGGCACCGGTGTTTTTAAGACCAAACGGCATAACCGTATAGCAGTAAACCCCAAGGGGTGTACGAAAAGCAGTATGCTTCTCATCTTCTGGATGCATCTTGATCTGATTGTATCCTGAGAATCCGTCCATAAAAGACATGCGTTCAAAACCGCATGTATTGTCTATCATGACATCAGTAATTGGAAGTGGAAATTCGTCTTTTGGACAAGCTGCATTAAGATCTCGAAAATCTATACAAACTCGGACTTTTCCTTTCTTCTTCATAACAGGAACAATATTGGCAACCCAGTCTGGGTGTTGTTCTTCCCGAACAAAGCCACATGTAATCAACTTTTTGGCTTCTGCTTCAATTGCATCCATCATATTTGGTCGAAAATGTCGTTGCTGTTGTTTTATAGGCTTGGCATTAGGAAGAATATTGAGTTTATGAGTAGCAACTTTGGGGTCTAGACCTGGCATATCCTCATAACTCCATGCAAAAATATCAATGTATTCTTTGATCAATTTTATCAACTCTTTCTTTTCATCTTCAGAAAGGTTTTTACTGATGAATATTGGTTTAGGCGTAGTTCCATCTCCAACATCAATCTGGACAATCTCGTCCTCTATAGGTGGTTGTCGTTGTTCAAAATGAAGTTCCCATTGAGTGTCCATCTGTTGAGCCCAAGGATCATTCTCAAATGGTTTAGATTCACCATCAGTTTGAACCATATTAACTGAGAATATTTGTTCAGATTCATCATAATAGTCTCCTCTAACATATGAGGGGTGAGATGTATCAGATTCGATGAATTGGATTTCTTCCGAATCTGATGATTGTGAAGAGCTAGAAGAGAATTCTTCTTGAATATCGTCATTAAACATATGGAACGGATCATATCCCAACCCATGACGAGTTTTCTGATAAAACGGATCACCACTTGATGGTAATCGTCTACCCTTGCCTTGATTAAGACCTTGCATAGTCTTTAAATCATATCCCATATTTTGGATAATCTTGAGAGATTGTTGACTATATTTGTCAATTCGGATTCTTCCTTTATCTTTATCTCTCAAATCATCTGTCTGAGCAACAGGGATATTTCTAGCCAGGCCAAACACAATTTGGCACTTGTTTTTCTTATCAGACGGAATCATAAAATAAGATTCTTTGTGACGTCTAAAAGTTACACAAGCTTGTGATGAAGCGGCTACAGGAAGAAGATAGGGAGAAGATGTTAGAAACCTTTGAGCATAAGGTCCAACATCGACATGAGGAGGAAAGGAATTTTCCTTATGATCAATGTATAAGGTTTCCTCTGTGTCTATGTCGTCTTTATACTGATGATTTTGATCATCAGAAGATAAAGTTATTCTTTTAACATATTTGACAGCCATATACTCAAAAAGGAAATCTTTATTGATATTGGAAAGTACAGAATGATCAATATTTACATCATTTATAATTTGACTGCTACGCTTCGGATTAATCACTAATGGACTATCATCCGTCTTTTGCGTAGATTTGCCAAGATTGACAATCAATGGTGGTTCTGGATCATTCGTACGAGAAGTACGCCCTTTGACCTTGATCATAAGAGGTTGAACTTGGCTTTTAGTAGGAATATTCACTGATTTCTCAGATGAAGCTTGAGTTCTTCCTTTGACCTTGATCATTAGAGGTTGATTGTTGACAGGTTGGGGTTGAATTTGCCCTTTGACTTTGATCTTCAAAGGTTGCTCTTCTGGCGAATCTTCATCAATAGACTGATCTTCGGCAAATGATCGATCTTCAGCCATTTCTGATATTTCCTTTACATGTTCTTGTTTGTAGAGTCTTGAATCAGAAAAATAAGCTTCGACACCCTTAAAAGGATTGATATCAGCAAACTCAGTCTTTACAACCCCTTTGGAATCCACGTACTTGAAGCATTGGTGGAGAGTTGAAGGCACGATGTTATGCTCATGTAACCATGGTCTTCCAAGAAGGATGTTGTAGGATACGTCTGAATTAATAACATAGAAGGTTGCCATAGTTCGAAGATCACCAATCTGAATCTTCAGACGAATCTTCCCCAGTGGTTTGCTCTTTCCAGAGTTGAAACCAACTATTGTGGTACTAGTGTAAGTTAAGTCACTAGTAGGAATCATCAATGGTCTTAGCATACTTTGAAGAATTATGCTAATGGAAGACCCAGGATCAATGTAAATTCTGTCAAATTCAATGGATTCAACATACCCGGTGTAGCACAAAGGCCTGTCATGCTTGTTATGCTTCAACAGCATATCTTCTTATGTAAAGGTGATGTTGGGAATTGCTTCCATCACACTATGACATTGTGGGCATGACACTGGTATATTATCAGGAGTCTTGAGTTGAGCTAAGCAGGAATCAGCTTGCAGCAAAGCTTCACTCAAAGTTTCGCGACTTTCTTTAGAAAGGCGAAGCAACTCGAAGATAGATAATCTAGCCGGAGTATTAGCTAACTGGGCTAGAATATCAAATTTATAAGGTTTCATCACCACCCCCTGACTGGAAGTAGACTTCAACGGGACGTCGAAGCGTACCGCTTTCTGTTTCCCTTTTTCAACCACAGCAGGAACAAGAGACGGTTGAATTGATGGTGTTTCAACATTCTCTGCTTCTTTGGGGGATCCCTTATAATCTTTGTGGTACTCTTTTCCATATCTTGTACCAGCAAAAGTTTTTTTCTCAGACTCAGAAGAAGGAAGTACCATATTGCAGGATTTAGTCTTCCTTCCTTTAGCCTTCTTCTTATGAGGATTGTTATGCAGAACCTCAGAACCCAATCCAACAGTGGATGTTTGACTTTGAATTTGTAAAGGAAGTCGTATTCCTTTATCATAATTCAAACCTTCTGTCTTTTGAAAATTATATCCCATCTTTTTCATGAGAAGGATAGATTGCTGACTGTACAAGTGAGTAGGTAACGGACTTTTAACAAGTGGTTCAACAGAGGAAGAAGAAGAGATCTCTGTAACTACAGGGGAATGAGGAATAGACGTCTCTGTAGCTACGGGAGGAGAATGATTCGGGATACGAGGAAAGATCCCTGTAGGAACTTTTTCATAAGCAGCGAAGACTTGTTATGCCCGGTATAAGGGAACACTATTTATGGCTAGCCACTGCTGATGAGTAAGCTTGAGCTTGGTAGGAGGAGCCAAACTTGGAGGACATATGTTCAATCCTCTCAGTCTATCTTCTAAAGGAAGGCCATCCCATAGATGATCTAAATCTTCATGATCTGGAATAACATGAGAAATCATGTTGCAGGTTTTGACTTTCTTACCTTTCTTGGATTTTGAAGTTTTACCTTCATTTTCCAACTCAGGTACTAAGTCAGGATACACCCACATAATTTCTCCATTCTTTAATGTGAGAGGCAATAATCCTTCATTTTCCTCTCTAGCAGGCGGGATATTCACAATCTTCATCGTCGCCTTCGGAATTGGGATAATTCCATCTGGGATTTGTTGTGGAGGAAAATCTTCGAATTGAAGAGAAACTATATTGGTTGTAACCGTATGCTCATCATTAGTTAGAGAGATGGCATTGGCATTAATCAATTCTTGGATTTTCTTCTTTAGGACATAGCAAGCCCTGGTGGGATGATTTATATATCTGTGATAGATACAATATTTGGGATTGTCAGTCAGATTCACCTCATTAGGCCTCTTTGGCTCCGAGATCTGGAGTTTTCCACTCTTCACCAGACATTGAAATATCCCTGGGATATCACTCTCGTCAAAAGAATATTCTTCTTTTGGCTTAGAAGACTCCTGATTATTCGGCGTCGTTTTGCTTTTGGAAAGATTAACCATAAGAGTGTCTTTTCCTTTTGTATTACGATTGCCAAAATTATTACCAGGATTACCTTTCTTTCCTTTATCCTCTGAGGCAAAAATCATCCCATGTTCACGAGCCAACCTACCATTGGTCTCGGCAGAAACTGCTGCTATGATAAATGAAGCCCAATCTGTAAATTAGGAACCCGTGAAGACAGCGATGGATGGTCGCAGATTCATCTTGCATGTATCAATTAACGCTGAATCTGGCATACCAGGAGGCATCTTTAGAGTCGCCTGTCGAAAACGTTCAATGAACGTCCGAGTATCTTCTTTCTCCTTTTGCTTAATTTCTATTAAGGAGGACATGTTCATGTCCATACTTCCTTCATAGAAGCGGGAGAGAAACATTGCCTTAAATTCGTCAAAACACGAAATGCAATTGTCGGGTAAACTACGGTACCAGTCGTAAGCTGAACCCGTTAAGCATCCAATGAATACTCGAGTAAAAAGAGCATCATTTTTCTGCAAATGTACAGTCATAATATCAAAGTAATTGATATACTGACTAGGAGAAGCCTTTCCATCAAATAATACCATTAACTACGGCTTGAATTTCGGTGGAAAGGGTACATCATTCCAATGAGGAGGATAAGGTTTCTTAATCCCTAACCTCTGGAGTTGATCCTTTTGCTTTAAAACTTCAAACTGTGCTTTGAGTTCACGCACTGCTTGAATGGCTTCGCTGGTTTGCGGAAGCACATTTGATTGAATAGTTGTTGGTTGTACCGTAACCCCCACCGGAGATGGTACATCTTCTGGAATGATGGGATCTGGAGATGCAGAATTTTGGTTAACAGCAGGCTCTTGGATATTCAAAGGTATATCAACCCCTTGGCTATCTTGAGTTTGTGCTGCTACCTGTACCGGTGTTACAATTGCCGGTTGAGCAGTTTGCTGAGCCGTTATTATTTGGTACATGCTTTGCATCATGTTAAGCATGTCTTTCAATGATTCTCAACGGCAGTGAGACATTGTTCTGTATTAACAGATGACATCTCTGATTCATCTCCAATAGCGTAGGATTCAACCTCTCTTGAAGATACAGAGGGATTAGTATAGAAGTATGAATCGACACTATCAGTTTCGGACTCAAGAGATTGAGTACCCCCAGCTTCTGAATCAGAAGTCTGCAAATGTCTTTGTCTTCTTGATCGAGTATTCTGATATACTCCTTCAAAGGAATCAAGAAGTCTATTGAATTGTTGTTGACCTGGAGTTTGGGATGTGTTCCGTCTAGGACTTCGTCCTCTGTTGGTATGTGATGCCATGTTGACTGATGCATATGACAACTCATCGGCTTGTTGTTGGGGCGCATTAAAACTTAACCGATCAAAAACTGACCGTTTGGAAACCGAACAACAACATTTGATCACAATCTGGTGACACTGACAATGATGATTTTCTTGGGGGAGTGTCACGGGAGATTGTCTATTTTTACGCTTTTGCATTAGCAATTCATGTAAATCAAAAGGATTAGAAGGAGTAGTCTTCTTTATTACATTAGGGGTAGAAAAACGTTTAGTCCCTTGTGTATAAATGAGATTACTGCTGCATTCGCAGAACCAAACTATACATTTTTACGCACTTGGAGTCACGTACGTAAATCTTGAGATTTTTTAGTACGAAGGACTCCATCTTTTTTGCGTATAATTTGTAGGTTTGGTACTTTGCGTACAGTAGTATAAAAAGGTTGTTGGTTGAAAACAGAAGTTTTACCAACTATGTTTTTATGCTTCATGCGTGCAGGTACATTCACTTTAGATGCAGAAGCATCATTGTGAATTTTATCTACACTGTCACAGACAGGAGATTTACCTTTACGCATAGAGCATAAAACATGAGTATCTACCGCGTCATAGACGGAAGATTTTCTTTTACGTGTAGAACGTAAATTTTATGTGTCTACCGCGTCACAGACAGGAGACTTATTGTTACGCTCAGAACGTAAGGCATTGGAGTCTGCCACGTCACAGACGGGAGACATGTATTTATGCCCAGAACATAAAACATGATTTTTACGCTCAGGGCACAAAACCTGATTTTTACGCCCAGAGCGTAACACCGGAGGGACTGTCACGTTACAAACGGGAGACTTATTTTTACGCGAATGGCGTATCACCGAAGTAGAGACTGCCTCATCACAGATGGGAGCCTCTACAACAGTGGTAGGAAGGATTCCTTTGCCTGCAGAGACAGTAGGAAGATCCGAGGATGCCTTGGATTTGGGAACCCAAACTTTTCGCGCCTTCCTCGATTTCTGAATATTGGAGCAGCGGTTGCTACCCCCAGTACGGAGCATTTCTTCATAGGCAGTCTGGTCGAAGTGCACAACCAGAGTCTTCTTGGTCGAACCGACCGAAACATCATCGTATTGAGCAATTGCCTCCTCGTCAGAGGAGAAGGTCGTCCCCAGCAGAGTCGCCATTTTTGTTTCACTTAACAAAGTGCCTAAAATTGGATTTTGAAAATAAAACTTGAAAGAGTACAAATATTCTGGGAAGTATAGCTATGGAAGTCTGATCTGAAGGCGATCACTTTGTTCCTTGGACCATACGATGATGATGAAGATCACTGCTAGAAGATTAACAGTTGGAAGAACTAAGTCACCAGATAGGTATCGACGCACTTGGGCACTGATGGCGAGGCCGAATGCTTTTCTGCTTTGCTTCACTCTGTTCTGGAAGAAAGGTTGAAGAAGAATGCTCCAAAAAATCAAAGTTTCTGGGCTCTGATCTCTATGTATTCTCTCCTGTCTCTCTGTGCATGATGCTTTTGATGTGTAAAATAAGTCTATTTATAGACATCACTCCTTGGGCGTAAAAAGCAACACATTTGAGTTTTTACGCTGGCAACTGTCACCCACGATGGAAGTTACCCTCTTCATACGTTGACACGTGTCCCATTATATCAACAAAAACAGGAAGCACGTACACACGTTCTTCAATAAGTGTGGCATGAAAGCCATGTGGACAAACCACGTTCTCATGTAGCCAGAAACAATCGGGCGTAAAAATGACCCGAAACATATACTGAGCGTAAAGTGGCAAATTGGCGTAAAAATAGCCCAAATAAACTTCTCAGCATAAAGTGGCTAAAATAGCCATTAGCGTAAAGTAGCTCAAATAGACTTTACACTCACAATATTTTTGAGCGTAAAAACTCACATAACTATCGTGCGTAAAAAAGAAGTAATATCATTGAGCGTAAAGTGGCCTGTTTTGTACTAAACGATAATATCGATTTCTGTGTAAATCAAATCTCTTCGAATTTTGCGTTTATACGCTGTCAACAAATCATTATGTCAGATGCATTAAATGCATGATCTGACAGTCATTTCCATCGTAAAGCAGCTAGCGTAAAGGGTAGCCAGCGTACAGAGTAGCTTGCGTAAAGGGTAGCCAGCGTACAGAGTAGCTAGCGTAAAGCCTGGTTGAGCGTAGAGTTCTCCTTCTTTGACTTGATTTATGAGGTACTTTTTACGCTCCTACAAGACCACCTTCAAAGTTTTCAAATATTTTTTTTAAAAAAATTTAAAATACTTTGAACAGAAGCGTAAAATTTAGGATTTTGACCAGTCAGCGTAAAACTCGGGATACGCAACAGTCATCCGCGTAAAAGTTGGGATATCCAACAGTCGGCGTAAAATCTGGAATTTGAACCGATTTGAAAATTCTCTATAAATAGGGGAGAGAGAGAACTTTACTTTGTTTTCTTGCTCTCATAATCCCGATCCTTCTCGAACTCTCTCCTTCCTCTTGCATTCCATTTAATGGCCCCCAAGAAGTCCGTCGTCGGCAGCAGCAAAGGCAAGAAGCCCGCCGTCGATTCTTCATCGATCGACCGCACACAAACTCCTGTCCTGTCATCAGCCACATCTCAGCAAAGTCAATCCGCCGTGGCTCCTCCAATGAGGGGTAAAGCAATCCCTTATGGCCGTAAAACTTCATCGGAGAAGAAAAAAGACCAAAGATCCTCTATTTCACGCCCACGTTATATGTGTTAGCGTAGAAATTGAGATAATCAAAATACGCCCACGTTATACGTGTCAGCGTAAAATTCAAAAATACGCCTACGTTTATACGTGTTAGCGTAAAATACGCTCATAAATGTGTCGGCGTAAAAACTAAAATATGCCCACATCTAATGTGCCAGCGTAAATCTCTAAAAAATGAAAAGACTTTGTGTAAAAACAAAGACTTTTTACATTTAGAACACTTTTTACTTTATATGTAAAATTCAGATCAATTTATCTGCATATATGGCATCAAATTAGATTTTCTCTAACTTGATTTTTTTTTCTTTTTCTTTTTGCAGTGGACTTGCAAATTCACCCTCTGGCAGAAGTCTTTGGCTCATCAGTTGGCATGGTAGGTTCGAATTATCTGGAGAATCTGTCTCACGTAGCATTTCCTCAATCAAACCCCGATTACCCTATAGAGAGGGCACAATTGATAGCAGCCCAAGGGGATTGGATGCTGCTAACCATGATAAATGGAGAATTGTTGACTTCACTAGATGCACAACAATTTACAAAACCAGCCTTCTTGTTTGGGGATGCAATTGACTGTAAGTCCCAGACACACCCTAAGAAGGAGTCTTGGGTGTTCAAATTTGGAGATAGAACCATGTATCTCCCGGATATGGACAGAGATTATCCTTTGTCAGCATTCGTCCACGCTACCCACCATCGACAAATGCTGTAGAATTTGACTCCCAGCAGTCACGGAAGACCGGGTAGAATTGTTTTCAAGAGGGAGCATGCCAATAATATGGGGTATTTTGCTAGTGTTTCCAATGGCGGTGTCACTTCTATTTTTGGCCTCATGCCAGGATCTAATCCTAGTAAAGATTCGGGTTTAATGCAACCAGTGCAGACCCAGATGTTCGTCAACAAATTCATAAGGGCTGCTGTATTATATCCCCAAACAAACCCCAGGCTGCCGGGATGGTTGACTCCATTCAACCAAAACTGGATCCAGATAAGTATTTGGATGATGAAGAACTTTGAGACAGAGCTGAAAGATATTGGCTTGTATGAAGCGGTAGCTTCCACCAGTCAGGGTATTCCCCCGAACGGAAACCTATTCATGGCTTTAATGGAGATATACATAAGTTTAATGGAGATATACATAAGTTTCACTTAACAAAATGCCTAAAATCGGCTTTTGAAAATAAAACTTGAAAGAGTACAAATATTCTGGAAAGTATTGCTATGGAAGTCTGATCTGAAGGCGATCACTTTGTTCCTTGGACCATACGATGATGATGAAGATCACTGCTAGAAGATGAACAGTTGGAAAAACTAAGTCACCAGAAAGGTATCGACGCACTTGGGCACTGATGGCAAGGCCGAATGCTTTCCTGCTTTGCTTCACTCTGTTCTGGAAGAAAGGTTGAAGAAGAATGCTCCGAAAAATCAAAGTCTCTGGGCTCTGATCTCTATGTATTCTCTCCTGTCTCTCTGTGCATGATGCTTTTGATGTGTAAAATAAGTCTATTTATAGACATCACTCCTTGGGCGTAAAAAGCAACACATTTGAGTTTTTATGCTGGCAACTGTCACCCACGATGGAAGTTACCCTCTTCATACATTGACACGTGTCCCATTATATCAACAAAAACAGGAAGCACGTACACACGTTCTTCAATAAGTGTGGCATGAAAGCCACATGGACAAACCACGTTCTCATGTAGCCAGAAACAATCGGACATAAAAATGACCCGAAATATATACTGAGCGTAAAGTGGCAAATTGGCGTAAAAACAGCCCAAATAAACTTCTCAGCGTAAAGTGGCTAAAATAGTCTTGAGTGTAAAGTAGCTCAAATAGACTTTACACTCACAATAGTTTTGAGCGTAAAAACTCACATAACTATCGTGCGTAAAAAAGAAGTAATATCATTGAGCGTAAAGTGGCTTGTTTTGCACTAAACGACAATATCGATTTCTGTGTAAATCAAATATCTTCGAATTCTACGTTTATACGTTGTCAACAAATTATTATGTCAGATGCATTAAATGCATGATCTGACAGTCATTTCCATCGTAAAGCAGCCAGCGTACAGAGTAGCTAGCGTGAAGGATAACCAGCGTACAGAGTAGCTAGCGTAAAGCTTAATACAAAATAACCCTGGCATAAAGTAGCCTGGTTGAGCGTAGAGTTCTCCTTCTTTGACTTGATTTATGATGTACTTTTTACGCTCTTACAAGACCCCCTTCAAAGTTTTCAGAATTTGAAAAGATTTCAAGAATTTCGAATACTTTGAACATGAAAAATGGTGCCGGTCAATACTCAACCGTCATAATGAATTTTTTCTTGAAAACATTCGAACACCTCTTCATCTCCCCGAGTTGCATTAATAATAATCAATTTCCCATAAGGAATATGAAGAGTTGATTTGATTGTATACATAAGGAGGAGTTCTTCATTCTCACTTTTCATCCTCATTCTTTTTCTCCGAAGATAGCTATTTGCAAGATTTCATTCTCCAACAAGAGATTGATAATGACGATGCTTTCCGATGTCGTTGCTTTGTACGCTCAGTCATCAGACGTTGATTCAACCACTCTTAAAGCCAAACCATCTGACCTTGATGGTAAGTTTGATTCATAAAACAATTGTCTTCCTTTGAGATTTTTGTTGAAAATAGATGTCTATCTTTAATAGATAAGGCACGTCTATTGAAAATGAGTGCAAATCTTTGACAGATATGGAGCGCATAAAACACAGGCACAAAGCCTTTTAGATAAGATGCACATAAAACACGGGCGTAAAAAGGCCTTGTTGAATAAGGTGCACAAGAAACACTGGCGTAAAAATGCCTTGTTGAATAAGGTGCACAAGCAACACTAGTCGAAAGTATGCAAATACAAGCATCTGGCATGAAAGTGATGCCAGTAAATTAGAGGAAGAGGGCAGACCCTGCAACAATGCGAATGTCTGTCTCATGGCTTTCGATAAGGTATCTTCTAACCTTCTGTACGATAATTTTACTTTCAATGAGTTAGAAAATGCCTTTAGTGAACTACTTGAAGATCACAGAAATGTGCTAGACAAGTATAAGCAATCTCGTAAAGAGGTTAAGGCATGCACAACCGAAGTAGCCAGATTGTCTAATCTTCTCAAAGATATTAAAGAGACATCTACTATCTATTACATGGATAAGATAGCCAAACTCAAAGTAGACTATTATGAGGCTATCCTCACCATCGAAAGAAAAGAAAGAAACTATGTCAAATTATAAGAACTTTATGACATAGAGAAGAAGAGGCACTTAGTCACAGAGCAAAGACTCATTGATATGACTGCTAGATATGAGGAGTCTTGTGCGGTCTCTAAAAAGTTAGAGATCAAGTTAGGCAAGCAGGCCATCCCTGTGACACAGCCTAATGTTTGTCCTAATGCTAAGCATACATCTAAGAGGACTCAACCACAGAAAGTACGTAAGAAACACGCTCATCATCATGCTTTCACGTATAGGTTTTCAAAAAGAACACAATTACATGTTAACACAGAAACAAAAAACACTTTTTCAAAACTTACTTGCACGTACTATGGTACACACGGGCACATATCACAGTATTGTCTAGCAAGAAAGCTTGTTGACAATCAAACAATTATTTGGAGACCTAAGCCTAATCAATATGGACCCTTCAAGAAATGGGTACCAAAGGATTCATCTACTCGTTTTGTAGATGGACCCTCAACCCTCTCATGCTAGAAGCAAATGGATTATCGATAGTGGATATTTGCGGCACATGACTGGTGATGCATCTTTATTCGCTACGCTATCGATGAAGAAAGAAGAATATGTTTCCTTCGAAAATAACTTGAGAGGTGAAATAATTAGAAATGACACTGTTGGTATATCTTCTTACCCAGTAATAAAAGATGTTTGTCTAGTTATATAATTGAAATATAACCTACTCAGCGTAAGTCATTTGGCAGATAGTGGTTATGACATCAATTTTGTAAAAGACAAATGTACTATATGTGATATGTCATCTGGTAATCCCATATATGAAGGGATTAGAGAAGACAATATTTATGTTTTCTTTCTAGAGAATACTAACAATGTAGAAAGATGCCTAGTAACAAATCAGGATGAAAGTTGGCTATGGTACATGAGGCTAGGACATGCTAATATGGATACTGTCTCATGACTTAGCACCAAGAAGTTGGTAAAAGGACTCCCCGAAATAACTTTTAAAAGAGATATGGTATGTGTTGATTGTGAAAAGAACAAGGCAACTAGGTCAACCTTTAAATCCATCAATACTGTAACTTCTAGACCCTTGCAGTTAATTTGTATAGATTTTTTTGGCCCTAGTAGAGTCGCTAGTCTTGGCGGTAAGATCTACGCTTTTGTTATTGTTCATGATTTCTCTCGTCTTACTTGGATTTACTTTTTATCAAATAAAAGTGATGCTATTTTTGAATTTTGAATATTTTTTAAAAAGGTACAAAACGAAAAAGGCTTCATAATTACTCGTATCTGAAGTGACCATGGTGGCGAATTCGTAAATTCTAATTTTAAAAGTTTTATTATGATAGTGGATATTACCACGAGTTTTCTTGTCCTAGAACCCCCCAATAGAATAGTGTTGTGGAGTGGAAGATGACACTAACACTTTCTAGAATAATTGTATTTTGGTAATTATGAATTTTGATTATTTATTATTATTATTTTCATTAATGCATTGTGTTAGTATCATAAGTTAGTAAAACTTTAGAACTACTTAGATTAGAGGCTAACCAAGACTGTAGGACTTAATTAGTGAGTTTGACATGTTAGTTAGAGCCTATTATCTAGAAAATCACTTGGAGGTTATATTTTTTTGACTTAGACTATTAGCTAGTTTGGGCCTTTTTCATAAAGGGCTTCTAAATGACTTAGAGGGGCTTTTAGGCTAATACAACCAACAAAACCCTAGCCCAACATAGTTGGCCGACCACCCCTATTTTCTTTGTGTTATTTATAGCAACATTTACTTGTTCTTCCCCATTTCATCAAAACCCTAACCCTAGTTTCTAGTGTTCTTCCCCAAATTTCTCCATCTCCCAATATAAGTCAAAATTTACCCAAACCAATTGTAATCTCTTCCTCTTGAAGCGAGGAAGACTCTATTGGCTAGTAGGGTGTTTATTGGAGCAATTTGGCTATTGAAGTGCAAGAAGATCTCACCTTGGTCCTCTTCCTTGTAGATGCATTCATTTAGGGTTCCTATGGCTTTAGGTAGAAATTAGGTCAAGTTCGATTTTATTTGAGGTACGTATCGCGAAGATATCAGATACGCACATCAAGTATTTGGTGAAATGACTCTTAGGGCTTTGAATGGTTAAATTTTAGTTATAACTTGTTTTTCCTATTACTTGTATGTGGTACAACACTGTGGGTTGTTGTCTAAGGATTTGGTGATGTTTTGGTCGAGATATTGGTATTAGGGAGACTCGGGTTCCTGTGGTTTATGTTCATTGTCTGGTTTCTTTGGGGTTGTGTAGTAGGCATCGATTGTTTGTTGGGAGTGTGGTGATATCCTAACATCCATGACATTGCCAATCATCTACTACACTCCTAATTACATTGCCATATGTCCAGTCGAGTAGATATTGACATGTTCTTTGTCTTTGATGTTTCTGTCCTGTACTTTACATCTGTCCAATGCCAGTCTCGAATGCCTGTAAGGAGTATATGATCTGAGATTGATATAAACATCTTTCTATTGTCCATTATTTTTATTTCAATCCACATTGTGATGTCTGAACTTCTTATTACTGATACTCTAATGTATCAGTCATATTTCATAAAAAAAATGGTTCTGTCCCATTGCCATAATGTATCCGCCATCAACTTACCTTGCATCTGTGAACGATCCTAAGGATTGTTCTGCCTACATTTATGATTGGTCCCCTGCATCCTGTACAACCCATACTCTATTCTGAAATTGACTAGTCCCAACTTAATGTATCTACTTTAGGATTCTGGGTTAACTCCTGCAGTTGTGAGTCCCAATTCATTCACTGCAATTAGTTGCAGTCAAGGGAGGATGGCTCAAGTGGTATTCCAATTGGGCAGATGGTTGATACTGTGCGTATCAAACCTTAGCCGTTGAATGTATTATTTTTAGCTCATCTTCCCGAAACACCCAGTCCACTTTGTCACTCAGTTCTTGTGTTTAATTACCTGTCCCTTTGTTAAATATCAACCCATGCTAATCTGAGTTCAGCCCTAGTGCATGCCCTGTACATCCAACATTCAGTCCCTTACATTTGATTCAGCCAATGTATCAATTCCCACCATGTTAGGTTCAGTCTTCACTTCACCTGGTATCCAATTTATATTTTTGATCAGTCTCATTAACTTAGTGTATCAGCCTATTTGCCTATCTGAATTTTAGTCCCCATTAGATGTGCCAAAGGTGGCAGCCACCTGATTTTGTTCCAATCCTAGAACAATATTTGTTCAGTCCCTTACATGTGTTAACCCCCATGTGTTCCCTTGACTAATAGCTGTAGTTGACCAAGTTTGACCCAAGTTTGAATTTTGACCTAGAAGTAGCCTAACATTATATAGATAGTATTATTTTAACCTATTGTTTGAATCTAAATACTATGTAACTTGTAATTTCTATTATAGGACTTTGTGACTCCAGTTCGGATACCGATTCACATCAGTTGCTTAGGGTATCAGGCGAGTACATTCTCTGTTAGTTTTTATTCATGATAGTATCTATATTGCCTGCTCTAGACTACTTTACTTGATGCTGATATGTTGTTAACATGGATTGGTCCTATATTTTTCTTGTCATGCGATGTTATCCCTTTACCGGGTACATCGGGTATCCTATGTTCGTGTATCTCATCGTGTGCATCGTGTACTCCTTGTATTCGTATCTATTCATGTGCTTCGTGTGAAATGACATTCGTGTACACAACATATCATGGTCGGATCCTTGTGTATTGATCGGGGCGGCGGAGTAGAAGTGGTTATGTGATTACATCCCTTAGTATACTCGTGTACATGTCGATTATACATTCACGTATAATAGAGTTACCCTAGATTACTCGTGTACAACCTAAACCAATCACATAACCATCTTGTGCTCTAAAACACTTATAGTTACTTACAGTTCATAGTTTTGCTATCTTATTCATGTATTCAAATTTTTGTCTATTTTCTATATTTTTTGTACATCTCTTTACAGTGTTTCATGTATTTATTCTATTGCTTATTCTATATTTCCTACCATGTTATGGAACTGCTTTCAGAGTTATGTATTCGCTCCCATCCTGACTGGATACGTTAACAAATATTACAGAAAATATGGAGGACTTTTGTACCACCTGTTATAGAGCTGGCGTAGATGACATCGGCGACCTGGATCCTCAGGAGGATCCAGCTTGCTTAGAAGAGACTACTATAGTTCCTAGGCAAGACTGCTAGGACTAGTATCTGTTTATTTAGCTACTTTGAGCTGTATTATTTTCTATTCTATTGTGGTGTTGATAACACTTAAACATATTTTATTTCTAGTTGTATCTCACTTTGAGAATTTTATATCTATCTGATTCGTGCTGGTTATCTATCTCTAGTTATTGTGATTGAGTTGTATCTTCTGAGTTATCCTCCGATTGGAGAGTATATTATGTACAGGTACATTTATACTGTGTTAGATGTTGAGACCTAGGACAACGTTCTACCTCCAACATTGCGGCGTAGACTGGACGTACCCACGATCTCATGTCCTTACACTGGTACGGATCGTGACAGAAGAATCGAACTCTAAGCGAGATGGCTAGAGTCATGCTGAATCAGCATAATCTTTCTAAATATTTTTGGACAGAAGCTGTTAGTACAGCCTGTCATGTTTTAAATAGGGTATTAATTTGACCTATCTTGAAGAAAATACCATATGAACTTTGGTTTGGAAGGATTTCTAATATTTCTTATTTTAAAGTTTTTGGATGTAGCTGTTTTATCCTGAACACCAAGGACAACTTGGAAAAGTTTGACTCTAAAGCAGATGAAGGGATATTTCTTGGATATGCTGCTAAGAGTAAGAGATATAGAGTATTCAATAAAAGATCTATAATTGTTGAAGAATCCATTAATATTACTTTTGATGAGCTCAATAGTCATAGATCTAGCGAAAGTGATGATGAAGATGCACATGTCAAATCTAAGTCATCCAAAGATACTGCTACCAATGAGAGTCCTGTGGAAGATCTGACCCAAAGATTCAAATCATGGAAGTTCTTGCCAGATCATCCAGAGGCGCTCATTATAGGTGATGTATCGAAGGGTATAAGTACACGTTTTTCAAATAAAGATACTGATATAGCAGCTAATGTAGCTTTCATATCGCAAGTAGAACCTAAAAGTGTAGCAGATTTTTTTGATGATGAATTTTGGATTGATGCCATCCAAGAGGAACTTAATCAATTTAAAAAAACCAAGTTTGGGAACTCGTCCCTAAACCTATTGGTCAATCGATAATCGGTACCAAATGGGTGTTCCGAAATAAACTAAGTGAGGATGGGGAAGTCCTACGCAACAAAGCACGTCTAGTTGCACAAGGTTATAATCAAGAAGAAGGTATTGATTATGACGAGACATATGCTCCTGTTGCTAGACTAAAAGCTATCCGTATGTTTTATGCATTTGCATATTTTTATAATTTTAAATTATTTCAAATGGACGTGAAAAATGCATTTTTAAACGGATACTTGAAAGAAGAAGTTTTTGTGAAACAACCCCCTGGTTTTGAAGATTTTCAAAAATTCGATCACATTTTCAAACTTAGAAATGCACTCTATGGACTCAAACAAGCCCCTCATGCTTGGTATGAACGCCTAAGTGCCTTTCTACTTAAAAATGGTTTTTCAAAAGGAAGAGTTTATACTACTTTGTTTATCAAGTCTTTAGATGATGATATTCTACTTATGCAAATATATGTCAATGACATCATTTTCGGTTCTACTAACGAGAAACTATGTCAATATTTTGCTAAGTGTATGCAGAGTGAGTTTGAGATGAGTATGATGGGAGAGCTGAACTAGTTTCTAGGATTTCAGATCAAGCAACACTCACAGGAAACATTCATCAGCCAAGCTAAGTATACGAAAGATCTACTGAAGAAGTATGACTTGACAACGTAAAGCCTATCGGAACTCCTATGGCTATATCTACTAAGCTTGACATTGATAAAAGTGGCAAACCAGTCGACCAGCGTAAGTATCGAGGTATGATTAGTAGTTTATTATATTTAACTGCTAGTCGTCCTGATATTATGTTTAGTATTTGCATTTGTGCTAGATATCAAGCTAATCCTAAGGAATCACACTGATGCGTCATTACGTATCTTCCGATACCTTAAGGGAACTTGTACAGTCGGCTTGTGGTATCCCAAAATCAAATCTTTTGACCTAATCGGTTATTCAGATGCAGATTTTGCAGGATGTAAAGTAGATCGTAAAAGTACCAGCAGTACGTACCATTTTCTAGGTAAAGCTTTAGTCTTCTGGTTTAGCAAGAAGCAAAATTATGTAGCACTATCAACGACTGAGGCTGAGTATATCGCCGTAGGACGCTGTTGTGCTCAAGTTTTTTAGATGAAACAAACTCTTGAAGACTATAATCTGTACTACATGAAGATTCCCATTTATTGTGATAACACTAGCACGATTAACCTGATTAAGAACCCTGTATGTCACTCACGCACAAAGTACATAGAAATTCGTCATCACTTTTTACGCGATCACCAACAACACGAGGATATTTGCATAGAGTTTATTGACACAGATCATCAACTAGCAGATATTTTCACAAAACCACTGGCTGAAGATTGCTTTAACTATCTGCGTCGAAAGCTCGGCATACTTGAATTTTTGGACTCATGATGCATTATGATTAATAAAAACTCTTATAACTTAAAACTTTAAAATTTATTAATAGAAGTTATTTTGGGTACAAGCTGAAAGGGCCCTTCTATCATACAGGTATAAATAGCCTGAAGCGACATGGTGTACTAGCCTTCAGACTACCGCTAGCTGGGATCCGGCCCCTACAGCTAACCCAAAGTAATGAACATTATTAAATAAAGAAGTTTAATAGTTATCAAGTGTAATTATCATTCATTATGCATTAATGAACAGGAAATCCAAGTGGCCGAACTCAGACAGAACTCGGACCGAGTTTGGACCGAGTTCAGTTAACGTCGGTACGAATTTCCAGAACAGCAGTCGGCCCTAACCCTTTATAAACCCCTCCATACTCCTTCTTCTTCTTCTTCTTCTTCATTCCTCCACCGAAAACAATTAAAAACCCGAGTTTTTCATCATCCAAGTTCTTCTGCTCCTTCAACCCTAGATCTAAGAAGCACGGAAGGTGACTCCCTCCTCTTATTATCCACTATTTTTGAGGAATCTATCTTCTCTTCCTCTTTTATTTTCTATGGCTCCTAAGCTCCACAAGAGGAAGAAAGTTGCTTCCCATGCGGGTTCATCTTCAACTTCGGAGTATGAACCTGTCAACATTTTTAGTCCCGCTCGTCCTACTGACAATGAGGATTATGATTCTGCATTCTTTCCTTCTGCAAAATATTCAATTGCTTGGTTTGACTCTTTTCATGGTAGAGACATTTGTTCAGGATGCTCCGTAAATTTTACTATTTTTCAGAATACGCTCCTGTCTTTGAAAGACTTTCTCTCCGTGACTTCTTTGAAACCGCTGACAACGTATATGATAATGTTGTCCATATGTTCTATTGCAATATGCAAGTTAAGGACAACAGTAACATTTATTCTTGTTTCGGTGGTCATGAGATTGAATTCAACTCAACCGACATTAGTGAATACTTTCACATGCCGGATGTCGGCAAGACTTTGGTTGATATTCATCATGTTCAATTCCCAGAAGGTGTTACCCTTGATTCTTTTAAGGCAGCTATGTGTCACCCTAGACTTGTTTCTCGCAATAGTAGGGTGTACACAAAGCATGTTAATCAAAATTTCTACGAATTACATCACTTTATTTGCTCTGCTTTGCTTCGCAAAATGAGATCTTCTGATGAGATCAAGTTTTATGAGATGTCTACGATGTATCATCTGCATTTCAGTGTTCCATTTTATGTTCCCAAGACCTTTATAGCTTGGATGATCAGTTGCAGGCGTCCGGGACATAACCTTTTATACCCCACGCATCTAGCAGCTATCTTTAGAAGATTCAAATAAATCTTGCCTTGTGTCCCTATTCTTCCACATCTTTTGAGCTGATTAAATCCAGGACTTATCCTAACCTACCTCCTCCACTCGGTGCTGAGCCTGCTCATGCTTCTGCTGATGATCCAGATGCTTCTGCTCTAGCTGCCCCTGCTCCAGGCTTTGACCCACACTTCTATCAGCGGTTCGATGATTTTGTTGCTCTCTCTGAGCAACGTTATCAGCGCTTTGATGAGTTTGTCCCCCTCTCGGGACAACGTCATCAAAGTTATGTTGATGCAGAGTTCCGACACACCTCACAGGCACAAGTGTTGCGGAACAACATAGTTGATCTTCACTGGAGTTTGGCGCATGACCCTGCACATCTAGTTCACATGATCGATCATCCCAGTTTTGCTAGACCGAGGTTTGATGATGAGACTACTTTCTGGCACTTTGATCCTACCACTGCCTACTTTGATCCTCGTCTACCCACTGCTCCTGGAGATGATGACATACAGATGTGATATGGGCTTTAGTTTAGTCTTTTTGGATTTTATGTGCTAGAGATGATGATCTTTGTAGTTATTTTTTTTTACCAGTCTAAAATGTTATAGTTAGACTTTATCTAGTTTCCATAAACTTTCATAGTTACGACTTTCTACGCATTTTTGATGTACTTCAGTTCTGTTCAATTCATTTTGTGATATATCAGTCTTTCAGTTCACTGCTACTAGTTCTACTTATGTTGTGACGTGTATATTGTGGTTATTACTCTGTTTCATCTTTGTCTGTGGTTATATTGTGGTTATTCATCTTTGTCTGTGATGTTTTATAAATTGTTGGCTTCACACATTACGGGGGAGCTACACATTTTGTACATGACAAAGGGGAAGAAGAGCAATACCAAAATTTCAAAAATTCTAGCGAGAACAAGTCCGGTATATTATTTCAAATTTATATATATATATTAGCTATATTTTGGTATAGACTCAAGTTTGTCAATTATCAAAATGGAAGAGACTGTTGGCCTATTGCCTAATGGTCACACCTGATTTTGATAATCAACGATAACTTAAGTCGATACACAAAATATACAAACTACTGCTAACATTTTAGGACAAGTGAAATCAATATCGAAGAGCGTACTGCTTCTACAACAAGCATTCAAATCGTCATCCAAAAGCAAAATTGAATCGATATCAGATCGAGTCATTTTACATTTTATTATGTATTTATTCTTTATTGAGTCTAGGACACAGAATATAAAATCGATCGGGTATTACTGGCTTAGGTTATCTACAGTTCACTTATTTAAAAAGCCTACCCATTTATCTTAGCTTGACTTATCCAAAAAGCCACAAACACTATACAAATTTGGTCCCAATATCTATGTTCTGAATCGACGAAACTCAGGCCAAGTTCGGTCCGAATTCGGTCTACTTAAATTCAAATATCAGTTGCCTCTAAATTTGTATACAACATTCGTCTCCGAGATCCTCGCATCCGAACTCTACTTGAGTTCGGTCCCTAAAAACACCTATAAATAGAAGAGAATTTTTTATTTTAAATCACTCATTCACTCTTCTCTCTTTCTATTTGTAAAGTGTTTTTCAGTGATCTAAAGCCTTCACATTCCATTTATACATCTCTTAGCCAAAGCTAGTAATGTCTGTTCGATTTAGAGTCTTTGATTTACAGAGTTGTAAAGAGGTTTTTCAAGTTCAGAAAATATTTCAGTTTTTGGAGCCGGTCATGTGCTCGTCACCAAGCACGGTTGTCAGAACCCGCTCCCGAATATTCAGATACGAGTCGGACACGTCCAACCTACGTTGGAAGACACAATACAGTAAGTTGTACAATCTAAGGAAAACTCCAAGATATAAGGTACATAAAATAACACAGCTGCTATACACGTTTCCAAGATCACCACAATCCACAAGTTATTAAATACTATTAAAGAAATGATAATGTCGGAGACAAATCTGGTAACCTGAATAAAATATACAATCCTAAAAACTTAATACAATATACATGACAAAAATAAGAAGTGATTTAATCTAGAACTCTGCAAATCCTAAGTCCATCATGAGACATAACTCCATCCTGGGTTTGGGATCTGTCCCATAAAGGTGGTAAAGTATCCTCAAGGGTACTTACAACGTATCCTGTCAGGAAGAGAGCAAAGTACAACCCCAACAAGAAGTACTAAACAAAGTAAACTGAAATGCATGAATAAAGAACTGTAATATGAACTATGGTACCAGAGCTGGAATATAAATGGTGGTACATGAACTGGAACTATGAAACTATGGTGGAAGATCTAGAACAATGAACTAGATTATTAGTGTAAAATACATTTGAAATAACTACCAGAGTATGTGACCGACTGGGGTGAACTGAATGAACAATGATGGTACGGCTTAGAATTCCATGTGGATGTGAGACCTAAGCTATTAAGCAATGCCTAACTATCGTTTAGGTTTGGTCACATATCTGTTGTATTTCCCCACTCCAATGTACAAGTAAAGAACGATAAGAGGATGAATGATGAACAATGTAACTATGAACAATCGTGAGTACAACGTGTCATGTATGAAAGAACATATAGCAAGACAGAAATACTGAGTAAAGAGTTCAAGTCGGTGTACTTGCCTTGCTCTGGAAGATCGGGATTAGGAAAGCACAGATCTGTATGTCCACCTAGCATTTGGTATAGGTTGGTTAGGTTCTCAACAATGTCATTTGGCTAATATAGCTACTATCCATATACTAGCTAACTATATATATACTAGTTACAATATTTTATATATTATAACTTTAATTCCAACAATTACTAATGGAACTATATTTAGCAAAGAATCATTTATGTTTATAAAATACTTGTTGGCTAAAATATTTATTTATACTAAGTATCAATTTAGTAATATAATCACTAGATGTAACCATTTAGAAATTTAAATTGGTTGCTAAAAATTGATTTAATACTGATAATTATCAATTTTCTACAAGCTCAAATATATGTCCAGTAATTTATTCTAAATATTTGTATAGTAAAAATATTAGTATTGGCAAAATAGTTTGTGTGTAAAACATTTAATTGTAATATTAAGCATAGCTATCCAGATATTAATAAGACTAGCAAATACTTAGAATATTATTGAATATTATATAATAACACTTATTAAGAACAGCTAGATAGTTGAAAAGACTACTCATCACCAAAATTGATTATAACTATACTTAGTCCAGTCCACTGTCCTACTGGACTCTGGTTTATGCCGAGGGCCAACTTAAACCTTAGCCCAAAAGCTCAAGCTAGTAATCCACAAGAACCTACTTACTCCAAAATCCTCATCAAGTTTATTCATGAATTTAAGACAACTCAACCATTGAAAGTACAACTCCTTCCTGCAGCAAACACAAACACAGCTCAAGCAAGAAACCGACCAGCAACCAATGATCAATTGAACTCCTCAACTGACCACACAGCCGTCATAACACAAATTGCTTGGTCTCAAACCATGAATCTAACAATTTATGGTTCACACCAGTTGAATCTCAGTCTGTAATTGCCTCAACTATTTAATATACTGTCCAAGTTCCAGCTAGATCCCCAAGACTTAAACAACAAAATTTAAAACAAATAAGCTACATTAGCCTATACCAACCATCCAGCTACTAAATATAACAAAGCCAGTTTCCCATCACATTCGAACCTAGGATTCGAACTCAACGGTCGTAAGCTCAAAATTTAGAAAGAAATTTACAGAACCAAATTGAAAATATAACAACCAACTCGAGTCTCACACTACACCAACCCCATACTCAAATCCAAGAGAATTAAACCAAATCGAATTTGAAATTCTAAACAGGAAAATATAACTGCTTAGCAAAATCATATATATATATGGAAGCGGATCAAAAGCCCCCCTTAGAAAATCCCCTAAAAGCCCCCTCACTCTCAGCCGTCCATTTAATGTTAATATTAATGTTAATGTTAATATTAATGTTAATATTAATGTTAAATACTAAAATTAACATTAAAATTAATATTAACGTTAACATTAACATTAACATTAACATTAATATTAACATTAACATTAATATAAAAATAAAAATAAAAATTAATATTAACATTAACATTAATATTAACATTAATATTAACATTAGCATTAATATTAACATTAAATGGACGGCTGAGAGTGAGGGGGTTTTTAGAGGGTTTTCTAAGGGGGGCTTTTGATCCGCTCCATATATATATATATATATATATATATATATATATATATATATATATATATATATATATATATATATATAGACATACACACACACACACAAAACAAACTTGTTAAATTCCCATCCCTCACTAAATTCCCAGCCCAGCCAATTCCTTAATCACGACCCCACTTCGAGACGCAGACAGTCCGGATACGAACTACAGGACACAGACCAAAAGTCGGACTAAAGTCCGATCACGACCAATCTACAATCCTTACTCCCAGCTTCACCCTGCCCAGACATTCTCTATTCAAAACTAAATAACATGATCGAATTATCAAGAATTTGCAGATCAATACCTGAGAAGAGTTTGAGACTGTCTCCGTGTATGACGACACAAATATATATACATGGACAACACTAGAAATGGACTACCAATATACACATCTATATATATACATGGACGACGTTGGTCACACTACATGACCACCAGGACTTGGGTTGGGTTCGGGCTAGTTTGGGACAACCAGGTCTTCTAAAAGCCAATAATCTTAATAATAAGTAATTAAATTATTTCTAGGATTATGTCACGATTTGGCCTGGTTTTCCTAGTTAGTACACACCTATGACTCGGCCTTCTCTACTATAGCTAATACGCTAGTCAAAGCATGCTATTGTACTTTCCGTGTCATCACTTCTAGTCATATGGTGCTCCAAAATTTAACCAAGACTAAGGCATTCCATGATAATAATTAATTAAATTTAATATTTATAAAATAAAAAAAAATTATATCTTAATTCAAATAAAAGGAATAAATACTATTTTCAAAATTTCGGGAAGATGCTACGAATCTAGCCTCCTTAGAAATACCGTCGAATCAAAATGCGATAGTGTATCCTGAAAGTCATCTAGTGAGACCTATGTAGCAGCCTTAACTACCCAAATGTCAAATTAAATTAGGGACTCCTAATCCTAACCTATCTCTTAAAATTGATTTACTCCTAGTTGTGAATGAGCATTTTCTAGTCCCAGGCTTGTAGTAATACGACTAATATGGTACTACCACGAGTTCGCACAATTTTGCAAAAACTGACCTGCATGGGCCACCACAAAAACTTGCCACGACCCGCACCCACTTTTTCGGATTCCAGACGTGTCCAAGCCAGCCTACGCCGCAGAGTCGGCGGTAGAACGCTGTCACGGCCAAGATGCTCAAAATTACAAAATAACTTTATTGCTCATCCACATTTCTAAATTTATTTACAATATTTACAACATTTATATTTAAAGGAAATACAAGGTTCTTACAATTAATGAAAATGATATCACCACTATCTAATTTCTAGGTTTCTGTCTGCAAGTACACCCGTATCTCCCATGCTAAGAGAAGCCACAGCTAAACCTGAAAAATGTTGGTTTCCAGTCAGGAATGGAACAAGCACACAAACCGACGGCAATACAAAAATATAATAGAATTCACAAGACATGAAAATAACATATGTGAGATGAAAACTAGAGAGTAATGATGTCATGGCAAGCGGTGAAGAAAGCAAGGAAAACAAATAAAAGACAACTATCTATGTGGTTTGAAATATCAGTTTCGACATGTGAACTGCTAGGGGGTAAATCCGACACCCTGCACGTGTCGTGTGCAGCTGCTATTCTCCACGAAAGATACGGAGGATAGTTCTGGGTAGTCCACATGCCTACTAAGATATTTCTCCTCCCGACTACTACTCACGGACTCGAACAAGTCACGAAACACGAAAACATGACAATCAAGAAATAATGTATGTAGATATCCATGACACTAATCCGTGTAACAATGTGTCAACAAGCAAGATAACATATGCATAAACATGAAATGGAAAGACTACTATGAATCGAAAGCAATCAGAAGGTGCACTTGCCTGTGGTCCTTAGCTGGTGAAATCGATAATCTCGTTGCATCCAAAATAGTCCATTTGGCTAGGGCCAGAGTTTAGGTTTGCAAGAAAATAGGAAATGGTCGATTAGCTAGGATTAAGATGATCTAATGATCTAAGAGAGATTTCTAACTTAGTGAAAAGGTAATTATCTAATTTAGAAAAACATGTACATATTTATAAAATATTTATACATAATAGGTATTAACCCCTTTTAAGGAAATATTTATTTTATAAAGCTAATGAATATAAATTCTTGTTAGTAATTTTAGAAATCAAATAAAAGCCCAACCAATAAAGCAGATTTAAATTTGCTTATATGAAATTTATATTTAAAGATACTCACTTTATTTCGAATATTGTTTATATAATCACTATTCTAAAAGTATCTACATATACATAAACTATTAGCATTAAAGCGCAAAATAGATACAATTTATCCCGAAATATTATTAACATAAATCTCAAATGGGATTTAGCCCAAGTCCCTTAATTTATCTAAAATTAAACGTTAACAAAATATACAAATCCATTACTATAAATATAAGTCCAAATGGTAAAAATATATAGTCCCAAAATCGGTTATTTATAAAGACCAAAATATTATAACTAAATATTAGTCTAGACGATAGGCTCTCGCCCAGTAATAATAGCATATATATATAAAGGAAACTACCTGAAACATATTTTGAAATATAATTAAAGTCGGAACATCCTCTTATTTATTATTTGGAATAGGAGCCCAAAATATTTATTTAAGCAATTAATAAATTTAAACTAACAAAATAAAAATTAAAGGATTAAATCGTTGGTTGAAAATAATAAGCCCATTGGGCTCAGTCTACAAAACTAGCCCAAATAAAACTTATCATATCTCTAAAAATATATTTGTAAATTATAGGGGCAAAGCATATTAGATTAAACCCAATTAAATCTTAAAGCCTAAATAAACCTTAAAATTTGTAAATCCAACGAGAATAATAAAAATTACAATATAATAACTTAACGGTATTATGCAATATAATTACTAATCACAAAACTATATTTTACCTAGATAAAATACCATAATAAATTTAATAATAACTATCATACTATTAGTAGTAACAATTACAAAATATTATACATATATGTCATATATATACCCAAAACCTTATACATAATTTATTACAAAAATATTTTTTCTTGGAAATATTATTTAATACATTTTTTAAAATAAAACTACTAAAGGTAATAATAATAATAATAATAATAATAATAATAATAATAATAATAATAATAATAAAGCAATTTCTGAAGCCTAAATAATCTTAATTTTACTAATAGTCATGATTAAATAATCAATAGAAATAATAATAGTAATGAAAATAATAGCAGTATTAAAATTAATAAATATGTAGATATATATGGGTATCAATATATTAATAACAATAGATATTACTTAATCAAATACAACTCAAAAATATCATTCTTTAATGATACCAAGCAGCAGTAATTGAAGTAACAGCTATTGATATGGGAAGGAGAGAGAAAATAATTGTGTAGCATTTAATCGCTGCTGCAACAACTTTTTTCTCAGAAGAAAAGAGCAGACAAAAGAAAGGAAAGGGGAGAGAGAGAGAGTTAACAAATTCCTTTCCTTTCTTTCTTTCTTTCTTTCTTTCTTTCTTTTTCCGAGAGATTGAGAGAAACAGAGGCACAGAGAGAAAATAATTGAGGGAGCGGGGAGAGGGTCTGATCGCTCACTTAGGGGCACGCGCACTTGGCTCTGCGGAGGTGTCTCGTCGCTCCGGGAGATGGCAGAAGGCGCTCGAGTGGCAGAAGGTGCTCACGCACGGAGGTGGTATGGAGGCTCGACACTCGAGGAAGCCGAGGCGGCTACTGATAGAGAGATAGGTTCGGTCAGCGACTCGTGCACGCGCGGAGCGGACGTAGTGAAGCAGGGATGGGCACACTGCAGCGCAGTCTCCGGCATGGAACGGGAAGCAGACCAGAGACGGTGCAAGGAGGAAGGACGGGCGGTAGTCGTGGTGGTTAGGCATCGACTGGTAGGTCGGGCTTTGATTTTCTTCTGGTTTTGTTGTGGAATTGTGGTGACGATGATGTATGATGGTGATGTAGTGGTAATGGAATGTGATGGAAGTGACACGTACACACGGGTCCGGACAAGGCTGTGATGGTGAATACTGACACTACGACACGTGGGGATGGTGGTGGCAGCGTGACTTGCCGACGGGATATCGGGTTGAGGTGTATAGAACAGGTTGCTGGTGCTTGTATTGGCTGGAGAATGGGATTATGGTGGTGGTGTGTAGAGGTAATACTGGTGTTGTTGATGATGGTGCATACGATGATAGCAGGGAAGAGGGTGGCCGGGGCAGCAGTGGTCAGGGAGAGATGATATTTGTTGGTCGGGGGAGAGATGTGGTTTTGCTTGTGAATTGCTTGAAAACTAAGAGGTTTATATAGGCCAGCAAGTTTTCCAAAGATATGGATAACATAATAATTTAAAGGAGTAGATAGGAATACTAGTTTAAAAGAAATCTTATCGTAAGTTCCATGTACAATTCAATCCTCCAACTAAAGCAAATAGTTTAGATTCTAATAGATAGTCCTCTCATAAATTTAAATCCCATATAATTATCTTAAACATAATTAATACAATCTAAAATACGATATTTGATAGGATTAATAATTAAAGTATTGCTTAATATTTTATTTGACGATTAAATCATATAATTCGAATACATCAAATAATTAATTATTACGAAATAATATTCATTGCCATCAAACAACTTATTTTAAAACGAATATATTTCCTTGAAATAATATTTAAAATATATATATTCGATAATATCTATTTTAAAACAACTTGGACAAAACCTTTTAGAATTAAACAAGATAATTATTGAATCAAATAAATTCTAGATTTAATCAAAGTCAATCTATGATGATTTAAAATTTATACTAGCTATTATTAATAACATAAAAATACATTTAGCCAAATAAAACTTAATAATACTTTAAAATAATTCCTGGAAATAATACTCTTACTAAAGGATATTTTGAAACATATTTTAGAATAATTAACATGTCTAAATATATCGTTTATAAAAATCATACGAAAATAGTTTCACAACTATATAAAAATTATGATAACAACATATTTTCCAACTAGAAATAAAGTCAATAAAATAATAATAAAAACTAAAAATCAGGAAGAGGAGTTACAACTGGGTCAAGCCATATCTGACAAACTCGGACGGGTCATCAACACCTCCGAGGACACGAGCATGACTCACTTGTATGGATCGTTCCCATATGCCCCGTGTCCGATTCGCGGTCGGATAATGGCTTGGCTAACTGTTTCTTTGACTGTGCTTGTGGCTTGAATATGACTGTGGGTCCGTGATGTGCCCTACTTGGCGATTCTTGTTGCTTATGTTGGCTTGGCGCCCAGTACGCATCATAGTGCTGCTGGAGACCGAGACTTAGCGTTCTCGGCTATGGTTTGATTTCTCGTACGCATTGTAGTGCTGCTGGAACCTGGGACTTAGTGTTCTCGGTTTACAATTCTGCGGTGGGTTGCGCCAAATGGATTTAGCCCCAATTTGCTGGGAGCTCCCGTCCAGAATACAAAAGAGACTCTGTCGAATTTTTCCAGAATTCTCGATCAGGAATTTGGTTCGGAGATTTGGGCAAGACCGTTCCTTTGGTTTGCTGAACCAGACTCATGCACGTTTATCGTAGTATAGTTTACCTGTCCTATGTATCGAGATTGTGACCTTGGATATGTTTGAGGATTGGGTATTATAGGGAGAATGATCCTGGGTCATTGATTTGATAGTCTCATGTGGACTCTTGGATAGTGTTGACATTTCTTTTGATGATGTTCAAATTTGATCAAATATGACTATGTGGATTCCTGGATTTTGAAGATTGTGCGAGTGTTTCGCGGAATGAGAAGAATATCAAGGGTATCATTATGTAATTTTTATTCGACTTCCCAAGCGCCCAAATTCTGGTACGATTGCTATTCTTGGTAGTTGAGAGACTTATTTTCTGATAACTTGTGATCATTGATTCAGGGGATTCTTGTGAGCCAGAGGGCCTGACATTGATTATGGTGATTAACTTTTTATCTGGAGATCGTCTTTTCTGACATGATATTTATTCCATTATAGATGGAAGACTACTGATAGATTGATCCGGTGGATAGACCGACTTGAAGATTAGAGCTGTAGGCTGTCATGTGTGCTTGATATGATATTATAGTAGAGATCTCGACCATATACCTGATCTAATATCCATGCCACGATATGGGCAGATGATTTCATGTGACTGATTGATTGTCCTTGTTCCTGACATGACCACGTGTATTCGTGCTATGATTCCAGCTTACCCTTTGTGGTATTGGCCCTGTCTACTAGCACTTTGAGGTGCTACCAATCTACTGGCACTTTGAGGTGCTATCTTCCTATTTATATTGCACTACGGTGTAATCTTGATATTCTAGCTATATGACCTGATTACCTACATGGGTACCTTGGTAGTTGGACTGTAGTCTTAGCGTAGTCAGGATTGATTGCTTGCTTGTTGCATAACACTGAGAATGAATCACAACTAGAACTATAGGTGCCGAAGTTGATTCTTACTTAGCGTTCCCGTACTGAGGTACGACATCTAGGAGGATGATCATGTGACCACGGCATATGATTTCGGATAACTGTAGGGATAATTTAGGTAACTTAAACTAGTAGAAGCATTAGAAGGGAATGGAATCATGAGATCATGCAGTACTAGCCGCTTGCCCAAACAATAGTCAGGGAGTGCCAAGCTGGCCGCTACGGATATTATTATCGTCCACATTAGCGGATGGCATTATCCGACTACTTTACTTACAATGTACTACATGCTTGTATGGTAGCCTTACGAGGGATTGATGCTTATCTAATCTTGATATATTTGGCCCCGCTAGCTTGCTAGATCGGCATGATATGAGGATTCCTATCTTTTTGTATTATTGGGGTAACCCAACCTCCATATAGAAAGTCGTAGGCATTTGAGTGGCCGCTTATGTAGCTGCCCTTCCCAAAAAATTTGGAATATTTTCTATTATTATTTATTTTATTGGAATGGTAATTTTTAGATTTTATAAATAATTATTTAGTTAATGACTACGGTAGATGACTTTAGCCATTGTGGAGTTTTGGAGTATAAGGTGACTAGAAATCGTGGCACGGACAGTGTAATGACATGCTTCGACTAGTGTATTAGTCCTGGTAGGGAAGGCCGAGCCATAGTAATGTCCTAACTAGGAAAACCAGGCCAAGTTATGACTTAACCCTTACCGAAGACTTATTTATTTATTAATTATATTATTAAGTTTAGGGAAACCAGTTATACCAATTTAGCCCGGACTGGACCCGAACTGAGCCCAAGCCCATGTAGTCATGCGGCACGTCCAGCAACATTCGTGTTGATATAAATTGGTACGAGTGTATTGTATTACATTTTAATGGGTTAATAAATATTTCTAGTATTCGTAATTAAATATTATAAATATTATTATTAGTGATATTCAGTGACTCATGTATATAATGGGTCTTTGTATATTTTGGGATTATTAGACTGCATAAAATGGTATATATATACCATTATTGATTTATTGAAATTCGTTATTATTTTTTTTATTATCGATATTACTGAGGTTATTATTATATAATAATAATATTATTATTATTGGTTATATTATTTGGCAAATAAATGTTATATATATATATATATATATATATATATATATATATATATATATATATATATATATATATATATATATATATATATATATATATACATATATTCCTATTTATGTAAATAAGCCTTAAGCTAGGAATGGATAATATCGAGGTTTTAATTAGATTTTTAAGGATATTATTATATTAGTACATATATATATATATATATATATATATATATATATATATATATATATATATATATATATATATATATATATATATATATATATATATACAATATATATATGTATATATATATATATATATATATAGAAAATATATATAGTTATTAGTAAAAAAAAGAAAAAAAATTGAAAGCAAAGAGAACAAAAGCAGCAGCAGCACACGAAGTTTAGCCCAGGCCATCAGCCCATGCCCTACCCTATTTAAATCCAGTCACAGTATACATAGCCCCCGATAAAACCAAGCGCATACGTATGCATAAGGAGAGAAAGCATGTGGCAAACCCTAAACCTAGACGCGCGCCACGACACCCAGACGATGTTCGAGGCTGGGTGACTCCCCTGGACCTCCACGAGCCGCCGTCGGCCACCTCGATGCCGTCGCACCGCGCCAAGGCCGACAGAACAGAGCAATGCTCTGTTTCTTTAACACAGCCAAGTACCTCCTAAATCGACCCAATATCTCCTTGTATACTAGGTCATTTTCGAATTCGTGAATTTTTCTAGAGAGCCTACTTGATCCTCTCGAAGTCGCCACACTCAGTTTTGAGGTGAATCGATCCATCGATTCCGAAAATCGATGTTAACATCAAGGAAAAACTGTTTCAAAAATAGTTTATAGGTAATCTGATTTCCCCTGTTTACTGATAAATTCTTGGCAACCCAGTAACTGTTTAGAAAATCTATTTAAAGACAATTATTGACAACATGTAGGACATAAAAACCATTCTTTTAGTTTTAAATTAACTCTAGCAGTTATCGAGTAAAACCTGTTTAAAGTACGTCAAAAATCGTGTTTTTCCAAAACTGAAAATCTTCGATACAACGTGCGTTCCGCCAATCCGGGCGATGTGGTCGCAAACCGAAAACATCGAAAGGTGCGTATCGGCTTCATGGATGTGTGGGCTTTGACAGAATTTAAATTGGTTGCGTGTGCGCGACGAATTTGATGCATATCCGTCGAAATTTACCGTATCGACCTCTGTGCAAATTTCTTAATTACTTTGTGCACGCTCATCAGATCGAGATTAAACTTGTGCCAGCAGGACCGTATCATTTTTCTGGTCCTGCATGCCAAGTTTGGTCCAATTCTGAGACAGTTGATTGGATCGCCGTTTTTCGGGCCCTACGATCCGATTCAACGGGCAATTTTGTGCACGGGCTGCCAGAATCCAACTCTGGACATACGGTTGGATTCGTATTATCAAAACGAATCTGTAGACATGTAGTTTGACGACTTTAGAGGCCATTAACTCTGGCACGCTTTTCGGTGCAAAGCGGGTCCA
Source organism: Iris pallida (assembly GCA_029216955.1). NCBI lineage: Eukaryota > Viridiplantae > Streptophyta > Magnoliopsida > Asparagales > Iridaceae > Iris > Iris pallida. The sequence continues at coordinate 13,782,762 of JANAVB010007200.1, read as the reverse complement.
ACGGCGGACACTGTTTTGGCCCAAAATTACCGTTTTACTTTTGTGTCCAGATTGGACTTAAGGACAGGCAATTCTAGCTAATTTGACTATTCTGAGAACATTAGTAATGTCTATTTTAGTATCTGGAGACTGTTGTACGAGTTTTGACTATTGTGGCACACTGAGTGGTTTGGATTATCGGTTTCACCAGCAAATGACCACAGGAGAGTACAGTTTATTATTTGTTTTCAGTATTGATCTTTACTATGCATTATTGTTAGTCGATAGAGATGTGATTTCAGTCTTTATGTTGATTTTATTCTTTGTGGTGTCGGGGGAGGTGAAGTACCGAAGATATGTGATCTGACCTTAGACAGTGTAGGCAGTTATTTATTATTGCATTATTCAGTGTAGACAGTGTAGACAGTGATTTATTATTATAAAGTAGACAGTATAGATAGTGATTTATTATGGCAAAGTAGACAGTGTAGGTAGTGATTTATTATTGCAAAGTAGACACTGTAGACAGTGATTTATTATTGCAAAGTAGACAGTGTTTAGACATCGTAGACCGTGTCGCGTAATTATCCCGAGACCGGTCACATATCAAAGTTATTTCAGTCGGTCAGTCAATGAGTATTTTTTTGTATTTTATTTACTGTTTTCAGTATTTAGTTTTATTCTGTTTTTTCTTCATTTGTTTATGAATCATAGGTCTAGAGGCTAACATCTGTTGTATAGTCATTTTCATATATTGAAACTGGATTCAGTGAATTGTACTCGTTCCATTCCTGACTGAAAACCAATATTTTTCAGGTTAGTCGTGGATTCACTTAGCATTGGGAGATACGGGTTTACTTGCAGATAAAAGCCTAGAGACTAGCTAGATAGCTGAGATGTAGTCATTCCAATATTTGTACAAGTTTATATTTTTCTGCAAATGTAAAACTTATGAATATTATAAATCGAATTAATTTTGTGAATGAGCATTATTTGTGATTTGTAGCATCTTGGCTGTGACAGCATTCTACCGCCGACTCTGCGGCGTAGGCTGGCTCGGACATGTCTTGTATCCGAAAAAAATGGGTGCGGGTCGTGACAAGTTTTTGTGGTGGCCCATGCAAGTCTGTTTTCGTAAATCATGCGAACTCGTGATAGTACTTAAGTTAGTTGTACTATTACGAGCCTGCGACAAGGAAATGCTCATTCACGAATTAGGATTAATTTAATTTAAGAGAATGACTAGGACTAGGAGTCCCTTATACAAAATTACCGATGGGTAGTCTAGGCTATGCAATATAGATGATGAATTATTAATTTTGGTAGTTGTCAGATCCCCATAGGTACACTATTACCTCTTGATATGACGATATGATCCAATGTGGATAGGTTATTCACTTGGTGAGACAGGGCTTCATAGAATTTAGGATCTAACCTTAATGAATTATTCAATTCCTTCTCTTGCCTCTTTAGCTATCATCCTCATATCTTAGTCCAAATTGCCTATTTAGTTCCTAGTTGCCCTAAGAATTAATTATAATTTTTATATAATTTCTGATTATGTTATCCATATACAGACCTCGAGTTAATTTCGATTCAAAGTTTTTCCTCCATGGTTTGAATACACATGAAATAGATATTAGAATGTTTGTATTCCTTTTGTCTTCAATTATTCCTCCCTGTTAAATCTTTTATTTTAAAGGGTTATGAACGATAGAACAAATACTTACGCTCTATGTCATAGTCAACTTGTTTGAATCCCTAGAAGTTCAGGAATTTTTACAGATATAGTTACAGAAATATTAGTTAACTCATACTGGCAGGACAGCAGCGCACTATCGCCATTTATTTAAATTATGGAGACTATGGATTCACTGCAGCCAGCAGTGCACTGGCGAGGCACGACCCATAGAGTTGAAATTATTTCACAGAATCGTAGGTTATGGAACATTGCTAAAACTATGGCTAGTGGTCCTCTTTGATCATAGTTACCCTGGTGTCGAGATAAGGTAGAGTATCTGATAGCATATCACATCTGAATCATGGAACCAAGGGTTTACCACCGTCCGAGTATACGGGCGAGGCATAATTCTCGATAAAATGATTTCAGATGAGATTACAAGTTTAGGATACTATAGAGGATAAGAAAATGCCATGTATATCCCATAAGTTCCAAAGCCAATGCTAGTAGAAGTTCTGCAAGTTGGACAGCATGTCTTCCAACCTAGTAATCCGTGGTCCTTGTGACCTATTGACAAGGTAATTGACTGACACTAATAGGTTTACCGAGAATATAGAATTTGGAGGTCCATAGCCCATTAGTCAACCAAGGCATTATGGATGAGAAGATAGTAGGATGACCGTGTAAGCAAGAACACCAGATGGATTTTTTGATTCTCACAAAACTCGAACTACTTGTGCCTCCTTTCAAAAAAAATCTCGCATACACGTATTTTTACTATCTTGACCAATGCTGCTATTACAGCCTAGTTTTGCAAGCTTACTCTTTTATCGAGCTTGATTCAAGACATATGTTATTGGGGACGCCTACTGACATATTGTCTAATCAGAATTGATGTATTTTGGTCTAATCAACCGTAGTGCACTCGGTTCGCTCTCTTTCTGATTAACTTACGCGGATTGAGATGTACATGCCTCTATGTTCTCATCCGCGACTGCATTGACAATTCCTCTTGAATTATACGTTCGCCTTTGAATCACGTGATTGTATTCAATGACATCTCCCTTGAACTCTTTATTATCTTTGTCTTTCACTGACTTGGAAAGACGAAAGCTCATAATTGGTAGAGAGATACAGAGTACCCCCATGGCTAGGATAGTTGTATACACAAGTATGGCTACCATCGGCCAGCCATGTGATTGAGTTATTTGTTTCCTCTCGACCCTCAAACTACTATTGGGACCTTCTAGTCATCTGAACTTGAGAATGATTAAGGTTTTACCCTTAATCAAGATGCCAACCTAGGAGGCTATCTATTCTTAAGAAACCAATTGTTGTGAGCCTCTAATTATTTGCTTGAGACTTGCTTTAACTATCAACCCTTAAGCCTTAATCCAACCCTTCCTCGACCAAAGCCTACAGTTTAGACATGGGATGAATAGACAAAGGTAAGGACAATCATTTATCATGACTATGGTAGACACTCATCCCGAGATAGGTTTCCAACAAATATTACCCTAGCTATGTAATTTTATAACTAGTATTGGAACACCACGGGCACTAGCTTAGCCAATACCATAGCTTAAATATTCTGTCATATTATGATCTACCAGTTGTCCACAGCAATACATGATCACTACAACTCTTGTGATAATAGTCTGGCCGGCTTGACGCCAATAGAGATTCACGACTCAGTTGTTAGAAATTTTTTCAAATGATGTGCCTTAGAGTTGGTTACCCCGTCGGTAACTCTTGTATACTGTGGACGAATGGATTATTCTATTTTATCGACCATGTGTCATGGTACACACTCATTTTTCATTTATTGAGGAACGATCCTTGACTTGACTTATATCTACCATATTCTGTTATGTCGTGCCTTATTCTTTATTAACAAGAGTCGAGACACAATATCCGGACTTTAAAATTCTTCTCACCTCATTATTCCTGAAACCATGTCCTAGTTTCTAAGGTGGGTAGACTGTAAGCCTTCTAAAATTTTAGGATATACGAGGATTACCGGTTGATTAGAATAATTTCCATTAGGATGATAATTAGTGTCTCATGGACTCCCACTTTCCATTTAAATTATTTTGTGTCCCTGACCGTGTCATTAATATTCGAGCACGAGACCAGCTGTTACCTTCCAACAAAATTCACATGCAAGATCTAGACGAGCCCACCTTCGTCTAGGTATATCATGTCCCACTCAAACACGTTCCCTTGTACGTTATTTTTATGGTATGACTTTCAGGTCAAAAGGACTAACTATAACCCTTACCATAATATCGATATACTTTCCGACTTCCATTAGAGCCTCAACCTCGACTCGAAGCTTTCGAACCAATATATGGTTGTGATCTACTCGAAGCCCCACTATGCACATGTCACTAGTGTGCCACTCAATTGTGTCTTCTCGTGCTACTTAAACACAGAAGTCACCGAAGACGCATACTTGGACTTTAGGGACCTAGCTAACCAACCTGACTGGCAACTAGCTCAACCAAGGGGCTGGAAACCTATTCTAGGTTACCCTAACCTAGTAGAAGTAGTATAATCATTGGAATCTTGATCAGTCAATATAGACTGAAATCTAAGGTTCATCCAACCAACGATTGATGTCCAATTAGGGAATCCACTAAGACCCAGTAAAACCCATCCATGCATACCACCATATTTGGACTTTAAAAACTGAACTATTTGAAATAGGTCCCTATACCTATTATGTAGTCCTCCCCTCTTAGAATGTGAAGTCATTCGTAACCCTTATTTCATCTACCAGGAAGTCGCGATACGATCTTGTATTGCATTTATATCCCTTACTTGTGTGTTTAAATAACCACGAAAAAGATCACAATCTTGATTTCTCAAAATTTTGTTCTATTATGGAACCTGTTCAGAATTTTGAGAACGAAACTTCTGTATTATACGGATTGCAAGTCCCTCTAAGAAACGAAGAGTTCTTCGAGTTAGCAAGTGACTGGGCTAGAGTAGCTACTCTAGCAAATAAGTCAAGGATTTATAAACCTTCTTTCTGTCTACATCATTGGATACTCTCTACCGCTCGGGAAACTTCATATTGCCCCCGATTATTCTTCCTTATCATCCTGTCCTTTCTATTGCAGAGCGACGAATGGTCATGCTTATTAGAATTTACCAATATTTCTTAGCTACTTGTGTAAACTTGTTGCTCGTAAAAATTTAGATTGCTGGATAGATATGAGAGGATTATAGCTGCCATAAGCAGTAGATATCTATTGGTAGCAATTAGTTGGATGATTATAAAGTTTTAGCAACATAAGAGTTTGAGAGAGTAGTGTGACCAAAGGTGGGTAAAAGTCCTCGGAGTTTCGTAGTTACAAAATGGCTAGAAGGATGTAAACTATTTTTGAGGAATTAAAAGCCAAGGAGATTAAGGTAATGGTAGATTTCTTTTTGAATTTAAGGAATAGTTATGAATTAGAATTTCGAGGACGAAATTATTTTTAAAGTGGGTAGATTGGTAGCTGCCCTTCCCAGAAAATTTGGAATATTTTTTATTATTATTTATTTTATTGGAATGGTGATTTTTAGATTTTATAAATAATTATTTAGTTAATGACTACGGTAGATGACTTTAGCCATTGTGGAGTTTTGGAGTACAAGGTGACTAGAAATCGTGGCACGGACAGTGCAATGGCATGCTTCGACTAGTGTATTAGCCCTGATAGGGAAGACCGAGCCATAATGATGTCTTAACTAGGAAAACCAGGCCAAGTTGCGAATTAACCCTTATCGAAGACTTATTTATTTATTAATTATATTATTGAGTTTAGGGAAACCGGTTATACCATTTTAGCCCGGACTGGACCCGAACTGAGCCCAAGCCCATGTAGTCATGCGGCACATCCAGCGACATTCGTATTGATATAAATTGGTATGAGTGTATTGTATTTCGTTTTAATGGGTTAATGAATATTTCTAGTATTCATAATTAAATATTATAAATATTATTATTAGTGATATTCAGTGACTCTTGTATATAATGGATCTTTGTATATTTTGGGATTATTAGACTGCACAAAATGGTATATATATATATATATATATATATATATATATATATATATATATATATATATATATATATATATATATATACACCATTATTGATTTATTGAAATTTGTTATTATTATTATTATTATTATTATTATTATTATTATTATTATTATTATTATTATTATCATCAATATTATTGAGGTTATTATTATATAATATTATTATTATTATTGGTTATATTATTTGGCAAATAAATGTTATATATATACATATATTCCTATTTATGTAAATAAGCCTTATGCTAGGAATGGATAATATCGAGGTTTAATTAGATTTTTATGGATATTATTATATTAGTATATATAGGAATATATATATATATATTATTTTTTTATTCATATATATATATATATATATATATATATATATATATATATATATATATATTATTTATATATATATATATATAGTTATTAATAAAATATATATATATATATATAGTTATTAATAAAAAAAGAAAAAAAAGAAAAAAAAAAGCAAAGAGAACAAAAGCAGCAGCAGCACACGAAGTTTAGCCCAGGCCATCAGCCCATGCCCAACCCTATTTAAATCCAGTCACAGTATACATAGCCCCCGATAAAACCGAGCGCATACGTATGTATAAGGAGAGATAGCGTGTGGCAAACCCTAAACCTAGGTGCGCGCCACGACACCCAGACGACGTTCGAGGCTGGGTGACCCCCCTGGACCTCCATGAGCCACCGTCGGCAACCTCGACGCCGTCGCACCGCGCCAAGGCCGACAGAACAGAGCAATGCTCTGTTTCTTCAACACAGCCAGGTACCTCCTAAATCGACCCAATATCTCCTTGTATACTAGGTCATTTTCGAATTTGTGAATTTCCCTAGAGAGCCTACCTGATCCTCTCGAAGTCCCCACACTCAGTTTTGAGGTGAATCGATCCATCGATTCCAAAAATCGATGTTAACATCAAGGAAAAACTGTTTCAAAAATAGTTTATAGGTAATCTGATTTCCCCTGTTTACTGATAAATTCTTGGCAACCCAGTAACTGTTTAGAAAATCTATTTGAAGACAATTATTGACAATATGTAGGACACAAAAACCCTTCTTTTAGTTTTAAATTAACTCCAGCATTTATCGAGTAAAACCTGTTTAAAGTACGCCGAAAATCATGTTTTTCCAAAACTGAAAATCTTCGATACGACGTGCGTCCCGCCAATCCGGGCGATGTGGTCACGAATCGAAAGCATCGAAAGGTGCATATCGGCTTCGTGGACGTGTGGACTTTCACTAAATTCAAATTGGTTGTGTGTGCACGACGAATTTGATACGTATTCGTCAAAATTTACCGTATCGGTCTCTGTGCAAATTTCTCAATTACTTTGTGCACACTCGTCAGATCGAGATGAAACTTGTGCCAGCAGGATCGTATCATTTTTCTGGTCCTGTATGCCAAGTTTGGTCCGATTTTGAGACAGTTGATTGGATCGCCGTTTTGCGGGCCCCATGATCCGATTCAACGGGCAATTTTGTGCACGGGCCGCCGGAATCTAACTATGGATATATGGTTGAGTTCGTATCATCAAAACAAATCCTTAGACATATAGTTTGAAGACTTTAGAGACCATTGACTCGGGCATACTTTTCGGTGCAAAGCGGGTACAATAGCGGACACCGTTTTGGCCCGAAATTATCATTTTGCCCCTGTATCCAAAATTGGACTTAATGACAGACAATTCTCGCTAATTTGACTATTCTGAGAACATTGTTTATGTCTATTTTAGTATCTGAAGACTGTTGTACGAGTTTTGACTATTGTAGCACACTGAGTGGTTTGGATTATCGGTTTCACCAGCAAAGGACCACAGGCGAGTACAGTTTATTGTTTGTTTTCAGTATTGATCTTTACTATGCATTATTGTTAGTCGATAGAGATATGATTTCAGTCTTTATGTTGATTTTATTCTTTGTGGTGTTGGGAGAGGTGGAGTACCGAAGATATGTGATCTGACCTTAGACAGTAATTTATTATTGCATTATTCAGTATACAGTGTAGACAAAGATTTATTATTGCAAAGTAGACAGTGTAGACAGTGATTTATTATTGCAAAGTAGACAGTGTAGACAATGATTTATTATTGCAAAGTAGACAGTGTAGACAGTGTTTAGACATCGTAGACCGTGTCGCGTAATTGTTCCGAGACCGGTCACATATCAAAGGTATTTCAGTCGGTCAGTCGATGAGTATTTTCTTGTATTTTATTTACTATTTTTAGTATTTAGTTTTATTCTATTTTTTCTTTATTTGTTTATGAATCATATGTCTAGAGGCTAACCTCTATTGTATAGTCATTTTCATATATTGAAACTGCATTCAGTGAATTGTACTCGTTCCATTCCTGACTGGAAACCAATATTTTTCAGGTTAGCCGTGGATTCACTTAGCATTGGGAGATACGGGTGTACTTGCAAACAAAAGTCTAGAGACTAGCTAGATAGCTGATATGTAGTCATTTCAATATTTGTACAAGTTTATATTTTTCTGCAAATATAAAACTTATGAATATTGTAAATTGAATTAATTTTGTGAATGAGCATTATTTGTGATTTGGAGCATCTTGGCCGTGACAGCGTTCTACTGCCGACTCTGCGGCGTAGGCTGGCTGATATTGAATTCCAGTTTGCGATACAGGCATTATTGGATGTTAGGGAGATTGTGATGATTGTTGGTTATTTAGCTACATTAGTTGCGGACTGTTATCGTGCGTTGGTACCGCACGATTCTTACCCTCATTTACTGTTCATATATGCTTTTCTTGTTATATATTTTATCATGCTGGCTTTTCTTCGCCCGTCCTTGAGCCTTCCTTTCTAGTACTTGCTGTGGTTGGCCTGACCAACCTTGGATTGTTCCCAGATTGCCAGTGATCGACCCTGTGGATCTTTTAGACTTGACTTGGAGGATGTGCTTCAGTTCCAGACCATGCTAGAAACTGTGGGTAGGTATACTCGTTTATATTATTATCCTGTACTATAGATTTTATGATTATCATATGAGTATTTTCTACTTTTCATATAATTCTCTCTCTTGCTTATTATTTTATTGTTATTGTCTGTGGATATGAGATCGAATTTAGGTCATAGATTGATTACATGCTAGGATACCCAACAAGATTGACAACGGTAATCGCCGTATGACATATTTGTACCTTATACGATGTAGCTGGCATACATTCGTCCCCTTATTTCAGTACTGGGGCATGACAGAGGTACAGCTCACCGGTTGACTCAGATCGGAACTGAAGACGTCACTTGAACTCTCGATCGCTGGGGTTGGAGTCTAGTTCAGCAGATGATGTCGCTCCCGAGAGAGCTCGTCATCATGCTCAGCCGAGAGATCACCGGAGTGACTCATTTCGACAATCATTGGCGTATTGGCGGAGGTCGATTGCCAGAGAACTAATTCAGCCTTAAAGCCAGGTAGAGAAGAGACCTCAAGGTTCTGCCTTCGATCGTATAGAATGGGAAGAAACATTTTTGTTTCTTGATCTCGAACGTTTGGAAGAAGGAATGTAATAGGTGTGGTTGATTGAAAAATAAGGATATGAGCAGAATCCTGCATCCTGCCGAAGACTAGAGAATGAAGAGAGGAGGAAATTATGAAGGAGGAGAAAATATTTAGAGGAGGAGAGGGAAACCATATTTCCCCAATCTACTGCGCAAATCCGACTACCAAATATTGAGCAAGGAAAAAAGTGGCACGAAAGTGAAATATGAAATATTGGGTGAGGAAAAAATGATCTGCAACCCTATTTTTCAAGCCTGCTGACTAAGTCCACCATTATTAAATTATTATTTTTTATAAAATTTATTTAGTTTAATTTTTTTATTAGTGACTAATTTAGGAGACTTAATATTTTTCTATAATACTTAGACACCCATTTAATGATTAAAAATATTTCATTGAACGCATAGTCCCGCATAGTCCATCATTATTAAATATTTATTCCGTCAGAAATAGTATTAATAACGTTTTCCTTAATCTGACAAAATTAGTCTTTTATTCGTGACTAAATATTTATTTCATCATTGACTTTCGTCACTATAAACAAAATTTCTTGTAGTGTGTTTTAGAAATTCGTGACAGTCTCACTGGAGATACTGAAGCCGAGCCTTTGTACGCTAACTTGGAAGATACAAAAAAGTGTACCTTGTCGAAGTTTCAGTACATTTGTTATTTTCTTTTTTTTTGTTTACTTATTTCTTATTTCTACATGTTGTGGACGTAGGCTATAGTTGATACTTAGCGTCCAAATTATATTCAGGTGCCGATGTCAGTGTATAGATATCGGATATCGACGCTAGGCATGCCAATAGATTTCATTCGTGTTCATTGACACGATAGACCATAGGACAATGACACGATCATGCTACGGTGTTTGACGTGAGATATTCATGGTTATGGACTTTCACTACCAAAAATTAACGAATTAGCGACGGCCATATCCGTCGCTAATCCGTCGGCAAATAGATTTAGCGACGAACTGCCGGCGGATTTTGGCTGAAAAATCCGTCGAGAAATATCCCGTCGCTAAAATATCCGTCACTAAGTTGTCGCCATTCGACGCCTTAGCGACATATTACCGTCAGCAAGATTCGTATATTTAGCGACAGTTAGCCGACAGACTTTCGTCAATTCAAGTATCAGGAAGTTAGGGATACTACTTTTTAGCGATGGACAAGTCCGTCGGTAATATGTCGGTAAAAGCGTATCAGAAAGTTTCTGATACGCAAAATTCATCGCCAATTTGTCGCTAATACTTGCCGAATTTGCGACGGATTAGCGGCAGAATATCAGTCGCTTAGGTCCTGGAAATCTTTCGTGTTTCCAGAACCTAAGCGACGGATATTCCGTCGCTAATCCGTCGCCGGTTGTCGCTACGTTGTCGCCAATTAGTCGCAGCATTGGCGACGGATTATCTGTCGGAGAATACTTACCGACTACTAGCGACGGAATTGCGGTGGATAATCCGTCGCTTAGCTTCTGGAAATCTTTCATATTTCCAGAACCTTGTCGACGGATAATCCGTCGCTTGGTAGTCGCCATCCGTCGCTAATTGGAAATTTTTCAGTTAGCGACGGATATTCTGTCGCTTGGTAGTCGCTAGTCCGTCGCTAACTAAAAAATTTATGATTTTTTTTTGCATAAAACAGAGCATTCCCTGTTCATACAACATCTGAAACATCAAAACATCACAATACGCATCACACATCACACAAACCAACAAACCAATATACATCACATACCAATATACAAATATCCATCACAAATACATCACACAAACTAACATACATCACACACCAATATACAAATATCCATCACAAACTAATATCCAAACATTCACCATTATCCAAAACATTTATTAAAAACTAATATCCACGTGATAATATCCAAAATTCATAAATATTCAACATTTAAAAACATTTCAAAACATTCAAATACAATACATCAATGAGAATGAGGAGGTGGATCGTCCGCTGGTGGTACTCCCTGCGGCGCCCGACGAAAATACTCCTCCGCCATGTATGTCGGCAGGGTATCAAAGACATGGTTTTGAAGTTAGCATAGCTGCTCTGGCGACATCATGTCAAGGAGTATCGTCACAGTAGGAGGCAGTACCAGAGGGACAGCAGGGTCAAAAGAAAGATGCCCGACGAAAGAAGGACATGGAATATCCGAAGCACCGGGAGCAGCAGTAAACGGACCGGGAGCAGAAGAACCGGGAGCAGTAGAAGGACATGAATAGTACGTGGTCATATGCTCCCGCAAGAATGATGTCGCCTCGATCAGATTCGTAAGCTGTGTCCTCACATCATCGTCTGTCAGGGTCACGGAAGGAGGAGGCGGGGGCGGTGGAAATCTCGGAATCGACGCCTGCAACGACGCCAGGGAGCCGCATCCGTAGAGCGCCCTTTCCTAAAGCCGCCGACGGTGTCTACGAATATGTCGTCGTAGCGAGCGGCCATAGAAGAGGACGCCTGGACGGGCGTCGTTTTGCCGTCATCCTCAGCAGCAGGGTGCTGAACCCATCCAAGGGCCTCTCGATACGCAGACTATCCAATAAATGTGTTTATACTATAAATTTTTCTAAGTTATAATCTAAATACTACATTTTTCTAAGTTATAGTCTGAATTCTAAGTTTACCTAATTAAGTTAACAATACTTAGAATTCTAACATAAATCTCATAAACGTAAGTACTTACATCAGTCTCCTGGGCCCTCTTGTCGTCGAAGCTCCCGTCCGACCGCCTCTTGTGCGTATACCGGAATACATCATGCATGGTGATCGATTTCGTCATTTTTTCCTCCTTTACCGCCTGTTGGTTCTGCATACAAAATATTCATAGAATTTAATTAACTTCGTATATTAATAGTACTGAATTAGATAGTGAAATGAATTTGTAGTATCTCACCAGATCTGCACGCGTCGCTGCGTGGGGCCTTGATCCCCCCGTATGCAGACCCACGGCCCGTCGATTCGCCTTCGCTTTCTTCGATTTCTGCTTGTACGCAGGAGTATCCATCTTCTCCAAGATATGCTCATAATACTTCTGTCGGATCGAATCCTTCTTCGAATGCGCCGAGCGAAGGTCATACACCACGTCCCGTATCTTCTTCCGACGGCACTTCTGTAGGTCCTGCGGATCGCCTCCTCACAATGGGGGGCTACCAGAACGTCCTCTGACATACAAATTCAATTATCACATAATTAAAAAATGGTGGTTTAAAGAGTAATTAATAATTAACCACAAGATATATAGATATATACCCTCATCTCGTCGAGCTAGATGTACTGCAAGTCCAAGGGCACCTCAGAAAAATTGAGGTAGGGACCATAGTAGTTATCGCAGATAATGCGCCCTAGAATCCTGGCAGCATCCCACGATAAAAATCTACAAAGACGCAACGAATGGATTATTAACTTGAATAAATAAAACAAATTTAATAAATTAACTTAAATTTACTTACGATTCACTCGCGGGCTATAGCTCTTGTCGGAACTCGCCCATCGGCCTCTCTGGTGGCGTCGAAGAATCCGCGGCTCTGCGCATGTACTCACCAGTAACCGGATGTAACTGAGTCCGGGGGTACTCCGGGCCCACCGTACAGTAACTGGTGGATCCACTGGTGAATCCGCTGGCAGAACAAATTCGTCAGCGGATGAAGTCGCAGGCCTCGATGAAGGTGACGATAGCCCCGGGGTAGATCGACGGCGGGATGAGTCTGTGCCCGGGGTACTTTCCGGGTCGGCATTGCTAGATGGGGTCACATCCCGGGAATGCTGAAGGCGACCACGACCACTACCACCAGCACCACCACCACGGCCATGCCCACGACTAGGACCACCAGCACCAGCACCACCACCACCACCACCACTACCAGCACGACGACCAGCACCACCACCACGACGAATGCTAGCCACCATGACCTGTAAATAGAACAGATAAACGTAATTAACAATATAGAATTATAAATGAATATAAAACTAGGCTAAAATATATATACCACCAGCAGGACAACGAGTGTCACCGCGACGAAAAGGACTAGGAGTGCCATCTGCAAAAAGAAAATCATAGAATAAGTGGATGATCGAACGACAAAAGCATGAACTAAAATAAGAATACAGAAGTTTAAACTGAATTCACTAAGTTAGTTATAAGTGCTTTTATGAGGTCAGACTAAATTCACTAAGTTAAATAGTAGGAAGTATTTTTATGAGGTAAAAGTAAATTCACTAAGTTAATTGGAAGTATTTTTAATATATACCGATATTTAATCTAATCATCGTCATCGTCATCGTCTTCGTCCTCATCTTCATCCTCATCCTCATCCTCATCGTCGACTTCATATGTATCCTCATCCTCATCAAGTTCTTCTTCTTCTTCTTCAGCTTCAATACTTGAGACAAGATGCCTCTTTCTACCCTGATTGACAGCTATGTCTTGTGTATCAATCTCTTCCTCCCTTCTATTTTCCTCAACAATATCTTCAACATATATGGTATCCGACTGTTGTCCTAAGTATTAGGGCTTTTCGATCTGGTCCTCTTGGTATGCTGGGTCTCCAACGTTGAATGTATTTCTAGATTTAATCTTGCATACTGCCCACCAGTCAAATCGATCTCTACGATGCCTTGGGTAGCTTGTATAGTAGACTTGAACAGCCTGAATTGCTATCGCAAACGTGTCAGACCCTCCATACCTCCTGCGATAATTTATATCGACAAATCTAAATTGCTTATCGATTGTCCAACCGGTATTTGGTATCGTATCGAACCACTCACATTTGAACATCATAATATGCATATCATATGGGGCAGTATATTATAAATCTACAATATCCTGAAGCACTCCATAATAGTCAAAGTTCGGCTCGTCGTTATAGATGATGCCTCTTATGCAAACACCAGAATCCGTGGTACTGAAGCCGTCATTAAAAAATTTGACATTTATAGCATCCTGAGTTGCCTTAAACTTGAAGCCATTAACGACATAGCCTGGCCAAGTCTTTGCATGCTTCTTCGATCCTAATGCCAAATAACGAATGCTCTCATTTGTGAGTGTTGTTTCAGGCAATAAAACCTGTAAACAAATATTGATAATTTAAATTTTATAGCTGCATATATTTTAATGGTAGCCGCATAACATATTATCTCAGTTACTTACGTATTTGTGAAACCAGGACGAAAAGGTACAATCAACCTCTCTTTGAAGTCCCTCATCGATAATATCGGGTGTCCTCATTTTGACTTCATCTCTAAATACACTGTTAGAGAAAATAAAAATAAGTGTAGTCACTTACTTCACCAAATTAGAGATTATAACGAGTGTAAGTGTAGTCACTTACTTCTCCAAATCTCTCACTTCTTGTAAGTCACAATTTAACAAGACACATCGGTGAGCGACATCATACTCATCGTTAGTCAACCACCGTTTCTTACTAGCCCCAATAGGCTTGCCCCTTACATTGAATATACCTCCATCCTCAACGTCTTCGTCATTCCTTTGAGGTCTATTTCGATTTGTCTGGACATGAGTATCAAAATAAATGGAGCAGAAGTTTGATACCTCATCGATAAGATATGCTTCGCATATCGGAGCCTCTATATGAGCCTTGTTGCCAACTTTCTTCTTTAGATGGTGTAGGTACCTAGAGAGACAAATTATCTTGAGAATTAACAATGAATTGTAAAATCCACTTAAATTCCACTTAAAATATATTGATTTTTATTTACCTTTCAAATGGGTACATCCATCGATAATGAACAGACGCACCGACACGGGCTTCGTATGCTAGATGAATCGGTAGATGCTCCATGCTATCGAAGAAGCCCGGTGGAAATATTTTCTCTAACTTGCAAATTGTTAAGACAATCTTCTCCTCAAGTTCAACTATATGTTGCACCGTCAACTTAGTTGAACAAGTATCACTGAAGAATGTAGATAGCTCGGCCAACGGAACCCATACAGCAGAAGGCAACAACTCTCTCAAAGCAATGGACAGTAATCTTTCTATAAACACGTGGCAGTCGTGACTCTTCATTCCCGTTAGCTTGCGTTCATTGAGATCAACGCATCTAGACAAATTCGACACATAGCCGTCGAAAAATCTTAAAGTAGATATCCACTCGCAGATTATTAATCTATATTCCTTGTTCAATATGTATTGCGCTATCGGCTTAGTTAATTGTCCACCAGCTCCCCCTTTGTATTATGTTTAGATAAGGATGCTTGCATGTCTCGACTATGTCTTATCTTGCTTTTGGATTGTCTTTCGTCTTTCTTTAATATCCATGACGGTATTGAAGACATTATCGAACACATTCTTTTTTATATGCATGACATCAAGATTATGCCTTATAAGATTATCTTTCTAATAAGGCAAGTCCCAGAAGATACTCCGTTTGGTCCAGTTATGGCTTTGTCCGAACCCTTCGACACGATTGTTCGATGGATCTTCCATTACGATAGAAAAATCCTTTACATCTTACCAAATATTGTATCCCAATAATCTGGCAGGCGGATGAGAAAATTTTTGTTTTCCAGCTCTGAACGTGTCCTTGTTCTTTCTCCAAGGATGACTTGCGGACAGAAATTGACGATGACAGTCAAAGAAAAAAGTTTTTTCTCCATGCTTAAGACGGAACGCCTTACTATTTTCCATGCATATCAGATAAGACATGGTGCCGTGAGTACTCCATCCCGACAGCATACCGTATGCTGGAAAATTATTGATTGTCCACATCAGTGAAGCTCTCATCTGAAAGTTCTATTTCCTAGAAATATCATAGGTCGCGACGTCGATCTCCTACAGCTGTTTCAGCTCATCCACCAATGGCTGTAAATATATATCGATGTTCTTCGTCGAATTTTTGGGACCGGATATGATAGCTGTCTAAAACATATAAGGAGTCTTCATACACATCTATGGTGACAGATTGTAAGGGTAAGAATGACCGGCCAGCAAGAGTATTGATATCTCGACTTCCTGAAAGGGGCGAAGCCATCAGAACATAGCACCAGACGTATATTTCTAGGCTCTGCAGCAAAATCTAGATGACACAAATCAAAATATTTCTACGCCTCTCCATCCGAAGGATGTGACAATTCCCCATCGTCTTTGTGCGTTCTTCGTTGTGCCACGTCATGTGTTCTACTGTATTCAGAGACATACATATCCTCTGCAACCGCTTCGTGATCGACAAGTAATGCATATACTTGTAAGGACGTCATTTTTTAGTTGACTTTCCTTTTTCCTGCACTGGCTTATAATGATCCGCATTACAGAAGCTGTAACTTTCTATGTCCTCGTTCTCCTTGTACATGCATCCTTTGCGACAACAATCTATCTTCTTGTACCTCAGTCCCAGTTGTCGGACCATCATCTTTGACTTATAGAAGTTTTTTGGGAGCTCTTTTGATTCCTTCGGTAACACCTCCTTGATTAGTTGTGTGATTCGATCATAGCAAGCTTGTAGCAAGTTAAAATCAGACTTTATATTCAACAACCGCATCGTCACTGACAGTACGAAATGAGTCTCACAACCAGGATATAGAGGAGTATATGCATCCTGAAATATATCATAGAACTCCTTCGCCTCGGGATTAGGATCCTCCGGATCAAAATTAGACCATACCGCATCGTACACCATATCTCGTGCAAGGTTCTGCAGGTCTCCATAATCAACAGAGCATCCGTCGTCTTCGATGACAAAATTCGTTACAGCATTATCATCAAAAGCATAAGTAGCAGCTTTCACAGCCTGTCTTTTCGCATATAGTTCACCTTGCGATAACCACAGGCCGTAATCACGTACAAAACCCTTATGGGTCAAATGATCTCTCACAGTCACCACTTCTTCGTAACGTCTATTGCGACAATTACCACATAGACACTTGATTTTGTTACCGTCCATTTACTGAGCTTTGCTCATGGCATACTTAAGAAACACTTCCACGCCTGCCTGAAATTCGTCACTCACACCTATTCTGCTCTCGTGTTGCCATTTGTACATCCATGTACGATCAACGAAGTAACGATCCATCGTAGATTGGATGTGAAAATCTATATCTAAGACAAACTAAACAGAATTAGTTCGATACAGATACAGATACCGATACTCATAGAAATAGTCTGATACCGATACTGATACTCATAGAAATAGTCCGAAATCGATACCGATACACATAGAAATAGTCCGATACTGATACCGATACCGATTCTTAAACTCATAAGATTAATAGCCCGATACAGATACCGATTCTAGGGTTTTAGGGTTAGGGTTAGGGTTAGGTTTAGGGTTAGGGTTAGGGTTAGGGTTTTAGAGTTAGGGTTAGGGTTTTAGGGTTAAGGTTAGGGTTTAGATACCGATACTCATAGAAATAGTCCGATACCGATACTCTTAGAAATAGTTCGATATCGATCCGATACCGATACTCATAGAAATAGTCCGATACCGATACCGCTACTCTGAACTAGTTCGATACCGATACCGATACTCATAGAAATAGTCTGATACCGATACTCATAGAAATAGTCTGATACCGATACTGATACTCATAGAAATAGTCTAATACCGATACCGATACCGATTCTTAAACTTATATGATTAATAGCCCGATACCGATACCGATTCTAAGGTTTTAGGGTTAGGGTTAGGGTTAGGTTTAGGGTTAGGGTTAGGATTTTACGGTTAGGGTTAGGGTTTTAGGGTTAGGGTTTAGATACCAATACTCATAGAAATAGTCCGATACCGATACTCATAGAAATAGTCCGATACCGATCCAATACCGATACTCATAGAAATAGTCCGATACCGATACCGATACCGCTACTCTGAACTAGTTCGATACCGATACCGATACTCATAGAAATAGTCTAATACCGATACCGATACTCATAGAAATAGCCCAATACCGATATCGATACTCATAGAAATAGTCTGATACCGATACAAATACCGATTCTTAAACTCATAGGATTAACAGCCCAATACCGATACCGATTCTAGGGTTTTAGGGTTAGGTTTAGGTTTAGGGTTAGGGTTTAGATACCGAAACTCATAGAAATAGTCCGATACCGATACTCATAGAAATAGTTCGATACCGATCTGATACCGATACTCATAGAAATAGTTTGACACCAATACCGATACCGTGAACTAGTTTGATATCGATACCGATACCGAGCCCCCACCCTCCTGACCACCAAGACCCCCCAACCCCGCCCCTCTCCCCCCGATCCCCAAGACACCCCCACCCCCCGGGCCACCACCCCCCGACCACCAAGACCCCCCAACCCCCCTCCCCTCACCCTTCCTCCAAGACCCACCCCACCCCCCAGGCCCCCACCCTCCCCCCTCCTCCACTACCCCCCGACCAACGAGACCCCCCACCCTAAACCACCCCCTCCCCGCCACCGCAGCCACGATAAAACCTGCGGGCCCCTACGCCCCCTCCTTCCCCCCGACCACCAAGACCCCTCGGCTCCTCTCTGCTCCCTACCCCCCCTCCACGACCTCCCCACCCGTCGAACCCCACCCTAAACCCCGCCTCACGACCACGATAAATCTCCCGACCACCAAGAGAGAGAGAGAGGGAGAGAGAGATACCTGAGTGAAAGAGAGAGCTGCGTGCACGTGCGCATGAGAGAGAGAGTGAGAGAAACTTTTAGAGGGAATAAAAAAATCCCTCCCATCGTTTGCTTTTAAGTTAGGGCACAGTATTTAGCGACGGATTAGCGACAGATATATCCGTCGCTAGACCGTCGCTATAACCCCACTAGTTTGCCGACGGATAATTCGTCGCTATGTGGTCACCAAATTTGTGCCAATTTTTCAATATTTTCCCGCCAATTATTGAC
Organism: Iris pallida; assembly: GCA_029216955.1. Lineage (NCBI taxonomy): Eukaryota > Viridiplantae > Streptophyta > Magnoliopsida > Asparagales > Iridaceae > Iris > Iris pallida. Next base: position 13,763,616 of record JANAVB010007200.1, on the reverse strand, counting down.
AACTGGGCGACGACGTAGCGACGACATGTTTGTCCATCGCTATATTTTCGATGATATAGCAACGAATTTGTGACCGAGTTTTATTCTTAAAATTAAAAAAATTATTTGCTGCAATTCGACGGCAAACCGTCGCCATTTAGTCGGGTGTCCGTCGCTATTAGCGACGGAATATATCTGTCGCTAAAAATCTATCGCCAATTTACTTTATTTTCGTAGTGTTTGTGATAGGATACATGACTTGTTACTTGTATTTGAGACTTACTTGACTGGACATGACTTGACTGGATAGATCTAGAACATGGGGTGGAGAGAATAATATCGTAATATCAAGCTACCTAGACTCGTTTGGCCTCGTTTCCATATTTTGGACTTGGTTGTTAGTTTACTAGTTTGTCGTTGTCTCTGTAGCAGAGCTCTGGTATTATTAACACATATCCGTTGGTCCCACGATACGGTGCCTTGGATGCTAGCCTGCTTAGGTGCTTGAGAGCCTCGGTTGCTGAAGCCTGATGTCCAAAAAGTGTTCTCATGTGCATTTCATTTAGTTGGTTATTGTAATTACCTTTCCTTTCATGTATCTTCTTTACTGTTATTTTGGCATGTTGTTTCTTGTACATTGCTATGTCCCCTGAGGACCTTGCTATTTTTCAAGTATAGATGATGAGAGTTACCCTGAGGTTTATGGGTCAGGAGCCAAGATTGGAGATTTACCTTCGCAGGACGACGAGATAGTTTCTGAGGATTTCTTATGATTCATGTAGTCATCTTTCTATGACATTTTCATCTCCTATTTTAGCAGACTCTTAGTAGATATTTCTTTTATTTTGATGTAGTGACGGGCTATTTTTTTTCTCGTACATTTTATTACTCTTTACTGGTGGACAGTTTTTATTATTACTATTTGAGACTTGGATATCTTGTATCATGATTATTTTACGTGGGTATGTTTATTACTTTATCCTATGATCTGTGATATGTTTTTGTGGTTTACATATACATTATACAGCTTAAGTACTCTCTAACAGGCTTGATAGACAGTTTGGCACATTGGAGATATGTTGCTGGCCATTGCCACGTAGTTTAGTCCTATGATTTTGGGACTGGAGCGTGACAAGTTAGCCAATACATGGTAGCAACAGTCCCTACAGGGATTTGACCTGTGCAATGCAGTTCTAGGCTACAATTAAGGCAGCAGCAACTGCACAGGAGGTCTAGGAAACAATGTACTGTAGTAGGTCTTGTATAAGATTAGACAGCAGGTAAATAGGGCAGGGTGTATCATCATATACTAAAACTTGGGGGAAGTCTGTAGGACTGAAATCTGGGGGTAGATATAGCAACACATGTACAGGTAGCAGCTGCATACTGCAGCAAGTAGCTTATTGGTAGGACTGATGTGAGATGGGTCTGTAAGGGGTTGTTCAGTCCCTGTGCAAGCAGTGCACATCCTGTATTATCTTCTGCAGGCTTAGCAATACCTACATAGGTAGTAGCTGGTAGCTGTAGTGTCCTTGTATGTGAGAGTAGCTATGTCTTAGACAATAAGTAGATTTTGTGTGAGTGTATGTGTGCAAGTGCCAATGTTCATTTATGTGTGTCTAATATAGAGATAGCAGCAGTTGCAGTGAGTGTCATAAGAATGTAGCGGATAATAGGAAATAAGGGTTGTAGCCTATGTGTAAACTATATGGTTGTGTGTGTGCGTGTGTGTTGAGGGTAGAGGTAATGGGTGTATGTAAATGTGTGTATATGTAATGAGTGAGTGTAGGGGTAAAGGTGTCATATAGCAGGGAGTGTGATAGCTGCTACAATGTATAGTGTGTGTAGCAGGTAATTCTGTGAGGGGTATGCATATAGATATCTGCGGATGGTATATTATGGTATACCATGGTGCATTAGGATATGGCATGGTAGGGTATGGAAGGATAAGATATAATATAGGTATAAGTATAGAGTCGATAGTATTATATAGACTATGAGTGAATGAGTATGTGGGTACATAGTCATATGATATAGGGCATATGGTATATTGATTAGGTATATATATAGGGCACTAAGGTATCATGGCATATTATGGGTATATTTGATATACATATAGTATATGGGTATATGGGATGTTGGTGTATATATATATATATATATATATATATATATATATATATATATATATATATATATATATATATATATATATATATATATAAAATATATATATATATATATATATATATATATATATATAATATATATATATATATATATATATATATATATATATATATATATATATATATATATATCGACATCCTATATACCCATATATATATATATATATAGGGCATATGGTATATTAATTAGGTATATAGATATAGGGTACTAAGGTATCATGGCATATTATGGGTATATTTGATATACATATAGTATATGGGTATATAGGATGTCGATATATATATATATATATATATATATATATATATATATATATATATATATATATATTTTATATATATATATATATATATATAAAATATATATATATATATATATATATATATATGATGGAGAAGAGGGCGGGTTCCCTCTTGACCTCTCCGCCCCCCACCCCCCCCCCCCCCCCCCCCCCGCGACATCTGGTGGCAGGGATGGCCGGTGGGCCTGCCCGGGCCGGCGACGCCGCTGTGCGTCTTCGTCCCCTTCGGAGACCTCATCTCCTCCCCTGGATGGCCTACAATACAGTGGGGTTTCTTCCTCCCTCCCTCCCTCGCCGGCTTCTCTCCGTGCGTTCTCCCACACCGTCCCTCCCTCTCCCACCCCCAACCCTATCGGCGTCGGAGGCGGCGTCGGAGGCCCCGGGCTTGGCGCGGTGCTTCGCCGGTCGCAGCTCCGCCCGTTGAGCTCCCTCCCCCTCCGGCACACCCTGCCGCACCTCCCGCTGCGCCGCCGTCGCCCTCCACGGTAGCGCCGTCTGGCCAACTGCAAGGGCCACCTGCGCGCACGACGTCTCCTCACTCCGGCGGTTCAGCGTCCCCTCCTCTGGCGGCTCCGCTTTCGTGGCCGGCGTCTCCTCCCCTCGCCGTTCCCCTCGCTGCTACCCTAGCCGCTCCTCCTCCCACGGTGGTGCCTCCCCTCGCATTTCCCTCTCTCCAGTGGCCGAAACCCTCGCTTCCCCCGGCTTCCGGCGGATCTGGAGCGTTTCCCGCCTCCGCCCGCCCTGTCCCGCCGGATTTCCCTCTGGCGTCCAAGGCCCCCCCCTCGTGGGCGATGGTGGCCGCGCTGCGACCCTCCACACTGTGGCCCTCGGCGCACTTCTCCTCCGTCCCAGCGTCCTCCTCGACGTCGGTCGACGGACCCGCGGCGTGTTCCTCCCCTGCCCCCGCGCTGTGGCCTCCGGCGAGCTTCTCCCCCGTCCTGGCGTCCTCCTCGGCGTCTGCGGCGTCGCCGCCCTCGTCGTCCGCCCACCGATACGCGCTCTGGAGTCTCTCCTAGCCGCGACACTCTCCACCCCCACCCTCCCCCCCTCTTGGCCCCTCTCGCTGACCCACCGCCGGTGGTTGATCAGCGACCGCCCGGCGGTCTCGTCCCACCTCTCCTCGTGAACCCCTCCGTGTAGCGCGCCTCTGTCTCGGGCTGCGCAACCGCACCGTGGGCTGAGCTCCCTCCGACGTGGTTTCCTCCGTCTGTGTCTCCCACCGCCGGTTTGGCTTTCTCCGCCGGAGCTCTTCGCGCCTGCGGCCGCGCCTCCTGGCCCGGCCCCTCCGGCTACCACGACGACGCCCCCGCCCCCCGCCCGGCCTACTGCCGGTGCTCTTCGACTCCGGTCTTCGATGCCCCCTTCTCGGCCTCCCTCCCGTCCCTCTTGGTCTCCAACGCGGGGGGGAAGGGGGGACGAGACCCTCGAGCTGCGCGCCGGCTTTGGGCAGTACGTCCCTCCCGCTTCGGGCAGTGAGCTCATTGGGCTGCGTGCCCACAGCTGAATACGTTTTCAAATTTCGTGTTTTGTTTTCTTTTAGTTTTTCGGATGTTGTTCTCCAAAAAAAAAAATTCTTTCAGGGTTCTCCACACCTTTTGTAGGAACTTGGGCTATCTCCCGGTTCCAACCTATCATTTTCCTTTTCAATGAAGGCTTTAGCCAGTGTTTAAAATATATATATATATATATATATATATATATATATATATATATATATATATATATATGGTAGGCTACTTGTTTCCAAAATCTCAATTATTTTTATTTTTTCAAAATCCTAATTTTCAATTATTATTTTTGAGAATTATTATCATTAGTAATTATTTAGAAGCCAATTATTTTTCTAATATTTTTGGAACTTTTTCTATTATTTTTGGAATCATTTTATTGGAAGTTATTTTATATTTTTCCAAATGATGGCAATTTTCTAATTAGAATGACGAAGCAGTAAATATTAGAAAATATGATGGCTTTATTAGTAATTGTTAGGAGTCCATGGTGGAATGCTTAACTACTAGAATTATGTGGAAAAAATTCTAGAATCCCTTAATTAATTAAGAATTAGCGCTAATTAACTCCAAGGAATATTCCTTGGAATCTAGCATATTCCTTGGAATATTCTTTGGAATATTCTTGGAACATCCTTGGAATTTCCCTCATAACCCATGTCCTTAAGATTCTAGGATCTTCCTAATTAGTCCTAAAAATAGCCTAATTATTACATGGATTAGCATTCGTAATTTCTCCTTCGTGGTACTAATGACTGTGTCCTAATTGTGTTGGTGTCGTATCCAATTTTATTATCCTCTAGCTATTACAATTTGCATTCCGTGTCCGACAAGATACGATCCCAAAACCAAATTTTTACAACCATTCCTGGTATCCGCGGGTCCAAGCATGAGGACATGGACACACCACATTTCCAACACCACAGTTACAAATCCATTTTTGGGTCGGTGTCCCTGTGTCTACAGACATGGGCAAAGTCCCTAAACCTAAACCCTAAACATATTCCCGTGTCCGACCACAGCTTCTCCACTCGGTCGCGTCTCCTTTGCCGGGATCTGGCCTAACAGTCGATCTTCTCTACCCTCACCCAAGTCGAGCAGTGGCGACCCCACCGTCGTTCTTGGCTGTTCGACTCGCCGTGTCCAGAGCAGAGGGGCGTTCATGGCTAGATCTGAGCTGCCTGGCTGGCGACGACGAACACCGAACCACCGCCTCCGAAGAATCTTCTACCTCAGATCCCCTAGCCACCCAGTACCATCTCGACCCCTACCTTCTCTCGTCGGATCTGAGCCGTTGAGCACCATCGCAGCCATCGAACGTCGACAAGAGCTAGTCTCAATCATTTCCTCTAGCCGTCGTGTCTCCACCTTGCTCATCGACTCCGCATCTCTGATCTCGGAGCCACTGTCGAGAGACTGAGCCGACCGATCCCTTCAGTGAGCTTGTTCATCTCACCAGGGCTCCTCATCAATCGCGGCCTCTTCAATCCGCCACCGTCGGGGTCAGCACCGACTGCCCCTTGGCGTCGACCATCGCACCCAGCTCTTGCTCGACACACCACCTCCACGCTCTGCCGTCGCTCTCCTCCCAGGGCCAACATCAGCGCTCCTCGAGGTGGAACTTTCCTCTCTCTTCTTCTTATTCTTCTCCCTATTCTTCTTTTACCTCCTTAGCCTCTTCTTCTTCCTCTACATTTTTCTTCCTCTTTTGGAAGAATCGAAAGAGAAGGCAGTAAAGTATGAAGGGGGAGTGTTTAGTGTAACCCTGGGTCGGGTCTATGGGCCATGGGCCTTAAGGCTAGTCAAAAGGAAAAAAAAAGAAAAGAAAAAAGCAGGAAAAAAAATGAGTTGGTCTACTGGGCCCGCTAGCCAAGGGCCTGACCCAACAACTGGACCTGGGCTGGGTTAGATTTAATTTAAATAGATTTTACTAATATCTTTATTAGTTTATATTGATTAGTATTTAGGTATAATTAGATATTATTCTATAATTAGTATTCTAATTTAAATAGTATTTACTTTAGTAATATTCTAGTTAATAGTTTTGTATAACTTTTATGTTGATAATTTATTTAGCTTTTATTATTATAATTTAGTATTTTATTATGATTATTAATAATATTTTATAAATTAGTTATTTTATATTTAGTTAGCAAAATAGTTTAGCTCTATTTTACGTAATAAATATTTAGTTAGTGAGAATTTATTAATATTTTGCTAGATAGTGACAAATTTAGATAATAATTTACAAAATATTTTAGAATAGTTAGTGTTTATAGCATTCTAGCAATCTTCTTTAGAGTCTAACCGTATTCCTATGTCCTATTCTATGTGGATAGAGACATTTCCAACCTTCGGTAAAGGCAAGTACTTCCATGACTTTGTTACATTTACTTCATGTGGTGACTTGTTTTATGTTGGATATGTTGCCTACACGATTTGATAATGTTCTTCTGGTTCTAGTGCTTATCATGTGCTTTTGTTCTTGTTCTTATACGTCGGGGAGAAATATTTACGGATATGTGATCAAAGCTAAACACTAGCTAGGTATTGAATGATAGCTTAATCACACACTTGTGCACGTGTGGTTAAGCCGTACCTTTATTCATGTTCATGTTCTTTGTCTAGCTGGTCAGATATTTAGTAAGTATTTCAAATCACGAGTCATGATCTTCTTGCTACATGTTTTAGTAGATTATGTATCTATGGTGATTCAGGTTTGTCGTATTTTATTGCATTTTTACTTGTGCATATGATGTATTTGTCTCACTGTTACTGATTGTACTCTGCTCCATTTTTGACTGAATTGTTGACATATTAGACTAGGCCAAGAGGATGTAGATGGCACTGGATTAGACGATAATTTCTGGAGGATTCCAGAA
>JANAVB010007200.1:13684256-13751756 GCA_029216955.1 Iris pallida | reverse complement strand
AGGGAGCTAGCCTCGAGGATAACTCGTAAAACCAGTTATGCAACGACATCAAAGTAGGTGGCTAGCCTCTAGGATGCCTCGTATAACCCGTTCTATTAAAGCACTGTTATGGTTCCTCCTAGGCCGAATCGGTCCCAGCGCCCTGGGTACTGTTCGAGGAACGATCTCAAAACTTGTGCATAAGTTGTCCATGACCATGCGAATGCGTTTGCAACTCAATAAGCATACAGTGCATGGTAATATTAAAAGTAAAGAGACAACTTATTCATTTCCTAACATTTCATAACCATCATCTCAGGCATCAATTCATTTTGTTTCAATGTTCATTACATCGTGGCATTTCAATGTTCATAGGGACAACCATCATTTCAATGTTCATGTGGTAATTCATTCGTTAGCAGAGTGTTAGCAACAAATTAATTCATTTAATATTCATATCTCTAGCTTCTTAGTGGTATTGACTTGTGGCATTAGCATCTTGTTATCGATCAACGGATGTTGCAAGACAATTTTATTTAGTTGACACGAAGGAGTAGTGAGAGGGACAAAACCACCACAGAGATCCACACTCACCAATTAGAGAATTGCCGAGAGGGAGAGAAACATTTGCGCGCTTAGCCTTTCATCACGTGTTCGTCTACAATGGCACCAAAAGTTTGGTTAATACTCCATCACATTATGTTCCTTTCTCTCAGAATTCTCAAGAATGAATGCTATAAAAATCGATAAATATGGACAAGAATCAAATCATCGAAAACCATTCAGAAAAGCATCCATAAAAACCAAGCAGCAAAACCAGCAGCAAAACATCTAGAGAAAACTCTTGGACGCATTTCAAGAGAAACCAATCCATCAGTTGGAAAGATTCTTATGCATTTGCCCGTGATCGATTCGATGTCGACGATAAGTTTCCCCAATACTCGGGTTCGACTGAGTTAACCAAGCCACAAGCCTTACATAGTGAACTGCTAGGAGCAAAATACTACATAATATGCCACTAAGAAAAAGTTTTGTCCTCGAAACTTAAAATAAAAGTCCTACCTCAAAATTATTAAATAGCGAGGGGTATTTTACCATCTTCTCCTCTTCCAGTTCCTACGTTGACTCTTCGACAACATGTTTTCGCCATAACACGTTGACTAAAGACACTGTCCGATTTCGCAAAACTTTCTCCTTCCTGTCTAAATTCTGGATAGGCTCTTCAGTGTAGGATAGGTCAACGCTCAGCTGCAACTGATCGAAGTTCACTACATGGCTTGGATCATGCATGTACTTTCGTAATTGAGACACATGGAAGACATTGTGCATATCATCTAGAGCCGACAGTAGTGCAAGTTGATAAGCCACTGAGGATACCTACTCAATGATCTCGAAAGGTCCAATAAATCTCGGGCTCAACTTTTCTTTCATCCTAAACCGCATCACACCTCGCATGGGTATGACCTGCAAGAAGACATGGTCGCCCATAGTAAATTCCAAGGGTCGTCGATGTACATCCGCATAGCTTTTTCTGTCGACTTTGAGCAACTTTGAGCCTTTCTTGAATCAAGCGGACCTTTTCAACGGCCTGTTCCACAAGTTCCGGTCCGAGCACTTGTCGTTCATCGACTTCATCCCAGCATATCGGTGATCGACATTTTCGTCCGTATAATACCTCATAAGGGGCCATATGAATACTCGCCGGATAACTATTGTTATAGGCAAACTCCGCCAATACAAGATGCGCGTCCCAATTTGTCTTTGAATCGAGCACGCACAATCTCAACATATCTTCAAGGATCTGATTTACTCTTTTCGTCTGTCCATCAGTCTGTGGATGGTATGTCAAACCAAAATTCAACTTTATGCCTAATGCTGATTACAGACTCATCTAAAATCATGACAAGAACCGCCCGTCTCTATCTGACACTATAGAATCTGGCATCCCATATAATCGGACAATTTCATTCATGTAGATCTGAGCCAACCGTTCAATGCTTTATGTCACTTCTATTACAATGAAATGAGCCAACTTGGTCAACCTATCCACGATCACCCAAATCACATTATTTTCTTTCCGAGTTTTCAGTAAGCCAACTATAAAATCCATACTGATATTATCCTACTTCCACTGCGGGATAGCCATGTTTTGTAGTTTTTCGCTTGGCCGTTGGTGTTCGGCCTTCATACGCTGATCCTTGTACATTTTATTGCTTCCCAAATACAAGGAATAGTTCACAAAATGACCCTCAGTCAGTATTTTTCTCCTGAGTTCCTCATCCATAGGAACGCACAATCTTTTCTTGACACGAATAGTGTCGTCTTCTACCGCAAAGTCGATCGCCTTTCCTGCTAGAATCAACTCTTGTATCTTCTGCAGAAACGGATCGTCCTTTTGAAAAGTCTTAATTCTTCCTTGGAGGCTCTGTTCAAGCTGCAACTGAGCCAACTGTATATTCTATGTACGAACTCTGAATTCAATCCCCATCTCTTCCAAATCTCGTAGTATCTCCTTTGCTACTGATAGTGTCCCGACGAATTTTTGACTCAAGGCATCGGCTACTATGTTCCTTTATCAGGCGTGTAGGCAATCGTCAAGTCATAATCCTTGATCAATTCCAACCAACGCCGCTGCCTCAAATTCAATTCTTTTTGTGTGAATATGTACTTCAGGATTTTGTGATCTTTGATGATCTCGCAGGACACACCATAGAGATAGTGTCACCATAATTTCAATACGAACACAATCACCACCAGTTCTAAGTTATAATTTGGGTAATTCTTCTCATGCTGCTTGAGTTGTCTCGACGCATATGATATTGTCTTCCCATTTTGTATGAGAACACATCCCAAACCAAGTCCCGATGTGTCACTATAAATGTGGAATCTCTCAGAGCCTTCTGGAAGAGCAAGAATTGGAGCAGTGAACGAGCTGTTGCTTTAATTCTTGGAAACTACTCTCGCAGGCTTTGGTCTACTTAAATATAACTCCCTTCTGAGTGAGGCGAGTAAGAGGCGAAGCGATTCTCGAAAAGACTTTCACAAACCTACAATAGTAGCCGACTAAAGGAAATACCATATCTTACTTGCTGATGTCGGCTGTTTTCCAGTCTACCACTGCCTCTATCTTCTTTGGGTCAACGACAACACCTTTCGCCGAGATAACATGTCTTAGAAATGACACAGTTGTTCATCCAAAATTCATATTTGCTCAGTTTTGCATACAACTGATGGTCTCGAAGCGTCTGAAGTACCTCTCTCAAGTATTCAACATGAGTCTTCCTATCCTTTGAGTAGATCAGGATGTCATCGATGAATACAACAACAAACTTATCTAAGAACAGTCAGAATACTCTGTTCATTAGATCCATAAAAGCTGTTGGAGCATTAGTGAAACCGAATGACTTGACCAAAAACTCATAGTGTTTGTATCTTGTACGAAATGATGACGTAGGAACATCTGGAGGTCTGATCTTTAACTGGTGGTATCCTGAACAAAGATCAATCTTAGAAAACACGATCGTGCCCTGTAACTGATCGAACATATCATCTATCCATGGCAAGGGATACTTATTCCTGATAGTTGTCATATTGAGCTTTCGGTAGTCGATGCATAGCCGCATCGTTCCGTCCTTCTTCTTCATAAATAGCACCGAAGCTCCCCGTGGCGATACACTTGGGCGAATGTATCCATGATCTAGTAATTCTTGTAATACACTTTTACTCTTTCAGTTCTGTCGGAGCCATTCTGTATGGTGCCTTCGATATCAGGCGAGTATCCAGAAATGTATCAATTGTGAATTCAATTTTCTGTCTGGTGGCATTCCAAGTATCTCATCTGGGAATAAATCGGGGAATTCTGCCATAACTTCGGATTGATTCAAGTCTGTGCACTTCTTCCGGGTGTCCTGGACAGATGCGAGGTACCCTTCACACCCCGAATATAGCATGTGTCTAGCTGAGACTGTCGATATCACCATTCCTCCCTTCGACATCGAGCCATACGAGTAAGAGAACTCTGTTTCTCTGGGTAGGTGAAACATAACTCTCTTCTTCGTACAGTCGATCATTGCATGACAGGTGCTGAGCCAGTCCATTCCGAAGATGATGTCATACTCTTTGATATCGAGTACAATAGCATCCAGGGATAAAGTCTGGCCTCCAAGTTTGATGTAGCTATCCCTGCAAATCAAAGTTGCAGGCATATCTACTCAAGAAGGAGTGCTAACACACATAGCCATCTTTAATAAATTCATGCACAATTTATTTTTTGTTGCATAATCAGACAAGATAAAGCAATGAGTAGCACCAGAATCAAATAGTACCCGTACAGGTATGCATTTGTATAGCAATATACTTGTTATAACATTCTCTGCGACCTCTGCCTCTGCCTGAGTCAAGGCATAAACCCTTCATTGTGCACCATGTTGCTGATTGGGTGCATTCCCAGTTGGAGCTGGTAAGGCTAGTGGCGCTTGACCACGAATCTGATTGTTAGGCTGGACACAATTTTGATTATTATACTGCCCACGAAACTGATTATTATTCTGTCCGCGAGGAGGATACTGATTCCCTCCCTTGGACCTGCATTCCCACGACTTATGATTGTGGCCCCCATATTTGAAGCATTTAATGCAAAAATCTTCAGTTTTGTGTCCCCAACGGTTACATGTGTTACAACACGACCACTGTTTAGGTCCCATATTGTCACCTATATTCGGATGCTTTGGCGCATCATTTCTTCCAGTAGACCAAGGACGTTTCTGGTTGTTACTGCCTTAGTGATTCTGAGTTGTCCTGTAACTAACTGGCAAATAAAATCTCTCCATCTTGAGAGCAGTTTCGTACGCCTCCTTGTAAGACGTACACTTTCGACTTAGAACATCGTGCTGTAGGACATCATTCAAGCCTTGCACGAATCTTTCACGCTTTGCGTCATCATTTGGTACCATGTATCCTGCAAATGCTACCCTTTTCAGGAATTCAGTCTCGTAGTCAACAACTGACATACTGTCCTTGCTGGAGAGCTACGAATCCCTTCTCTTTCTGCCGACAAACAGCTAGTATAATGAATTGGGCAATGAAAGTATGCTTGAAGGTCTTCCAAGATATCTTTATATTCGGACTATTATCGCAAAGTTCTTGTCTCTGCAAAGTCCACCATTCCTAGGCTTTGAGACGAAGTTGTACAGCGGTACACTCCATCCTCTTACTGCCCAATATATCCAATATTCGAAGTAGCCCTCAAGTGTGTCGGCATTTTGGGCTTCTCCATCGGCACTGTTACCGTCTCGGTCGTCGTGGCCGCTGCAGAAACATTTTGATCGGCTGTCAGCTTGGTGACAATCTGAGTTAGATTGTCCACTTATTTCTCTTGAGTATCCAGTTGCTCCTGGAACTGGTATTGGAGTTGCTCCCGAAGCTCGCGGTGTTGCGCCTCACTCTGCTTCCTCTGAGCCTCCATTAGTTTTATCAATTTTTTGATTGGGTAGACGATGAGGTCGTCTTTGAGACGTCACCCTTGGTCATTCTACAACAAAATTAATTTTATTAGCACTCATAAAATATTTATAGGCTTATTGTATGGAACATTATTTCATGCCAACGTTATCGACACCATCAATCGAGAAAATTTGTATCAAGACTTCCTTTTTGAAAACATTTTTGAAATTCGAGGAATTGAAACCATGCTCTGATACCAACTTGTCATGCCCTGATTCAGGGAATCGTTCGCTTCGCTTTGATTCACGCCGAATCGTTCGTCCTCGCTAAGGAGTAATGCCGTACAAGTCTGGAGTTGCACTTGTACAAGGCAAGAACGTGCACCTTTGTGTCGTTTCAAAACATTTGAAAATATGCCACATTTGTATAGATAATAAATACACAGAATGAGAAGAAATAATATTCATTTTATTGATAATTGTAGCCAAAATACAATATTTCTCGGTACTCTTTGAAATGCCTTTCCGGCTACATTGATTCATGAAAAGAAATACAACTGATAGGCTGCCATGAAATAAGTTCTCGTTCTATACATCATGTCCCTTTAGTATTTGAAATCTAAACAACAATCTTTGAAAGCTCCGCAATACTTTATGCGTCTTTATTGAAAGTAACTTGAAAGAAAATAACATCAACTTAAAAGCCTTAGTTCAGACGTGCGCCCGAGCCTTCTCCAGTACCTGTGGAGGAGGGGTCAGCACATTATAACAATGCGTTAGTGAGCTTCGTTGGCCCATTCAGCTAAACTGACATTTTGAATTAATGACAAGCACTTTAAAGATCATGAGATTATTAGGGACTAGCAATTCACAGTGATTCATAATTGAGGCAACATTATGTTATATAAAACAACTGTTTACTTTACTATCGGCCGAATCTAGCTTTCCTGCATAAGATACAGGATAATAATAATACTTATCGCCCTCCATAAAATAATCATTAGCATGCATTCTGATTACATGGCCAATGGAATTGTTAAACAATACAGACATTTCGACTTCATTGGTAATGCGATGACATTAAGGTAGGGAGCTAGCCTCCAGGATACCTCACAAAACCAGTTATGCGATGACATCAAAGTAGGTGGCTAGCCTCTAGGATGCTGCGTATAACCCGTTCTATTAAAGCACGTTATGGTTCCTCCTAGCCCGAATCGGTCCCAACGCCCTGGTATCGTTCGAGGAACGATCTCAAATCTTGTGCACAAGTTGTCCATGACTATGCGAATGCATGTGCGACTCGATAAGCATACAGTGCATGGTAATATTGAAAGTAAAGAGACAACTTGCTCATTTTCTAACATTTCATAACCATCATCTCAGGCATCAATGTCACCCCCACTTTTCTGAATAGGGCTAATATAGTCATTTATATTATTTTAATATTATTTAAATTATTAATGTTAGTATTTTTATATTATTAGTTAAATAGGTATTTTGTTGATATATATATATATATATATATATATATATATATATATATATATATATATATATATATATATATATATATATATATATATAGGGAAAACAGAATATATATATATATATATAGGGAAAACGGAGCAGAAACCTTAACAACATGGTCAACACCCCGAACTTCCACTACTTCCACACATCCAGTGGATGTCCCATCATTACCCATCTGGCTTTCGCCGACGACCTACTCATTTTCTCCTCCGGGGAAGAAGGAGCGGTGGAAGTTGTCCACAACACCCTGCAGAGGTACTCTAGATGCTCAGGCCAAAAGATTAACTCCTCCAAGAGCGTCATCTACACCCACCACAACATAAAGAGAGAGCAAGCCATCAACCTCACCAACTTAACATCATTCGCTGTGGACCATCCTCCGTTCATTTATCTCGGCTGCCCTCTTGTTTATGGGAGATCCAATGTGGGCATCTTCGAGAACTTGATCACAAAAATCAGAAAGAAACTTGAAGGGTGGCATAATGCCACTCTATCACCTGGCAGCAAAATGATCCTCATCAACTATGTGCTCACCTCTATTCCCATCCATACCCTGGCGGCATGCTCCCCGTCCAAGAAGGTTCTTTTTTCGATCGAACAGATCTTTTGCAATTTCTTTTGGGGACATTGCAACGGCCTAGACAAGCATCACTAGGCTAGCTGGGAATCCATGGCCCTTCCGACCAACGAAGGGGGACTGGGATTTACCAAACTTACTAACATCATCAAAGCCTTCTCAATAAAATTGTGGTAGAAAGTTCGCACGAGCAACAACTTATGGACCAGGTTCTTGAAGGCCAGGTACTTCAAGCACATCCACCCTTCAATGGCCATTTCCAACAGCAGATCCTCAGCGGCTTGGCGTCGCATCCTTATTGGGAGAGACCTGGAAGAGCCGGCAATGAGACTCCATTTGGGGACGGGCGACTCGGATCCATTCCTAGAGAGATGGGTTGGGGATAGCATGATCCTGAATCTCATGGAGACCACGAGAAACAACAGAATTAGCGACCTGTGGAACCCCACTATTGACGATTGGAACTGGGACAAAATTAGCGCTTGGTCCGGTAATGAAACGGCGAATAGCATCCGCTCGCTCGGATTAAGTATCAGCAGTGAGGCCGACGTACTGAAGTGGTCTCTCGAGGCCTCGGGGGAGTTTTCGGTGAGGTCGGCGAGAATCGCCGTCCAGGGAACCAGGCAACCACACCACGCCATCGCTCACTATTGGCAATCATGTATCCCCAAGAAGTGGTCCTTCCTAATGTGGAGAGTCATTAGAAAGAAACTGCCTACTGATGATATCCTAAACAACATTGGCTTCAGCTTAGCATCAGCCTGCTCGTGCTGCACTGAACCTCAGATGGAGACCATAGATCACATCTTCTGTCAGGGGAGCCTCTCTAGCAGTATTTGGAGATCCCTGAATCAGCTCTTCAGTATTGAGCTGGGGGGTGGACGCTTCAACGATCTCGCGGCCTCCTGGGGTATAGCCTCCCACGGCCACCAGATCGTAGCAGCGGCCGCCATGTGGGCAATTTGGAAGAACCGCAACAAGACGAGATACGAAGGTCAACAATACTCAGCTAACCAGCTCATTCGGGAAATCCTGCGCCAATGCCGTAAAAGAAGCACTAGATGCTCCCACAGTCCGAGTTCATTCTGGTCTCCGCTTAACCCCTAGCCTTGGGTGGTTGAGCTGCTTCCCCCTCGTCTTCCTTTTGGGTGGTATACTTGTATAGGCTTTTCTTTTGGTGCCTTGTATACGTGTGTTGGCTTCGGCATTTTGAGCCTTCATTAATAAAAAAGGAGGGGTTTCTTAAAAAAAAAAAAAATATATATATATATATATATATATATATATATATATATATATATATATATATATATATATATATATATATATATATATATATAGGGAAAACGGGATATGAGCCATAGGCTCATACTCTTATATGAGCCATTCCACATGGTTTCTATGTGGACCAATAAAAATATAGTGACTTGAAAAAAAATTAAATATGTAGAAATAAAAGATCTCACAAAAGATTTGATAAATAATAACTTATCATATCTTTGCCTAGGAAATTACCAAATATGTTTACCTAAAAATTAAATAGATAGAAATAAAAGATTCCATAATATTAATATTAATGTTAATATTAATATTAATATTAATATTAATATTAATATTAACGTTAATGTTAATGTTAATATTAATATTAACGTTAATATTATTGTTAATATTAATTTTAATGTTAATATTAATGTTAATAATAATGTTAATATTAATTTTAATTTTAATATTAATATTAATTTTAAAGTTAATATTAATGTTAATATTAATAATAATAATAATAATAATAATAATAATATTATTATTATTATTAATGTTCATATTATTGTATATATTAATTTTAATGTTAATATTAATGTTAATATTAATTTTAATTTTAATTTTATTGTTAATTTTAATTTTAATTTTAATTTGGAGGGACAAATGGCATTATTCCTATTTAAATTCTTAGACAAATTTATTTGGTAAGTTGCTAAGCAAACATATGGCAAGTTATTATTTATCAAATCTTTTATAGGATCTTTTATTTTCATCTATTTAAAATTTTTCTTCCAAGTCACTCTATTTTTATTGGTCCACATGAAAGCCACGTGGGATGGCTCATATAAGAGTATGAGCCTATGGCTCATATCCCGTTTTCCTATATATATATATATATATATATATATATATATATATATATATATATATATATATATATATATATATATATATATATATATATATATATATATATATATATATATATATATTTATAAAATATTATATATATATATATATATATATATATATATATATATATATATATATATATATTTATATATTTATATATTTATATAAATATTTTTTTATATATATTTATATAAATATATATAAATATATATATATATAAATATTTATATAAATATATATTTATATAAATATATATTTATATAAATATTTATATATATATATATATATATATATTTATATAAATATATATATATATATATATATATATATATATATATATATATATATATATATATATATATATATATATATATATATATATATATTATATATATAAAGCAAATATATATATATATATATATATATATATATATATATATATATATATATATATATATATATATATATATATATAATATTTATAAAGAATGGAAAAAGAATTTTAAATAAAAATAATATGTGGTTGGTTTTTATATAATAAATAAATATATAATAAAAATATATGTATGTATGTATGTATGTATGTAAATTGACATAATATATATTATTAAAGTATTAAAGAAGTAATAAAGAAAGAAAGAAAGGAATAAAAAAAAAAATAACGCACACACACACACATCCATCAAAGCAGCAGCTATACCAAGCCAAACCAAGCCCCCACACAAGTGTAGCCCAAACCGAGCTTTAGTCGGCTGAACCCCCCCTCCCTTTTTCTATATGTAAATCAAGAGAGAGGGAGAGGGATTTTTACAAAACCCTAACCCTACGCCGTCACCCCAACCCAGCGCACGCCCCGACGTAGCCATCGACCAACCCGAGGCCGTCCATCGCCGAAAAATATGTGACGAACAGCCCACCCGTGCGTGCAACTGTCAGCGAGGAGCCGACTTCGCACCGAGATAACTCCGTACGCGCTCGATCGATTTTGATCAGTTTCTTCCGGTATCATCCTAACCTATACACCTTTAATCTGCTTCAAATAGTTCGTGCCGATTTGCATTATGTGCGATAAAAAATGAGTTCCAAAATCGAGAAAAAAAAACTCAATTTTTTGGGTTTATAAACTGTCCCGAAACTCTATGTTTACGGTCGATTTGCGACCAGAATATCGCTAACTTTGGAAAACCTTCTGAAGACACTTGTAGAAAACATATAGAAGATCAAAACCCTTCTTGTAGATTTAATTTTCATGCATTATACAGGAAGTTATTTGTTTGTGAAGATTGAGAAAAAACTAATTTTTGAAACTGAAATTTTTAGAAAAATTCTTCCGATACGCGTGCGCCCCGACAAATCGGGCGACATAGTCACGAACCGAAAGCATCGAAAGGTGCGTATCGACTTTGTGGACGTGTGGAATTTGATAGAATTCAAATTGGTCGCGTGTGCGCGACGAATTTGATGCGTATCCATCAAAATTTATCGTATAAGCCTTTTTACAAATTTGTCAATTACTTTGTGCACGTTTGTCATATCGAGATGAAACTTGTGCCAACAGGACTGTATCATCTTTCTGGTCCTGTATGCCAAGTTTGGTCCGAATCTGAGAAGGTCTACCAGAACGCTATTTTGGCGGGCCCATGACCCAATCCAATGGGCAAATTTGTACACAGCCCACCGGAATCCAACTTTGGACATGCGGTTGGGTTTGTCTCGTCAAATCGGACCTGTAGACATATAGTTTGTTAACTTTAGAGACCGTAGATACCGATACGCTTTTCGGTATAAAGCGGATCCAACGACGGACATCGTTTTAGCCCAAAATTACCGTTTTGCCCCTGTGTCCAGAATTAGACTTATGGGTAGGTATTTCTAGCTAATTTGACCATTCCGAACATGTTGGTAATGTCTGTTTCAGCATTAGGAGACTGTTGTGTGAGTTGACCGTTCGTGGCTCATTTAGTGGTTTGTAGTTCGATTTTCTCAGCTCAGGACAGCATGCAAGTACATTCTCTGATAGTTTTCATTACTTTGATATCTACTATATCTGATTCAGTTGTAGTATTATACTTGATTCTCGACACGAGGATACACGGACTAGTATACATGAATCTAGTCATGAGATATCATTCCTGGTTTACCTGGTATATGAGTACATTGTTCGATATTGTTTCCTGTACTTATATAGACACCGATTTAGGAGTAGGCTGGCCCCCTGCTCTTCGAATCCTGTGTCATGACCTGTCATGTATGGAATTATTATACTACTCGGGGATGGAGAGTTATTAGAGGTTATGTGATCATTACCCCTACTTGTTTATTACTTGTGCATAGCACCACCCTCACCACACGTAGGGTGTAGCCTGACCTTATACTACTTGTGCATAGCTTTCCATTTTGGTCGGCCTAATCCCTATACTATTATACTACCTGTGCATAGTCGGTCAAATAGAACAGCCTAATCTTGACCCAAGCCGATCACATAATGCTCTAATATCTCATGGTACTTTCTTTTTATGTTTATATCATACCTTATATTACTTTCCACTGTTTATATTCCAGTTTATCTTATATCTCACACATGACATGATATCCAGTTCTCTTGTATTGTTTTACTTTCAGTCTTGATATTTTATCTTGTATTTCATTATAATTATCTCTTATAGTATTTGTCAATTCACATGAAACTGCTGTTAATGTTTATACTTGCTCATATCCTGACAGGATAACCCCATTATTTTTTAGAGGATTTAGATGCAGACTGCCCGACCTACTACGGGTTTGGCATAGATGGAGCCTATGACCAGGACCAGCCTGTGGACCCGGTGCTCGTAGAGGACGCACCGCCTGTAGTGAGTTAGTTTAGCTAGATTTTGTCTGGACTATATTCCAGCTTGATACTTTGAGACTTGTAGTATTTATTTGGGATCTTATGATGTCTTTAAATTCTAAACTTGTGATTGTGGCTCAGCACTATTTCAGACTATTTATTCATCTTGTTTCTTTATCACATTCGTGTCTATCTTCCTTAGATTTATGTGATTGAGTTGTGTTTATATTCCTTCGTGCGGAGATGACATGTTATATTATTGTGTCTTAGATTCAATATATTCTAGATGACCTTTACAGCATTCTACCGCCGATACTGCGGCGTAGGCTGGACGTACACACGTGCTCGTGCTCCTAAACATGGTGCGGGTCATGACAATAAATTCATTTCGTTTTAATGTTTATTACATCGTGGCATTTCAATGTTCATAGGGACAAGCATCATTTCAATGTTCATATGGCAATTCATTCATTAGCAAAGTGTTAACGACAAATCGATTCATTCAATGTTCATATCTCTAGTTTCTTAGTGGTATTGACTTGTGGCATTAGCATCTTGTTATCGATCAACGGATATTGCAAGACAATTTTATTTAGTTGGCATAATGGAGTAGTAAGAGGGACAAAACCACCACAGAGATCCACACTCACCAATTAGAGAATTGTCGAGAGGGAGGGAGAGAAACACTTGCGTGCTTAGTCTTCCGTCATGCGTCCGTCTGCAATGGCAACAAAAGTTTGGTTAATACTCCATCTCATTATGTTTCTTTCTCTCAGAATTATCAAGAATGAATGCTATAAAAATCGATGAAAACGGACAAGAATCAAATCATCGAAAACTATTCATAAAAGCATCCATCAAAACCAAGCAGCAAAACCAGCAACAAAATATCCAGAAAAAACACTTGGACGCATTTTAAGAGAAACCAATACATTAGTTGGAAAGGTTCTTATGCATTTGTCTATGATCGATTCGATGCCGATGTTAAGTTTCCCCATACTTGGTTCCAACCGAGTTAACCAAGCCACAAGCCTTACATAGTGAACCGCTAGGAGTGGGGCACTATATAGAGTAGGGTAGCATGATATACCATAGTAGAGTATGGTTCTTTATTGTATCATATGGATACTAATATTAAATATATTATAGGATATACGATATGAACTTTCTTACGTATAACATATACCTACATAAGTATATTGTATATTTTTACTGGTATGGTATGGGCATGGGTATATGGATATCCTAAGGTATGTGGGTACATAAGGATATAAGTATATATAGAAATATATATAGTATAGATATTGGTGATATATATATATATATATATATATATATATATATATATATATATATATATATATATATATATATATATATATTCTATATTTTTACTGGTATGGTATGGGCATGGGTATATGGATATCCTAAGGTATGTGGGTACATAAGGATATAAGTATATATAGAAATATATATAGTATATGGATATTGGTGAAATATATATATATATATATATATATATATATATATATATATATATATATATATATATATATATATATAATATATATATATATTGGTGTTCCATATGGTTTGGATGATGGTGTTGGTGTAGGAATAGAGTATCATGGTGTACGATGGTGTAGTGTGATACTAGAGTATCATGAGTACGCATATGGGGTGTTTAATATTTGGTATTTGTGGTTGTGTTGGTGCATTGGTGTTGTGCTTGATAAGAAGAGTATGTGTTGTGTGTGAGAGCGTCATTTAGGAGTGATATTTATAGGCATATGAAAGTGTGGTATCAATTGGTAATTGGAGTTCCAATTGGTATTAGTATGTGTGTGTAGATGGTATATAGGAATGTTGAGTGTGTGTGTGTGTGTGTGTGTGTGTGTGTGTGTGTGTGTGTGTGTGTGTGTGTGTGTGTGTGTGTGTATGTATGTTTATATATTAGAGAGTGTGTGTGCATTGATATGTGTTAGGAGATGTATCTAGATGTTTAGAGTATGGGGGAAGTGAACAACAGCTTATTGTAGCTGATAAGCTGCAGGACAGCAGCTTACTACATAAGATAAAGGACGACAACTTACTGCAGCAGGTAAGCTGATAGTAGCAGTATAAGATAACAACACCATAAGCTGGCAACATCATAAGCTAGCATCAGCAACTGCTGAAAGTAGTAAAGAGCAGCTTATTTGCTATGTGTGAGGTTTTGTAAGTGTTTTGGTTATATTGGTGTAGGTATCAAGGCTGGTATCACTACCAATTTGTGTAATAAATGTCGTGTAATACATGGTCGCTAACTAAGAATCCGTCGTTGTTCGTCGCTATGGCGACATTTATTGACGACGCCTTACGTCGCTATCATTTTATTGGTCTAGCGACGTTTGCCGACATAGCGTTGCTAATTAGCGACGTAGCAATTCGTTGCTAATTGTCGCTAGCAGTTCAACGTTTAGCAACGTAATCGGCGACGTTTAGTGACGTTAACTCTGACAATTTAGGTTTGCCACATCATGTTTTTAGCGACTTCTCCGACACTTGCTAGCGACGTTCAGGTACGTACATAGCAACGACATTAGCAATGTTAGCTGACAATTTGTGATGACATGTTAAATTTGCCACGTCATTACTGTAGCGACGTTCTGCAACGTTTGTTTTTTAGGTTAGCGACGTTCTGATACACCTTAGCGACGTATCATGTCGTCGCTAAGCATCTCTAAATTCTAAAAAAATTAAAAAAGGATTTTGTTTGCTTTTTCCAACAACGACAGTTATATTATATAGCATTGTACCTGCATTTTAAATGACAGTTTGCAAATAATAGACCCGAAGCAACCTTCCGTAGAATTCCCTGGGTTCGCCGACCCCTTCGGTGGAACACTCAACACCGGTAAATCAATGTAGAGACAAATGATAAAAATGCACTACCAATAATCAAATAAACAGAATCCAACGATCAGAAAGACATAAAATAGCCGAATGGATACAAATCCACTACCAAACGACTATAAAAAGAGTTTGTCTGATAATATTTCAACAATGACTCAACATAACACAAACTGTCACTAAATGTATAAAATAGATACATAAAGACCCAACAATGGGTCAGCAACACAATAAATAAAATAAGTCCAATAAAGAACTATGCCTGGTCAGGAGGAGGAAGAGGCAGTCCATGCATCTGGGACAACATGAACCTATACTGCTCCGGTGTCAGCATCACCGAAAAAGACTCATCAATAGGAGGAGGAGGCAGTGGAACAGATACCGTCAGTGTGGATGCCAACGCACGACCAGGAAGTGTCTGCTCTATGGCTAGCAGTCTAGAGTCGGTAGAATCCATAACAACTGCAAGCCTCGAAAGTTGATCGCCCATGGCCAACTGTGACCCATGCACCGCCTAAACGACAATATCCATCCTCTTCTGCACTGCGTGAACAACACGATCCATCCTCTCGCTCGTCTCCCTAATGGTGCACTCGAGCATATCAAATCGTGCGGTGAGTGTCGCATTGTCCGTCTGCGGCTGAGACTAGGGCTGCTCTGTAATCCTTCGCAACAGCTCATCACGCAGCTTAGTAAGCTGGGAACGAAGTTCTTCCACTCGGACCGACTCCTGTGAGGGCCATGGGGAATGCAAACTAGCAGAGGAGGCCCTGGATGACTGCGTTGCCACAAAGGTGTCGTAGGATCCAGTACCGTAGTACGTAGCCCTCTGAAGACCACCAACGGCAGTCATCCAGAGCTCGTCCAACACCCGAGCAGGAGGGGGCTACGAGGAAGTACCAGCCCCTCCCTCCGTATGTGCACTGTCACACTCTAGCCTTAGATACTCATCCTAAAAAAGTAAAATCTCGATAAGCATAATATTTACTACCAACGTAGTTTTTCCCTACATATTGTATATTTTTTAAGTTATATTGAAGTTAGTGACACGTAAAGTAATACTTACATAGCTCTGCGTGGCCCTATCATCGGTGAGCTTTCCGTCCTTCCGATGGGTGGCTAGGAAGACGGTCACCATATTGGGATTCTCACCCCTCATTATATGTTATAATAATATGTTTGTCATTGAAATTGAACATTTTATTCCTATTTTCATAAAAATAATATATTACAGTAAAATACATACCAGGCAACGGAAATGTTTCATCATGGGAATCGAGCCACCACACCACTTCCCTGCCCTCGTCCTAGCCGCCTTCGCCTTCTCCGATCGTTTCTTGTACCTAGGATCGTCGAATCTAGCCTTCATCGTAGTCTACTGTTCGGGAGTGATCCAACCTTGGATCGGTTTTTCGGAGCGGTCTCGAGCCTTTCGGTCGTCGATCGCA
Organism: Iris pallida; assembly: GCA_029216955.1. Classification (NCBI taxonomy): domain Eukaryota; kingdom Viridiplantae; phylum Streptophyta; class Magnoliopsida; order Asparagales; family Iridaceae; genus Iris; species Iris pallida. The sequence continues at coordinate 13,734,887 of JANAVB010007200.1, read as the reverse complement.
TCCCAGATCAACTTGGCGGCAAGAGCAAGAAATAGCTTCTCGATCATCTCAGCCCGATGTGGTGGATAAAAACATGTTTTCTACAAGAATTAAATTAGTTAGTTATATAATATGCATAAAAGATGATTTATACTAAAAGCAATATAGTTTAGTTACATTGATGTGGGTAAACCAGAATGCCTTCCTCTCATCCGAGGCATCCGAGTTGTTGATCCAAGGGCCCTCGTAGTTGGACCTCAGAAATAGTTCCAATGCCCTCTAAACTGACGGAAGGACGATATCTAAACAATGATAATTAAATTCATGAATATATAGATATAATTATAAATAAATGTTAACTAATTAACTTACTTTGTAGGCCCGTCGGAACAAATCTCCATCCTCATCTCGTCCGGAGGGGCGCATGGGAGATCACTCGAATCATATAGAGACGGCATAGATCCGACCTCCTCCACCCGCTCCTCTGTCTTTATAGTGTCGTCCGTAGGAGGAATGCTGGACGGACTAGGATCAGGCCTGGAACTATCCGTCCCAGGAGTACTGCCATGTACCGTCGACGCAGTCGAAGATCTGAGTGGTTGGTACACTGGAGTACTAAGAGACGAGGGTCCGGAACCAACATCCAGAGTACCACTCCATCCACCGATGGAACCTCTACCGCCACGGGATGCTTCTCTACTGATGGAACCTCTACCGGTACGGGATGCACCAAGGTACGACCGTCGCCGTTCTGCCATACCTAATAAAAAAAATAGATATCTACAAGAATGTAATACACATTCTAAATCAAATATGTATGCATTTAGCATATCACAGTTTATAAAAATTAGTTCCGGAGCAACCCTTCGTTGAATTTGTAGATATTAACCATGCATTTAAAATATCACAAAAACATCCATGTCTAGATAATAGCATCCAGAAACATCCATGTCTAAAAAACATCTAGAGATATCCAAAAACATCCAAGTCTACATAATAGCATCCAGAAATATCCAAGTCTAAATAAGTCTACCGAAAAAAATCCAGTCAAAAGTCATATCATATATATCTACCCTCTACGCTGGAGCAGATAGAACTCCATCAGCCAGCGCGCATAAGACTCCTATACGCCAGCAAGATCAATATTTATAGGAGCTGGATGATTGGAACTCCCGGTGCAACTGCCTTTTGGTGCCACCTCCTCCTTCACAGCGATCTCGACTTTAGGAATCACTTCCTCCTTAATAGTAGGAGGAAGTGCTTCTTCCTTAACATTGATCTCTGCTTTAGGTGTCACCTCCTCAGCAACAGGAGGAAATACTTCCTCCTCAGCAGCAGGAGGTACCACTACTGAAGTAACATATAGGAAACTCTAGAGGGGGTGAATAGAATTTGTGTCAATAATGACCTATTAAAAATTAACTATATGCTAAGTCCAGAAGCAACAATATAATCAGAGAGTAATAATACAAAAAATATAAGAGTTTAGAAGAGCACACGCAAACACATCGATATAACCTGGTTTTCCTCATGGAGGACTAGTCCAGGCCTGAGAACTCTAGCTCAGGATTAAAATTCACTATTTGTGAAATAGCGTACACACGTGCCTTTAGTTAGAAGAGCACGCCAACTTCTTGAAACTTTGTAGAGGCAAACTTAGAATTTTCCAAGTGACTTCTTTTCAACTCATGCATAGAACTTCTAGCTGAATCGCACTGAGCACCTTGTGCTTAGGAAGTTTTGTGGCTCGTAGATTGGAAGAGTAAGACTTAGAATGTATAAGGCTTAGAAGATTGAGAGTTAAAGATGATTTGAAATGAGAGAAATTAAGCCTTATTTATACTAGACAGGGGAGGCAGAGTTCGGCCAGAATTCTGTCCCAAATATTCAAAAATTTGATCGTTGGACAGCTCGTAGCAGGGTGTTCCTAAAAATCAGGTTGCTAATTTTTAGGGGGCAGAGTTTGGCCCGAGTTCTGCCTTAGGCAGAGTTTGGCCGGAATTCTGTCTTCCTTAGACCAGAAGTTCTTAATAGGCTAGAGTGGTTTGGTTTGGTTCAGGAATTGTTTTATTTTGTATGGTGGAGCTTGGAGAAGTATGTCTAGGGGTTGAGATGACTCAGTGCGACTCAACGTACATTTTCCTAGACTCAATAAGTTAAAAAATTACAAACTGAGAACAAATACATTTGCAATGTAACAGCTTTGTTAATGACGTATATCTTGAACTTGATACGTTGTATTGGATCGTAGATGATGTCCTGTCTTGAACTTGATGTGTCGTATTGGATCATATCAGATATCATTTTGTTAATTCTCTAAATCAGGTTGAACGTGATCCAGTTTGGGTCAACAATCTCCTCCATTTTGATAATTAATAAAATGATATTTGTATGTTTCAATATTCATACCTGGACACATGTTGAAGGAGATAAAATAATTTGTACATATGAAGTGGCGCTCCCGCAAATAGATATTTCTATTTTTATCCTGATACAAAGTTCTTATCCAAGCATACCACAATACATATCACATCATATAGATTATCACATCAAATATCTATTATTCTCCCTCTTTGTCACTTAGCGTAATATTGTATAGCTCTCCCTTAAAGAGATAAAAGATAGACAAAGTGAAGAGAGAAAGCACACAACTTTAACCATAACCAAATGTTAATAGAGAACACTAGCAGTTTTGATAATCCATCATGAGAAACTCGCAGTCATACATATCAAATGAAATAAGAAACACAACAGAAATATAACTAGAGTGCATAAAATAAAACTACAAAGCAAAATCATAACTAAGATGCATCAGCAGCAGCATCAAGTAGTCAACCACAGCCATCATGGAGCTGAAGGATGGGATAGACCGGCAGAGTCCGACGGCTCTCTGGCAGAGCGACGAAGGGCCCCGACCCATAGGAAAAGGCATAGTGGGATGAGGAGGTGGATTGAATAATGGGTGAGGGGGATTGACATTGGGAGAGGAGAAGGAGGATTGGATGATGAAGCTTCACTCCTAATCCTCTTTCCTCTATTGAAAAGTCTAGGTGCCATTGAAAGAAAATAACGAAATTAGGAACTACAAGAAATATACCTCAAAAATAAGTGATGAGGAAGGAAGTGAATCCCCCAAAAGCTTCAAAACTTGAGCTTGGAGAGGAGAGAGCACCAAAAAATGAGAGATCTAGGGTTAGGGTTTGGAGAAAATAGGTTGGAGAGAGGTGAAAGATGAAGGAAGATGTTAAATTTTTGGGTATATAACATGTAGGGCCAGCTGTTATAAGAGAGAAGTTGTTTTGACCAAGCCAGATCGGACGACCAGGAATGGCTGAGAGTTCTGGAACTCGCCATACATGTTCGGCCCAAGTTCTGCCATATGTAGAATTTGGCCCGAGTTCGGTTCTGGTGTGTCCAGAACTCCAAGCAGATTAATGATGGTCACAAAATAGAGAAAAGATAGTCTAGAATTAAAAATAATGGATTTTATTAGCCATAGAATAAATGGAACATGTGACAAACTTTGTGAATCATTGATCAGTACATGTGAATCGCCTCAGGTTAGCTGTAGGGGCCGGATCCCAGCTAGTAGTTGTCCAAAGACACTAGGCACCGTGTCGCTTAGGCTTTTATGTCTTGTTGTCAGAAGGGCCCTTTCGGCTTGTACCCAGAACAATACAACATGTACGAATTTGATTTAATAAGTATTTGCGCATGTAAGACTTATTGTATGACATTTTCATCCAAGATTCCTAATTATCAACGAAGAAAGTTGAAACGCTTTTCGGCAAGTGGTTTCGTGAAAAGTCTGCTAGCTGATGATCAGTGTCAATAAATTCTAGATTAATAGTGTCTTGCAATTGATGATCGCTTAGAAAGTGGTGTCGAATTTCTATATGCTTAGTGCGTGGGTGACATATTTGGTTCTTTGTCAAGTTAATAGCACTAGTATTATCACAGAATATAGAAATATGCTGAAAAGATGAATTATGGTCTGCTAGGGTTTGCTTCATCTATAAAATTTGAGCACAACGTCCTGCAGCTATGTATTCAGCTTCTATTATATATAGTGCGATAGAATTTTGCTTTTTGCTAAACCAAGAGACTAAAGCTTTGTCTAATAAATAATACGTACCATTGGGACCTTTAGTGTCGACTTTGCATCCAATAAAATCAGTATCCGAATAACCGAGTAGGTCAAAGGATGTGGTTTTAGGATACCACAAGCCCACTGTAACAGTGCCTTTAAGGTATCGAAAGATACGCTTAACTGCGGTCATGTGTGATTCCTTAGGGCTGGCTTGATATCGAGCACATAGGCAAACACTAAACATTATATCGGTGCGACTAGCAATTAAATAGAGTAGACTACCAATCATACCTCGATACTTACGTTGTTCGACTGGTTTGCCGCTATCATCAGGTTCTAGTTTAGTTGTAGTAGCCATCAGAGTACTGATTGGTTTGATGTTGTCAAGATCAAATTTCTTTAGCATGTCCTTTATATACTTTGATTGACTGATGAAGACTCCTTGTGATATTTTTTTGACTTGCAATCCAAGGAATTAGTTAAGCCCCCCCCCCCATCATGCTTATCTCGAACTCATTCTGTATATACTTGGAAAATTCTTGACATAATACCTCATTAGTAGACCCAAAGATGATGCATCTACATAAATTTGCACCAAAAAAATTGTGTCACAATTGATTTTATAAAGAGTGTCATGTCAATCTTTCCTTTTGAAAAGCCATTTTAAGTAAGAAAGTGCTTAGGCGTTCATACCAAGCTCGAGGGGCTCGTTTGAGGCCATAAAGAGCTTTCTTAAGCTTGAAAACATGATTAGGAAACTTATAGTTTTCAAAACCAGGTGGTCGCTTTATGAAAAATTCTTCTTTAATAAAACTATTTAGAAAAGCACTTTTAACATCCATTTAAAAAAGTTTGATATTTTAAAAATTTGTAAAGGCACAAAGCATGCGGATTGATTCAAGTCGTGCAACAGGAGCATACGTCTCATTGTAGTCGATACCTTCCTCTTGGTTGTATCCTTGAGCTACGAGACGTGCTTTGTTACTGTGAATGAACCATCCTTATTAACTTTGTTACGAAAAACCCATCAAGTACCAATGATCGAATGATCAGCAGGTTTAGGAACAAGTTCCCAAACCTAATTTCTTTTGAATTGATTGAGTTTCTCTTGCATTGCAGATATCCAAAATTCAACAAAAAAAGCTTCTAAAATATTTTTAGGTTCTATTTGAGAAATAAAAGCAGTACTAGTTATACAATCTCTAACGGATGAAGGAGTACTTACTTCTTTTGATACCTCACCTATTACCAAGTTTTCTAGATGTTCTGGTGTGAAGCGAAACATCTTTGGTAAGTTATCCAAAGAACTGGTTCCAGATGATGTATTCTCAAAGGTAGGAGTTATTGATTTGATATGAACATCATCGTCGTCATCAAGAACAACTGCTGAACTATTATTCTCATCAAAAGTAATATTAGCAGATTCTTCAACAATCATGGAGCGTTTGTTGAACACTCTGTATCCTTTACTCTTGACAGCATAACCAAAAAAAATGCCTTCGTCAGATTTGGCATCAAACTTGCCTAAGTTGTCTTTGGTATTTAGGATAAAGCAGCGACAACCGAACACTCTAAAATAAGTAATAGTTGGGGTTCTACTAAACCAAAGTTCATAGAAAGTTTTCTTCGAAGTAGATCGAATAAAAACCATATTCAAAACATGGCATGCTGTACTTACAGCTCTGCCCAAAAATATTTCAGAAGTTAAAATTGATTTAACATGACTCTGGCCATATTGCCAAGAGTTCTATTTTTCTACTCCACAACACCATTTTGTTGGAGAGTTCTAGGACACAAAAATTCATGATTAAAACTATTTGAATCACAAAATATTTTGAAATCAGAGTTTTCGAATTCACCGCCATGATCACTTCGGATTCGAGTAATCATGAAGCCTTTTTCGTTTTGAACCTTTTTAGCAAAAATTTTGAAAACGAAAATATATCACTTTTGTTTGAAAAAAAAAAACCAAGTAAAGCGAGAAAAATCATCAACAATCACAAAGGCGTAGAGTTTTCCACCAAGACTGGCTACTCTACTAGGACCGAACAAATCCATATGAAGAAGTGGCAAGGGTCTAGTAGTACTTACAGAGTTGATGGATTTAAAAGAGGATTTAGTCGCCTTATTTTTCTCACATTCGCCACATGTCATATCCTTTTAGAAAGTGATGTCTGGTAGTCCTCTTACTAGCTTCTTGATTGACAGTCTTGATATGGTATTCATGTTTGCATGTCCAAGACGCATATGCCAGAGTAACCTTTCATCCTTGTGAGCGTAGAGGCATCTTCCTGCATTGTTAGTATCTTTCGAGAGATAGAATATATAGATGTTATCTTCCCTTATCCCTTCAAAAGCGATGTCTCCAGTTGATCTATCATATATAGAGCATTTAGTTTTTCCAAAGTTAATATCATATCCATTATCAGCAAGATGACTAATGCTAAGCAAGTTATGCTTTAACTCTGTTACTAAACAGACATCTTTAATGACAGGAAAGGAAGGATTACCAATAGTATCGTTACCTATGATATAACCTTTTAGATTATTGTCGAAGGATACATATCCGTCCCTTTTCATCGATAGTGTTGCAAAAAGATTTATATTTCCAGTCATATATCATGAGCACCCACTATCGAGAATCCATTTGTATCTATAAGCTGAAGGAAGGTCCACCTACACCACGAGTAGGTGTGACCTTTGGTACCCAAATTCTTGAGGGTCCTGAAAATTTAGTCTTCGGTACCCATGCATACAAGTTTAAATCAACTAATCTTCTGAATCTATATTATGGTGAAGTATGTCCATACTTACCACAGTAGTGACATGTAGCATGCATGTTTTTGTTAGGAGCAGGATGATAATGATGTCTATGTGTGGGTGATTGACGTGTTGCATGAGAGTATGTGTACATAAAAATGTGTTTGTGTGCAACATATGTATCTGTGTTTTTTCTATATCGTGTATTCTTGTGTTGAGTGGTCTTGTGTCTCATGTGAGTGTTGTGACTGTGAGACTGAGTTTGAGGTTGAATAACCTGTTTGCCCAGCCTGATCTCTAATCTTTTAGAGGCAGTATACATTTTATCATTTTTAGCAGTCAAGGCACTAATTCTTACAGCTGCAGTATTATACTTCTTTTTTTTCTTCCATAAGCTCTTTGTTGAGTACGGTAAGATCATGTGTTATACGAGATTCAGCATCGTGTAAGCTTAATTTAAGCTTGGATAATTCATCAGTGTTATCAGTAGGGGATGTGTCTCTAACATTATCAAGCAAGCATGATAGTTTATGAATCTCAACTTCATGAATCTTGATCTTATCCTTTACATGTTTGTACTTGCTAAGTAACTTCTTATGATCTTCAAGTAAATCATTAAAAGCATCTCCAAGTTCATCAAAAGTAAAGTCATCAAGTGGATCATTTGTTACCTTGCCGGACGTTGCCATTAGGCAGACGTTTGTAGTATCTTGGGGAGTGTTTTCTTCTTCTTCTGAGTCACTGGCTTCGCTTTTGTACCAAATACTTGTGTTGGCATACTTTCGAGAGGATGGTCTCTTGTATGATCTTTCATATCGGCTTCCTTTCTTTGTTGTAGGGCAGTCTTTCTTGACATGCCCCGTCTTCTTACAGCCGAAACAGATAGGCTATTCATCGTCGTCTTTGTGTTGTTCCTTTTTTTTCTTTGATTAAAATGTAGAAACTTCTTGAAGTTGCGAACCATGAGCGCTTGATTATCACCATCGGAGTCATCATCATTTGTTTCATCTGGAGCAATCTTTTGGTAATGAGCTTTTAGAGCGATTTCTTTTTTCCTTTGGAGCAGATTCTTCAAAGTCCTTGAGGTCAAGCTCATGCGTCATTAGTTTGCCCACCATAGTAGACATGGTGGTGAGATCATTGCCTTCGATGATTGTCGTGGCTTTAGGGTTCTAATTCTTCATTAGTCCCCTTAGCACCTTACATATCTTCTCATGGTTGGAGTAGTCCTTGCCGAAGGAAGATAGAGGGTTGTCGATGTCGAAGAATCTAGTGATCTTGATCGTCTCATTGGGCTTCATCTTGAATGCTTCGTACTCCTATGTTAGTTGACTTATTTTTAATTCCTTGACTTGAGTGGTTCCTTCATAAGTTACTTCTAGAAGCTTTCATACTTCGTGGAAAGTGGAATACGTAGATACCTATTGAATTCAGTTCATGTCTATAACACAGAAGAGAGCATTAATAGCCCAAGCATCTAGACTAGCATTTTTTTTCTTGATCAGTATATTTGTCGTAGGTTTTTCTATGAGATTCTCCTCAATAATAATTCTAGCAGGCTTCTTATAACCATCTGTGACTATGTTCCATAAGTCAAAGTCTAGAGATTTCAGATAGAAACTCATTCGTGTCTTCTAATAGGTGTAGTTGGTTCCATCAAATAGGGGTGGCCTATTAGTGGACTGTCCTTCACTATAGTTGGTGAAAATGGGTTGTGTGGTTGCCATGGATCAGCTCTTAGGATGTTAATCCTTTATCAAGCGACCAGAGCTTTGATACCAATTAAAGTAACGTGTAGGAAACTCTAGAGAGGGTGAATAGAGTTTGTGTCAATAATGATCAATTAAAAATTAACTCCATGCTAAGTCCAGAAGCAAGTATATAATCAGAGAGTAATAATGCAAAAAATATAAGAGTTTAGAAGAGCACACGCAAACACAGCGATATAACCTAGTTTCTCTCGTGGAGGACTAGTCCAGGCCTGAGAACTCTAGCTCAGGATTGAAAATTTACTATTTGTGAAATAGGGTACATACGTGCCTTTAGTCAGAAGAGCATGCCAACTTTTTGAAACTTCCCAGAGGCAAAACTTGGAATTTTCTAAGTGACTTCTTTTTAACTCTTGTACAAAATTTTTAGCTGAATTGTACTGAGCACCTTGGGACTTAGTAAGTTTTATGGCTAGCAGATTGGAAGAGTAAGACTTAGAATGTATAAGGCTTAGAAGATTGAGAGTGAGAGATGATTTGAAATAAGAGAAATCAAGCCCTATTTATACTAGTCAGTGGAGGCAGAGTTCGGTCAAAATTTTGTCCCAATTATTCAAAAATTCGAACGTTGGAAAGCTCATAGCAGGGTGTTCCTAAAAATTAGGTTGTTAATTTTTAGGGGGTAGAGTTCGGCCCAAGTTCTACCTTAGGCAGAGTTCGGCCCGAACTCTGTCTTCCTCATACTAGAAGTTCTAAATGGGCTAGAGTAGTTTAGTTTGGTTCAGGGATTATTTTATTTTGTATGCTGGAGCTTAAAAAAGTATATCTAGGGGTTGAGATGACTCGGTGCAACTCAACGTATATTTTTTTAGACAATAAATTAAAAATTACAGACTGAGAATAAATACATTTACAATGTACAGCTTTGTTGACGACATCTGTCTTGAACTTGATATGTTGTATTAGATCATAGATGATGTCCTGTCTTGAACTTGATGTGTCATATTAGATCATATCAGTTATCATTTTATTAATTCTCTAAATCAGGTTGATTGTGATCCAGTTTGGGTCAACAACTACCTCCTCAGCAGCCATCTGTGCCTCTCTCAATCGACGTGCTCAGATCATGGGTGCCATCTGGTAAAATTGATGGAAACATTGAGATTAATTAGGGGTTAAAAAAAATGATAGTAAATTTCACAAGTCTAAATAATTGTTGCATGGAGATTAATTAGTAGTTAAACATATTTTACATTTTATTTTATTTTTAATCATCTTCTGATAATTCATCTTCTTCGTTCTTCGCGTCCTCATATTCCTCATCCTTCTCATCTTCGCTTTCATCTACTTTGCTTTCCTCTTCGGATACTTCTATCTCTTCTCCACGATTAGACGTGTAATGTGAAACTTCCGTTGTGTCCATGTCAATTTTATTTGTTATGAGAGGTAGCTCATCCTCCTGATAAGCTATTTCATCAATATCGTAGGTATTTTTAGCATTAGTCTTGTATACTGTCTACCAGTCCAACCTAGTTGTTCCCCGTCTAGGATAAGTAGTAAAGTAAACGAGTTGATCCTGGCTTGCTAGGACAAATGGTTCGTATCCTTGATATCGATGCCGGTAGTTAACATCCGCAAGACCATGCTTGTCAATTTTATAACCTTGATCTTGGATCGGATCGAACCAATTATACTTGAACAATACGATCTTAGTCGGCTCTATGCCGTAGTTATAAGTCAACTCCACAATCTCCCGTAAGACGCCATAGAAATTATTGCCCGAATTGATATCTTTGTAGTTTGTAGATCTGATACACAAACAACTATTTTTGGTCGAATCAAGATCCAGAAAGTTTTTTCTGATCGGAGCATTTGTTGACTTGAACCTAAACCTATTCACACAATAGCTTGGCTAGATTTTGACGGAATAAATTGGCCCATTGGCTAGAGTTCTAATAGATTTATTCTCTAGTGTTGTGTCTGGACGATCGACCTAAATACCACAAGATAAAAAAATTAAATTCAACGTTCCGTTAATTACTGTGTAAAGTGCATATACAAGAAGTAATTATCGAGCTCCTTGCATATGCACTACAACCATGAAAGAAAATAACGTCTCATTTTCGGTTTTACTTCTTCATCTATTATGTATTGTCTACTCGACCTCACCTCATCATTAAATGTGCTGAAAACAACAACACATCGGCCAATTAGTATAATAATAATATTGGATATTATTACATACATAGATGATGTAAATGGGGATGTATTAGTTACTTACCCCTCGAGCTTCTCCACTTCATCCTCGTCGCAATTGAGTAATATATATATAACTGAGTAGCCCTTAGTTCCTCATCATTCATATATCTTTTCTTCATTTTCCTCGAAGGCTTTTCGAAAGCATTGAAGACTTTCAGTATTGCATCATTAGATTCAAGATATCCATCATCATTTCTCGGAGCTCTTGTTCTATTAGTAGCAATACGTGGCTTGAAGTACATTGAGCAGAAATTTGTAATCTCCTCAAGAACATAGGCTTCACAAATAGAACCCTCGACCCGAGCCTTGTTTTTCACCTTTCTATTTAGGTAATTCAAATGTTGCTCAAACGGGTACGTCTACCGATAACCAACCGGCCCACCAATATGTACCTCATAGGAAAGATGAATTGGCAAATGCTCCATGGAGTCGAAGAATCCAGGAGGGAACACCCTCTCAAGCTTGTACAATATTACCGCAATGTCCTTCTCTTGTTTTTCTAGACAATCGATAAGCAACTTAGTAGAACAAAGATCTCTGAAGAATACGCTCAACTCTGTCAACGGATCCCACTGGTGGTAATAATTCCAGAAATGCAATCGAAATTAATCTCTCCATAAATTCGTGACAATTGTGGCTCTTCATACCCATTAATTTGTTCTCCTTCTGGTCAACGCATCTTCTTAAATTAGACACATACCCATCAGGAAATTTTAGGCCTTGAATCTACCTACAAAGTCTTCTTTTATTCTTCATGTCCAGGAAGAAAATTGTATTAGGCTGCTTATACTTCCCATTGTCATTCTTTATCAAATGCAACGTAGGACGTCCGCATACATCTTCCAAGTCGAACCTGGCCTTGGGATTGTCTTTCGTCTTTTTCTTTACGTCCATCACAGTATTAATTATGTTATCAAACAAATTCTTCTCGATATGCATGACATCAAGGTTATGTCTGATCAGATTGGTGCTCCAATATAGGAGGTCCCAGAATATACTTTTTTTCGTCCAATTATGAGTACGGCCAAATTCATCACACTTGTATCCATTTGTAGGTTCTTCGATAGCACTTGGAAAATCCTTGACCTCCTCCCATATCGTGTCTCCGGTCCACCTTGGCGGTGGATTGGCCTTCTCTACAACGTCGGCACAAAAAACATTCTGGAGGAACGGATGGTCCTTCAACAGGAACTATCATTGATAATCAAAGAAGTACGGTTTTCCTCCGTGTTTCAAATAGAAAGCCTTCGTGCGGTCTATGCAATACAGACATGAGAGATGACCATGGCTGCTCCATCCAGATAATATTTCATAGGGTAAAAAGTCGTTGATGGTCCATATCAGTGTGGCCCTCATCTGAAAGTTCTGTTGATTCAACTCATCTATTAACAACTGTAAATACACATCGATATTCCTCTTCAGATTATTTGGACCCGAAATGATAATGGTTAGGAACATGTAAGGAGTCTTCATACACATCTACGACAGTAGTTTATACGGAGTAACAATCACTGGCCAACACGAATATTGGGAACCAAAAAGTCCAAACAGGATAAAAATGTCAGAGGATAGCCATAATCTTACATTATGGGATCAAAAGCAAAATCTGGATACTCTTGATCAAAGTGCTTCCATGCTTCTCCATCGGATGGATGATCCAAAACTCCATCGATATGTTCCCGCCCGTGCCAACTCATGCTCTCGGCAATCTTCTTCACCATAAACAACCTCTGCAATCGCGATATCAAAGGCAAGTAGTGCATCGAATCGGTCGGCTTTCTTGCATCGGGAGTCATACTTGAACTTGTTGCCTTGTAGCGATCATCACCACAAAATCTGCACACATCTTCATCCTTGTCGTCCTTGTAGTACAATATGCATCCGTTGTGACATGCATCAACTTTATCATATCCCATCTAGAGCGATCTCACTATTCTCTTAGATCGGTAGAAGCCTGTAGGTAACTTTGTACCCTCCGACAAGATCTCTATAATCAATTCGATGATTCGGTTGTAGCATTCTTGAGACATATTAAAGTTGGACTTGATGCTCAGCAGTCTTGTAACCACCTCCAATGGTAAATGATCCTCACAACCAGGATATAAGAGTCCTTGCATTCTCCAGCAACTCCATGAACTTCGCAGAATCGGACTTCGGTGCCTCCTCAGCCATATCATAATTGTCCGGATCGAAACTAGGTCCTGCAGCATCAAAAACCATGTTCATCCACCTTTTATCGTAATCAGCGTGGTCATGGACATCCATATACGACTCCAAATTAGGCTCTGGCTACGATGCTAAAGGCACAAGTTCTCCGTGTGAGGTCCACTGATAGTAATTTGGCATGAAACCTCTCGAGTACAAATAATATGTCACGTCCACTTCTGGATGATATTTTAAGTTGTGATATCTCACACATGGATACTTAATTTTGGTATGGTCTATGTACTGAGGGAACGCATTGGCGAACTGCAGGAAATGCTCTACCCCCTGTATAAATTCATCCTGCACACCGCACATGTCATCAGGATGACGATTGTACATCCACAAACGATGTCGCAGATAGTAATTCATATACATTTGAAGATAATTCTACAAAGATAGATACACATTATTCGAGTATATTGTCCAAATAGATGCATAGACACATGAGTATTAAATGAGTGTCGTCACGTGTTCAATGTCAGCCCTTCTCTTCAAAGAAAATTTACTTCTGCAATCCTTTTGAGACAATTAGAGTTCTACAAGACTTCAAAAAAAATACTAGAAAGACCAAGTATTATAACTTTGGGCTGACATGGATACTTACCTATGTATCTAAGATGCCTAGCTAGCACTTACCAATATATTACCTTAACTCTAGGTATTTGTGTATCATGTGGATATCATGTACCATAATACAATAGTGAGCGCTTTGATACTCTCTTGTATCTTAATACTAGGACACAGTTTCAAATTGACCCATGACACTAACTATACACACTACCTATACACATATTCATCTTATATACTACTAGGATACTCACTCTAAACACTCTAGGTACTACGATAAACACTTAGGTGTTGTCACGTATTCCATGTGAGTCATTCTCTGAAAATAAAATTTACTTATGCAAGCCTTTTAAGGGAATCAGCGTTATACTAGATTTTTGAAAAAAAATCTATAACTCTGATAGCCCCAAAAGGTATGCTTAAGTAAATTTCATTTTTAGAAAAGGGCTCACATGGACATTTAACATAAGAGATAATGATATCTCTGTCATTATGTGTTCCTTGTGAGCCCATAAGGAAAACTTGACCTCGGAGTGTCCAAGCTAGCACTTACCATGAAATACTTGGTGATACCTAGCTAGCACTTACCTACATATCTAGTATCTTGACATATAACTTGATACTGTACCAATCATACACATACTTCTAGAATACTCTATACACTCTATGTACTAGGATACTCCTTAGCAAGGTTCACAGTATCGATATCGGAATCGGTATCGGACTATTCCTATGAGTATTGGTATCGACGATATCGAAAAACAAATAATTAACTTTAAATCGTATCGGATCGGTATCGATCAGTTTTGGGTATCGATCGGTATCGGATCGAGACATGCAAAACTGTATTGGTATCGACCGTATGAGATCAGTATCGGCCGATACTTTAATCCATGCTCCTTAGTATAATAGATATCAAAATCACTTAGTAGTACACAAATATGAATGTGTATAAATCCATTAGTAGCACACAAATATAAATGTGCACTTATAATGAAATACACTTACCATGAAATACTTGGCGATACCTAGCTAGCACTTATAATTGTATACTTCTATACCCTTATATATGTATCTATCTATACAGACTATTAACCCTCACTAGCTCACTTATCCCTCACTCAAACATATACACATATACACCTCTCACTTGCACAAAATGTACTTCTAAGTAATTGTCCCATAGATCATATATCTATCTATATGAAGAAGAAATCATGTAAGGAAGGGGATTCCTAATTGTACAAATGGTACTTCAAAATTTTTATATCTAAGCCGTGTGTATATCGTCAACTATTTAATTTAAAAAATACATATATAAAAATTATAATTTTAAACTTTTTCTTTCCTTTTCTTTTCATAATCAAACTTTCTTTATTTTTCTTTCGCATAACAGAACCTCTCCTCTTTTATTCACATATATTCATAACAAATTATTTAAACTAAATTTCTATAAATGTTAATTTAAATATAAATATATATAACAAATTTAAATTTACAAGTTATATTTTGATAATATTAGGAAGAAAAATTAATTTCTAGGAGATAGGGTTAGTGTGTCTGTGTCGTGTGTATGTGTGTCTGTGTCGTGTGTATATCGTCAACTATTTAATTTAAAAATTACATATATAAAAATTATAATTTTAAACTTTTTCTTTTCTTTTCTTTTCTTTTCATAATCAAACTTTCTTTATTTTTCTTTCGCATAACAGAACCTCTCCTCTTTTATTCACATATATTCATAACAAATTATTTAAACTAAATTTCTATAAATTTTAATTTAAATATAAATATATATAACAAATTTAAATTTATAAGTTATATTTTGATAATATTAGGAAGAAAAATTAATTTCTAGGAGATAGGGTTAGTGTGTCTGTGTCTGTGTCTGTGTCGTGTGTATGTGTGTCTGTGTCAGTGTGTGTGTGTCAGCGTGTCGTGTGTCATGTCTGTATGTCAATGTCAGTGTGTCTGTGTCGTGTCAGTGGGAGATAAGGTTAGGGTTAGGGATACATGGTCGGGGTCGGGTCGGGGTCCCCGGGGCAGGGGGCAGGGGTTTCGGCGGTGGAGGAGCGGCGACGGGGATGTCGGAGGGGAGGGTGGTCGCCGGAGACGAGAGGGGGAGGGGGAGAGAAATTTGGGGCAGAGCGAGAGAATAAAATTTTTTAGGGAAAAAATAATAAAAAGTCAAACGGTCTGGAACCCTATATGAAATAAATTAGCGACGTCCGTAAAAGACGTCGCTGAACGTCGCTGTTCACTAACGTACTGGCGACATTCTAGTAGAGGAGTCACTAAAAGTCGCTGAATAAAACAAAACAGCGACGTTCTCCGACTAAACTGCGACATTTACTTTCCAAACCATAATGCATGTCGCGAACTGTCGCTAAACGTCGCTGATAGTGACGTTCAACGAAGTCATATTAATTCGTCGCTAAATACAAAATATTTAGCGACGTATTTAACCGGAGTCGCTAATCTCATCGCCAATATGACTTATTTTGGTAGTGTATTATAGTATAGTTAGTGTTTGGGTGAGAATTAGTACCATGTGATACTTAGGGTATCCATGACTAGTGTGGTACTATGGTACTCAAGTATCAAGGATTGTATGTAAGTGAGATAAGTGTGAGTGTTAAAGTATTAATAGAAAGGTATCCTAGAGTGTATCAAGGTACCTAGATACCAAGATACTTAAAATTGAGTTGTAGTCAAGGTATGAGTTAAGATACTAAGATGCGGGTTAAGGTATTGAGTAACTAGCTAAGGTATTATGAGTTACTAGTAAATATATATATATATATATATATATATATATATATATATATATATATATATATATATATATATATATATATATATATATATATGATTCCTAGAATACCTATATCTATAGGGTATGCTAAAGTGGAAGGTTGGGTATGGTAACATAGTAAAAGTTAAGTGTATAATGACATATCATGGTATAGAGTATAAGGTAGGACATGGTATCCTAGAGTGTAGAGTGTTAGTAGGTAGGAATGTATGAGTATAGAGATGTACATATAATGATATAGTGTATAGGTACCTAGGATATATATATATATATATATATATATATATATATATATATATATATATATATATATATATATAGAGAGAGAGAGAGAGAGAGAGAGGGGAAGGGAGGGAGTAAGGTAGTGGGGATACATGTGAAAAGGTATATGATAGATATGATATGGTATACCATGGTAGAATAGGGTATGGCATTATAATGGCATAGGTATGGTATAGAGTGGTATGGAGTAGGGTAGTATGGTATATCATAGTAGTGTATAGTATCATATTGTATCATATGGATACTAATATTATATATTATAGGATATATGTATAGTATTTTTTTACGTATAACATATGCCTACATAAGTATATCCTATAATTTTAGGGGTATGGTATGGGCATGGGTATGTGGGTATCCTGGCATACCAAGGTATGTGTGTACATAAGGATATAAGTATATATAGAAATATATATAGTATATGGATATTGGACATATATAAAGTATATAAGTAATTGGCATATGGTTATGGGTAAAAGGTAGTGGTCTTGGTAAAGTGAGAGTATAGGCTTAAGTATCCTAAAAGAAAAATCTATATGATCATGGATAGGGGTACATATAGGCATATGTATGTATATGGGAAATAAGAAGAGTATTCATATAGGTATATGGGTAAGATTATTGATTAAGGTAAGTGAGTTCATAGCTAAGGTAATGGTGTAATGTGGATAGGTAAGAGGATATGAGGTAGGATATATTAAGAAAGCGTAAGGTATATATGGAAGGATATTGTTAAGGATATGTATATGCATATTGGTATGGTATACCTATGTCAGATGTGGATATGGAATGAGTAGGTAGGGAATGGGTAAATGGATTAAGGTATTATGATATATGAGTCTGTATATAATGTATAATATCTAGTATCTCTACTCCTATGTGTTTTGACCTAGAAAATTTAGAATTGATTTAGTATAACTAATATTTTCAAGATATGAACCTAGAAACCTAGGTATATATAGCCTAGTAAAGACTAGTTTGACCCTAGAAACAAGGTATTGAACTAGTTTTACCTGATTGGCCTAGAATTGACCTAGAAATCTAGTTTAAGGCTAGTTAAGCATGTTTATGTTTTCAAATCACTCTTTGATATTGATATTTCATAGTTAGGTCATTATGACTTCAGTTTGGACCCTGATCCTCACACATTGCTCAGGATCCCAGGCAAGTACATGTAGTGATTTATTTTTATTTTATGATAAAAATAGTAAGAAAAATTAAGAGACTATTGTTTGCTCTTTATAAAAAAAATATGTCCGATGCACTACATATATACTAGTAATCACTACACCAAACAGGCGATTGCTTATGGTTATTATCTTGACAAATAATTTTTTAACGGTAATAAGCGTGAAAAAATTCAACTTTGTCGAGGCATAGGATTAGTATTGACTTTTTAGATTACCTTGGAAAAGGGGAACAAAATTGTACAAAGCGTCTCCCAACTCTTTAGGAGTTGAACTTACAACATTTATGTTACATTTACAAAAAAATTAGCTTGGTCCATATTCTATGAAATTTTCTAGAACAAGCTTTGGTTCTTTTCAAACAAAATGATTTCGAAAGTTAATTACTATCAAAGTAATTAATTGGCTCTATGTCGGGTCTAGAGAAGGCCAAGCCTGAGATTATGCCTGGAGAAGACCATTCAAATCCCAATATTAATTACTTAATCCACTTAGCAAGGGATAAAATCATGACACATCTACTACTATATGGCTTTAAAATTTAAATCTCATTTATCAGCACTAACATACATGTCTAAAGAGAGTTCACATATGATCTGTTTACGTGAATTAACCTTAAGTGTCAAGATTATAATATGTAAGATTCTTAATATAAATCAATTAAAATGTGAACATGACAAGAGAAATGGTTCCTCTAGTGTGACAAATAACATTTTTTACACCACTATAATGTCATGTCTATGTCTACTTGCTTGACTGGTTATGATACGGTAATAATGATAATCTTGAGAAAGAGCCTGAACTAGATGGTTTAATATTAACAAGTCAATGTTGATATCACAAATGTATGGTAACCTGCAACACAATCATAGTTCGTGTTTATAAGTTTAGGGTAATAGTCAATAATGGAATGCCATTAAGAGGTTAATTACTGCAAAATAGGTATTTGTCTTAGACTAAGATGTTACATGGATCATGAATTGTATAATAGTTGTTATTACTCAAACTAATTTTCTTGGTTCTTTTACAATTAACTTTGACATGTGTAGCAATCTCAATCTATGAAGCTAATATGAGATTCTCTTGAATTTTGAAGGTAAAGTCAATTTCTTAAAATTGATTATAAATATGATTTAGAATTAGATTGTCATGTTGATAACGGTAACACTTCATATAGTGTCAAATATCTTCATTCTGTACTGATAAACAATGATATAGGTAAAGTTTAAATTAGGGGTGTCAACGGATGCTTATCGGTACGGACAGGACAATATCTGTATCCGTATCCGAATTTTTTTTGTAATATCCAAATCTGATCCGATATCCGAACGGATATCTCTTTTGACACTCCGAATTCGTATCCGTCTAGTTTAACGGATATCGGATAATATCCGATCCGATTAGCTAAAAAATTCGAATGCTAGTATCTGAATATCTGAAAACTGAAATATTAAAAATTTAGTTATTATCCGAATATCCGAAAACCAAATTCAATTTTTCTACATATTTGAGTCCTTTCTTCTTATGTTGTAAATTGTAATTAATATATATTACTATTATATATAAATTATATTATAATTATTTTATATAAAAGTTAGTTGAGAATAAAATATTTTAATCTTCTCTATTAATTAATATATATTACATATACATTATACTATAATATATATAAAATTTTGGATATCCGAATCCGATATCCGAATTCGATATCCGAAATTTGCAGTTTAAAGTCAGATCGGATATTAACGGATTCGAATACCTTAATATCTGAATTCGTATCCGAAAATGGATAATATCCGAAAAATATTCGGATATCCGAATCCGATATCCAAAATTTCAAAAAATATCTGAAAGTTCGGATACGGAATCGGATCAGATTCGAATTTTCGACTATCCATTGACAGGTCTAGTTTAAATATCAACCTTCACCTAATCCGAGGCACTATTATGGAAACTCATTAATAGGAAATAAGAAATATATGTTGATACCAACAATGGACATCTCCTACGTTGTCACATGAAAGCCCTGACATTTAACTCCAATATACTCCCAATTTAGGACATCACCTACACTACCAAAATACAGTACTTTAGCGATGGATATTTAGCGACGGATGTATTCCGTCGCTAATAGCGATGGACTATCGACGAAACAGTGATGGTCTTCCGTCGAATTGCTGTCAATTATTTTTTTTTAATTTTAAGGGTAAATCTCAGTCGAAAATCCGTCGCTATATCGTCGGACATATAGCAACGGACAAATAACCCGTCGCTATGTAGTCACCCAGTTGTCAATATTTTGCGAAAAAATGTTAGAAAAAATTGGCGCAAAATTTGGCGACCACATAGCGACGGATTATCCATCTGCAAACTAGCGGGGTATAGCGACGGCCTGGCAACGGATATACCCGTCGCTAATCCGTCGCTAAATACTATGCCCTAACATAAAACGAACTGACGGGGGGGGAAATTTTTCATTCCCCCCAAAATTTTCTTCCACCTCTCTCTCTCTCTCTCTCTCTCTCTCTCTCTCTCTTGTGCGCTCTCTCTCTCTCTCTCACTCAGGTATGTCTCTCTCTCTCTCTCTCTCTTGGTGGTCGGAGGGTGCACGGGGGGAATCGTGGTCGCGGGGGCGGGGGTTAGGGGAGCAGAGAGAGGGGGCCGGAGGGAGGGGGTCGGCGGGTGGGGAGGTCGCAGGGATGGGGGGTAGGGGAGCGGAGGGAGGGGGCCGGGGGGTGTTGGTGGTCGGGGGGAGGAGGGGGTTTAGGGTAGGGAGGTCGCGAGGCCGGGGGGTCTTGGCGGTCGGAGGGGAGGAGACGAGGGGGTGGGGGGCCGGCCGGGGGGGGGGTTTAGGGTGGGGGTCGGCGGGTAGGAAGGTCACGGGGGGAGGGGGTAGGCGAGCGAAGGAGGGCCGGGGGTTCTTGGTGGTCGGGGGGCAGGAGGGGGTGGTGGGGGCCCGGGGGGAGAGGGGAGGGGGTTGGGTCGTTGTGTACTACTTGATGTGTTTACTTGTCTTGGGTTTACTTGATGGGTTTACTTGATGTGTTTACTACTAAGATATATTTATGTGTTTACTACTTGATGTGTTTACTACTAAGATATACTTATTGTTATTTGTTGTCGATCTAACAACTTGATGTGTTTACTTCGGTATCGGTATCGGACTATTTGGTTGAGTATCAGAATCGGTATCGGTATCGAACTAGTTCACGGTATCGAACTATTTCACAATATCGATATCGGACTATTTCTATGAGTATCGGTATCGGATCGGTATCGGACTATTTATATGAGTATCGGTATCGGACTATTTCTATGAGTATCGGTATCTAAACCCTAACCCTAACCCTAAAACCCTAGAATCGATATCGGTATCGGGCTATTAATCATATGAGTTTAAGAATCGGTATCGGTATCAGTATCAGACTATTTCTATGAGAGTCGAATGAGAAGCAGGGAAGTAGAGGGGGGTCAGAGAGGGGGCCTTCTTGAGAAGCAGGGGAAGTAGAGCGACGAAGTAGAGGAGGGTTGGTATCGGACTATATATTTTTAATTGCAATTTTGTTTACTTTGTCTTACGATGCAGATTTTTACATCCAATCTGCGATGGATCGTTACTTCGTTGATCGTACATGGATGTACAAACGGTAACACGAGAGCAGAATAGGTGTGAGTGACGATTCTCAGGCAGGCGTGGAAGTGTTTCTTAAATATGCCATGAGCAAAGCTCAGTACATGGACGGTAACAAAATCAAGTGTCCATGTGGTAATTGTCGCAATAGATGTTAGGAAGAAGTGGTGACTGTGAGAGATCATTTGACCCGTAAGAGTTTCGTACGATGATTAGATTAAATATCGGTATATATTAAAAATAGGTCATGGTGGTATATATATTGTATGATTTTCTACTTATTGTATGAGTTTTTTTTTGCAGATGCACTCTTAGTCCTTTTCGTCACGGCGGCACTCGTCGCCCTGTTGGTAGTGTATATATTTTACTTTAGTTTTATATTCATTTATACTTCTATATTGTTAATTATGTTTATGTGTTCTATTTACATGTCATGGTGGCTAGCACTCGTCGTAGTGGTGGTGCTGGTCGTGGTGCTGGTGGTGCTGATGGTGGTGCTGGTGGTACTGGTCGTGGGCGTGGTCGTGGTGGTGGTGGTGGTGGTAGTGGTCGTGGTCGCCTTCAGCATTCCCAGGATCTGACCCCATCTAGCGATCCCGACCCGGAGAGTACCCCGGGCATAGACTCATCCCGCCGTCGATCTACCCCGGGGCTATCGTCACCTTCGTCGAGGCCTGCGACTACATCCCTGACGGATCCATTCCTCCAGCGAATCTACCAGCAGATCCACCAGTTACTGTACTGTGGGCCCCGGAGTATGGGCGAGTTCCGACGAGAGCTATGGCCCGCGGGTGAATCGTAGGTAAATTTAAGTTAATTTATTAAATTTGTTTCATTTATTCAAGTTAATAATCCAGTCGTTGCTTCTTTATAGTTTTTTTCGTGGGATGCTGCCAGGATTCTAGGGCACATTCTCCAGGATAACTACCATGGCCCCTACCTCAATTTTTCTGAGGTGGCCCTGGACTTGCAGTACGCCTAGCTCGACGAAATGAGGGTATATATATATATCTTATGGTTAATTATTAATAACTCTTTAATCCACCATTTTTTTAATTACGTGATAATTGAATTTGTATGTCAGAGGACGTTCTGGTGGCCCCCCATCGCGAGGAGGCGATCCACAGGACCTACAGAAGCGCCGCCGGGAAGAAGATACGGGACGCGGTATAAGACCTTCGCTCGGGGCATTCGAAGAAGGATTGGATCCGACAGGAGTATTATGATCAGATCTTGGAGAAGATGGATACTCCTGCGTACAAGCAGAAATCGGAGAAAGCGAAGGAGAATCGACTGGTCGCGGGTCTGCATACGGGGGGGGGGATCAAGGCCCCACGCAGCGACGCGTGCAGATCTGGTGAGATACCGCAAATTCATTCCACTATCTAATTTGGTACTATTAATATACGAAGTTAATTAAATTCTACGAATATTTCGTATGCATGCCCAACAGGCGGTAAAGGAGGGAAAAAAGGCAGACTCGGTCACCATGCACGATGTATTCCAGTATACGCACAAGATGCGAAAGAAAACTATATGAAAAGTTGTGAGAAAAGTAAGTCTCAACATGTAGTATTCCAACCATCAAAGTCTTCAATTCAACTTTTGGTAGTAACTGGACTTTGGGCATAATGCTAGCCACTTTCTCATCCCCTAGGCGCAAGCTGATCACATTATTTGTTTCAACATTTAGATATTTCATTCACACTTAGATTGCATTTGGAAATTCTTCTCTGCAAAGACTAGTCGGAGTCATGTTACAAACTTATGAAACTTATGTCAATTAGATAAAAAGACCATGTAAAAAAAAAATTCTTTAAACCAACTTTAAAAAGGGGACTTTTTTTTTGACATTCTAAGAATCATGTTACTACAGCTTCTAAAAATCAGGAAGACCTAAATCTAAAATTAGAGATTCTACATTAGTAATATGTATGAAACTTGGTTATTTCTATTAGGTGAGAATAACCAATACATTTCTCACCATAGAAATAGTGTTCCTTTTATATAATGGGAATATCATATTTAAAAACTTTGTTATTCCTAGTAAGGTGAGAATAACGAATACATTCCTTTATACAATGGGAATAGCATATCCATAGAAAACTGTTTATACCTAGAAATTCTGAGTTTATCTCAAAGGTAATAATATGGATAGAAATAAATATATTCTCATCCTTATTACCGCATACAAACCGAGTCTTTCGATTTTTAGGATTCCGTAAGATCGCACAGTTTGCAAAACGGCCCTCCTCTTACGATTTCGTTTTGGAAACTCACAACTGATACATACAATGATATTAAACGTATGAAACTTTGATAAGACAAATGATTGGTACTTGTTTAAAATTACAGTTTAGATTATGTGAACTATACAAAGAACTTCTTTTCTGAATGCACTTCTCTTCCTCTCTCTTTTTTGCAGGTTCCCTTCTTCAATTCCTGCACACTTGAGGAGAGTATTAGATTTTGATGGCATTTGACTTTGAAGGCTGGCAGCATAATGAAATCGGGAAAGATGGAGAATGTTTCACATCATTGTGAATGCACCTTGGAGTTTGATGGTAGGTTTTTACCGGAAAGAATGAAGAAAAAGATATATATACATATATATATATATATATATATATATATATATATTAAAAATAAGGTGAAAGAAAGAAGAAGAGAGTTTTTTTTTCCCCTTCTTTTTTAAAAAGAAAAAATAATTATATCAGAGCCAGGTTTCGATCCTGGACCTGTGGGTTATGGGCCCACCACGCTTCCGCTGCGCCACTCTGATTTTTGAAAAAGGAGGCTCCTGATATTATTTTTAAAACTAGCTTTGTGCTAAGCATTCTTCAGCCGGTTTGCTCGACCAAACTAGTACATCGAAGAAAACCGATTCTTTGTTAACAATCAAAACATTTCTTTTTTATGTAACACAACAACAACAACTACTAGAAAAACCTTAGAATTTAGTCATGCAAGCCACCGTCTTTCTTGCTTGAGTATCCTATATAGATAATGATCCTGACTAGCTTCGCCTTTGCTAGTTTGCTCACTTGAATTTGTCTTAGCTTGCCAAAATATACGAAATCAAAAGACCAAATATGCATTCATCAGAGAAACTGTTGCACCAGTTGGCATCTGAAAATTTGCAGCATCCCTCCCTCGAACAATATAATATGGGTAGCATTGCAATGGTACTTGTTCGATACACCGGACAGCATGCTCCATGCAGTGCAGCAGAATCGGCCACACGACACAAACTAACTGCCGCACCGCACATACAATTAATAGTTTTGCTATACCTACAACCAAATACTTACAATTTTCTTACAACCGCCACACGTCGAACTTCAATTGGAGGAGAGGAGGGAAGTGGTGGAGTCGGATGGAGTCCATATAGCAGAGAGGGTGAGAGAGAGAGGTTCTAAAAAGGTTATAAACATTTAGTTGTAGACGTAGCATTATTTTTCTACAATTAATCAATGCCCTCCAAAACCAACTTCCCTATACGTTGTCCCTAACGTATGTCAGTCATACAGCAAGTTCCTTGCAAATTAAAACTAGATTTTTGGCAATAGCTTGCAATCTGCACCGAATTAGTTCTCAAACCATTTGGGTACAACAAGTTATCACACCATTTCAAACATGACTCGGACTCGCAGAGATCAATCTAGTAGCTAGACGAATAGATAGATCTCGCCAGGTAGGTTCATAGGTAGTAGTTTTTGAACTTAATTTGCGACATACTTCATACATCAACACCTTCTGAATGAATGGGGGAATTAGGACGAAGCAATCAGGCTGTCGGCATAAAAATTAGATCTGACATAAGAACTAGTTATGTCAACCTCCATGACAACAATCATTGGTAAGTGAAGTTAGAACAAATAGTAACATAATTATTCTCTAGCTTTAGGGGTGAAGTTGAACAAATATATACATATGCGACTATATATATATATATATATATATATATATATATATATATATATATATATATATATATATATATATATTACAATCGAGAAAGTTGTTCGATCGATACACAACACAAATTTCAGGCACCTTCGGTGTTGGTATCCTTTGGCAAGACCAGTGCGATTAGGCAGTCAGCTGGATCAGGTGAAATGCCAAACAAGGAACAAGTATCAGGCGAGTGGGGTAGAATGAAGAGCAACCTTGCCCACATGAACTTTCCTGCGGGAATCTTAATTACTCCAGCACAATCCCTTTGCTTCAAATATGATATGAAATCATGAAACTGCAAAAAAAAAAAATAATAATAATAAATTAATCCAATGGCATTATATTAGTTGCTGAAACCACACACAAAATTTTGAAGTTTGAACCAACATAATATTGCATGTGCAAAGTAACTGGGTTAGCTAAGGAAATAATCTACGAGGCTACAAATTACTAAACAGAAGAGCAGACTGCGAGAGGACAAAGAGGTTCTTGCTTTCTGGTGTGTTAATCCAGAAAGATGTGCATATGTGCTCTTGACCACAGAAAAAAATGTTATGTTACAATGTTCATATGATTTGCCCTTTCTTGCAATACAATTGGTCTATTAGTCCCCATGAAAACAATGGGTTTCAGTCATGATGATGTCAAACTCAAAACAGAAAGCCTAACTATGAAAGTTGGAACAATTAAATTGGTGTCCTCGTATTCAGCAAAAGTGATCAAAGTAGCAGTTGCCACGTTCGATGGATAGGTTGAGGGGAAAAAATCTCCAACTGGAAAAATACACTACCATTGTAAAATGAGAATATTTACCAAAGCAAGTACTTCGTAGTTAGTTTATATGACTAATTGACTATTACAATAGAAGGCTATATCAATCATAAACAATGTTTGATGTGGATTCTCAACTTTGGTGCGATCGTATTTAACCCTCATCTATAAAACAGGACAACCACCTAAACTTTGGCTCATCCATAAAGTTTCCAAAATAATGCACAATGTGAATACCTTTAATCTATCTAAAAGACCAAAACCTATCCCAACTTACAATTTCTAAATAACTAGCCCGTTGTCTTCAACTTGGCCTGGACTTAACCACATCTACTGCCCCTCTGCGTTTCCCACAATCCCGCCTTCTGGCCCCAAAGACTTCTGGTCAGCAACCCCTTGCAGGAGCCAGAAAACCCCCTTTTCATCTCTCCCACTTAATCCCTCATTCCAAATCTAATTCTCCCCTCTTCTCTACCTAACTCCTACAAACGCCAATACTCGCAGCTGCTGATCAGCACTGCCTTCAGCAAGTAGGTGGTGGTGGTGGTAGTGGTGGGGGGGGGGGGGGGGGGGGGGGGGGGGGGGCGTGGGAGGGATAGATACACAGCATCCTACTATAGAATGTCGGTTGCCTACCTGGAGGATCAAGGGAGGGAAGCGAGGGGGTGATCAAGGTATAAAGATAAGGCGTGCGAGTGGAGAAAACTGCTGCCAATTGCCATGGGCTTCCGACCTGCTGTTGGTCACTATAAAATCAATTATTGCTTATTAATCAGAATAATGTGAGTAGAAAGACGAAACATTTCTATCAAAGACAAATATTAGGGTCATAGTTAACAAAAGTGCGCCAGGTGTGAAAAGCAACGAAGTGCCTCTCTTCATCTAAAGCGCTACGCAATGCAAAACCACCGTCAAGGCATGCGGATGCCTGGAAAGTTATGTTGCATGTACATGAGAAATTGGTACTCGTATCCGTATCGTGTCCGTATTCATGCAACATAGGCGGTTACACTACACCTATTTGAAAAAGTTCGTATACAATACCTATATCATGCCCTTATCCATGTGTCTGTGTCCGTGTTCATGCAACCTAGCTGGAAAGAGAAAGGCCATTAGAATTTGACTTGAACAGTTGAACACAATTCTAACCCGGCATATGAGTTCCAAAGAATTCTACCCGACCCAACTCTAGACCCTGACCCGAATTCGACCAGTTTACCAAACTAAAAACACAGCTCTCTGGGATCTTCCCCCTACATACTCGAGCAACTTGTCCCATTTTTCTCTTTATTACTTGCAGATACTGCCGAAGACAACTCTTTGTAGCCAGATCCTCGCCGTCAGCTCCTAGAGCCCCACTAAGGGGAAGCGGCTCTTATAAGCTTCTTTTCTTCAGCTTCCAGCTCTTCTCACTAAAGAATAGTAGCAGATGTGGCCCTTGTGGGTGAGAGTTGGCAGCAAGGATCTTCGAAGAGTTTGTAATAGAGGTAAGTTATATATTTCACTTTTAGCTACTTCTTTTGGTCTACTTTATCCTATAGTCATATAATTCATAAATTATTTGAAACTTCACAAATAGATCAACCACACGAATTCACAAATGATTCATAGTTTTGTAAATAATTTGCTAAACGAGTGAAATATTCATTTTAGTTGTGAATAAAATACAGGTTTAACGGACTATTTGTTATATTTTCGAATATAAAGTGAATTAACGAATTATGTATCCATCCATTCCACCAGCTAATCCGGTAGTTTTCAGCTGTTTCTGAATAAAAGCCCGACCCAAATTCCACTGTTGATCACAATGCCTACCTAATGAGACAATAACAAAGTACCCAAGGATCAGCGACGAGCCTGCAATCATGAACCGAATGTTTTAAAACTGGTCAACCATTGGACCGTTTGAGGGGAAGGCTCACGGTCCATTGGGACCGGTTGAACCAGCCGGTCCAACTATATTAACGTCACATGCATTCCCATTACTTTACAAATATATCTTTAACATTTTTAGGTTTAACCCCCTATTTTTAACAGTGTCAAGGAAATTACAGAGGCAATTAACATAAGTTAATAAAATCCTACATCCATAAGTTTTCTTTGTCAAAACTATTTCTGCTAAAATTTAAAATGTAATTTAAACAATTTTGTGAAGAAATTGACGGACTCTTCCTCGTCTTTGGATGATTGCGGTCCTGTTGTTAGAATCAAACTTTAACAAATTTCATCTTTATGTATTACATTATTTACTAATGATAATTTGAAACTCAATATGACAATAACAGTTAGGTCAAAATGATAACTAATAACAACATCAATGAATCAATATCATAGTTGTAAGCCAATGGGAAAGAAAGTCATAGGGACTTGGTTCGAATCCTGCTGGAGAAATATTTTGCAAAACAATTCGTATATTGTTCTTTAGTTCTTTGTTTTGAACCGTATGGCTCAACTAAATCATGCCCGGTTTGAGCGGTTCATATGGGTCTAGCAGTTCTTTCCAGTTCCAGGCAGTTCAACCGTTTGTATGGTTCAATCTATTGAACCGACACAAATGTATTCGGTTCACGGTTCCGCTTCGAACCGGTTTTACAACATTGCATAAACCACAAAGGAGGAAGAAGAATCAACAAGAAAGGAGGAGAAGAATCAACAAGAAAGGAGGAGAAGAACATGAATAACAAACTTACATCTTAAGATCGGGAAGGGAGAAGCCAAGAAATGTTCTTCATCTTCGATCAAGAGATCATTTAGGAGGAAATTTGGACAGCCGCTGATTTTTTGGTAGTGAGTAAAATAGGTTTTCTTTTGGTAGCGGAGGCAAATAGGTATGATTGGGAACTAGAAAAGTCACGTGGAAAATTGGGCAAAGGCATGTGATACTAATAGGGTTTTTTACATATAAGTCCATTAAATTTTACCTATGTCAAGGTTTATAATTATCATTATTTGCTCACAAACCATATGTTGTGCGCATGTGTTCTTTCGAACTATTCCGAACTCCAAACTTTCTCACCTTCCCGAATTATTCCTAAAGGCATGTGCATTCTTAAATCTAGCTGTATCAACTTCTGGAGAAAAAAAATATCATATAGAGTGTTAATATAGTGCTTTGTCAAATTTTCAGGAAAAGCTCTTGAATCTGGTAATAACACCTGGTTACCTTTCAAGGTTAGGGTTTTGGAAAAGAAACACAAAATACAATAATTGTTCCGAAATTAAACTGCGCACTATATTATGTGATGGAAGAAGTGTTAGTCTGAGTTAACTATTTCAGGAAATCCACTTAAAGCTATTAAGATGGGCAGCACGAGTAAAGTGAAAAGGAGAAGTAATAATACACAATCTATAAAGAGGAAGAAAAGTAATAATACACAATCAATAAAGAGGAAGAAATATGTTTACTAGGAACAATCTAATGATTTTGATTGCAAAAACCAGGACACTATCACATCTAGAAAATGAACAATTAGAACCAAAATTCAAGAAAACTTAAGATGTACTGGAGACTATGCCTTGCGTCTCATGTGCAAACTAGTTCGAATATAGCGAGCACAATTAAGAATGACTTACGCCTTTGTGATCACTTGCAGTAGAAGGCAGCAACCGACAAACCTCTCTCTGCACCATGTAATAAAAAGATTAGTGAATCAGACAGCGTGAACAAATTTAAGTACTATATAAACCACCAGTACACTCACGTATAACATATCAGAATTTTATATGCATTGCAATTACTATATAACAAACGCAATGGATAGAGAAAGTAGTCACTAGGCACAATCTTATATTTTTCACTGCCGGTACCACATCCAGTCAAAGGAGGGCTGTGTTAAGGGCTGTGTTAGGTAGCCGACAGACAATGTAAAAGTTTGTTGGATCTCTATCAAATGAAATCCTTACAGATATATGTCAGGGCATCCCTCAGTAATCCTGCATTCATCATAATGTGTGAGAGAGGAGATGGCCCTTACCAAAGAGGTCACTAAGCACAATCTTATATTTTTCACTGCCGGTACCACGTCCAGACAAAGGAGGGCCTGTGTTAGGTAGCCGACAGACAATGTAAAAGTTTGTTGGATCTCTATCAAATGAAATCCTTACATATACATGTTGGGGCATCCCTCAGTAATTATGTGTTCATCATAATGTGAGAGAGAGAGGAGATGGCCCTTACTAAAGTTAAATGGAAGACAGCTTGATACGGACTCATGTAGCCGACCCTATAATTTTATTGTTGGTTGTATTGTTTTATAGGTGAATAGGCAAAAAACAAACTTCAGAAAGGTCATGTTGACTAGTCCAGCATTGGCTGCTCAAGGACATCAGTTCACATGTCACTCAAAGATTCAGTAGGACAACACCATGCATACTAAGAACTTAGAGAAGGTTAAACATGTGTATTGTTTTAAAACCATAAGTATCTTTACAATATATGCTTCCTTTGTTTTAGACAGACTTAGAGAAGGTTAAACATGTGTATTTTCCCCTAAATCAGTAATAAGTGAGGATATAACCAAATTGGAAATATGCTTCAAATTTAAACTTTCCTGTTTTGACATGTATAGTTTGAAGCCCAATGTTAGTTGAAACAAATTTTAAGTTCATCCCGTATTTAAATAAATAATGCCGTTACAGATAATGGCAAATAATATCTAATAAGCCCAAAATTA
Organism: Iris pallida; assembly: GCA_029216955.1. Lineage (NCBI taxonomy): Eukaryota > Viridiplantae > Streptophyta > Magnoliopsida > Asparagales > Iridaceae > Iris > Iris pallida. The sequence continues at coordinate 13,704,002 of JANAVB010007200.1, read as the reverse complement.
ATATCACAAATTTGAAAATGCTTGGCTGTGAAGATCAAGAGAGAACTCACCCTATGAGGCATAGTACTGGCGAATGTTGTCTTCACGTGACGCGAATCTGTGCGTTTTGTTACATCTAATCTTGCAGGCCACCTGCAACATAATGTTGAAAGAGACTAATTATGTACTCAATTGTAACATGCAAGTTAATAACAAAATAGGCTAAGTCCTTACTCTACAGGTTCAGACACAGCATTTGAATAATTGCAAGCAGACGATTCCTCTCTAGTTGCATAAATTGTACAGTAATGGACCCCACTTTTAGAAAGAGTGCCTTGCCACTGATAGTGTGTTAAAGGTTCTCCCAATTGCAAGTGAGAAGGTTCAAGCGCAGGTCGCCGTAAGGGAGAACTAGGAGGAGGTGGAACAGAGAGAGGCAATGGGGGTGGAGACGAAGGTAAAGGAGGTGGTGTGTCAGGTGGAGGTGGTGGCGCTCGACTCGAGGAACCTGGGACAGTGCTCATGTGATCAAAGTTCTGCATGGAACCCCCAGTTAGCTGTGAAAGTGGAGTAATAGAAGATGGTATAAACGGAATAGCTGGACGCACATTAATGTGACGATGATCAGCAGGGTTCATGCCTGGGAGAACTTGGTTCAGAGAAAAGGAAGGATGTGTAGCACTGTTGTCCCAGGAACCACTTGGGTTAGGATATACAGGACGAACAAAAGAGGACGCAGGGACTGGTGGCGGTATCATGGAACCACCATGTGCAGCAATGGGAGGGTATGGAATGCCTCCAGGAGCCAATGTTTGTAGCTCAAGCTCTTGCTTCTTGTACTGCCAGACTTGTTGAGCACGAGGAGTTGCAGGATCTGACAAACCATGGCTGAAACCATAAGCAATGTACTAGATGTAGACAGCATATATTTAGAAATCACTAACATTTACCAGCAAATGAATGATCCAAGGGCGTGCTGCTTCCAAACTCGTTCACTCTTCTGGATCTGATTTCCAGCATTTCCGAACTGCTTTGCTGGACCAGCTAGACTGAAAGGCATGCATGTTATGTATTTGACTGACAGGTTTTTCGGCCAATACCCTTGGTGATACAAGTTCACGGATGCTATGTTCAGGTTCAGGTTTATACATGAAAGAACTGTGGTAGGAGTTCATTGGCTTACCTTCCATATTAGGAGGGTAAAAATCTCCATGAGATGGCGTATACCCTGAAGTATTCACTCTTCTAATCCCAGAACTTCCAATAGTGTTGTCATGTACAGATGATGTACGCGGTGAAAAAGCAACAGGGTTTAACATAGTTTGAGGGCTATCCCTTGCAAATTCAACAAGGATAGATGTTGACCCAAACCTTGCACCATGCAAATGAGACTTTGCAAGCTCCGCAAATTCATATGATCGGAAATCAATCAAACAGCAATTCATTAGTCTATTAAACCTCCATCTAGTAATTTCACCAAATCTGGAGAATGCATTGATCAACTCCTCATCAGAAACAGAAGCATCTATTTGCTTAACCAAAAGCTGACAACTGGAAGCAAATGAATCCTTTGAACAACCTCTCATGGTCCGTGCTCCCTCATGATATGTATGGCGTCCGCTCTCATTACGCTGACGTCTAATGTGCATCATTGCAATAACTGCTTCTTCAGAAGTCCCAAATTCCAAGAGTAAGGCACTTTCATTTGCAAGATCAGTTACCAAACGTGGGTTCCTCATTCCCACCACCATCAACTCATGCAGTATCTCATCCTTGGCCCTTTGGTTTGACACCTTACCAACATATACATGGCAGCTGTCACCAACGGCTATGCCATTGGTAGCTCCTCTGCTACCTAATCCTCTGTCTAGAAACTTGATATGTAGGCAACTTCCCCATGGCGAGGATCCCTGCATGTATTCACGTGCCTTAACAGCATCCATTTATTCTTATACTCGATCAAAGCAAAATCTTTAGAAGGAACAAATATGAACTGTTCCAGAGGACCAAAATCCTCAAATTGCAACCTTACTAGCATTTCGGAGGCATCACGACCAAGGGAACCCACCCAAAGTTGTTTAGAGGCTGGAAACACATCCATAGCAGCAGGATCCCCATTACCGTACCAAAGAATATGATTAGATGAAGCATGATGCCATGTGGTTGATAGCTGCCGAGGTGACGGGAGAATATTAGGCACACTGCCAGAAGCAGATATCCTTGCTGGCAATCGAAGGTCAACATTTAAACCCTGTGTCTTCTCAACGCCAACAGATTGATATCCCACATCAGAATTGCTATTTCTGAAATCTGGTTGCTTCCTGGTGACATCGGGAATAGAATGGCTGCTTGTCAAATCCTTTGGTGATGACTTGACAGGATATGAATCTTCAAGGTTCCCGCTCCCCAACTTCACAATCTTTCTCCTGAATTACCTGGTTGGAAATTAACTTTCTGTGAAAGCAGTGACTGGTGAGGCTTCACACTCTTGCCTACATCCTTTTCAGCAGCATTATTATCCTCGTGACGTACATCACTAATAGACACATCATTGTCAACACGCTGAACAGGGATTTTGCAAGCCGGAAATACAGAGTCACTATATTTTGGTTGATCAGAATTATACTCGTCACTCTCTGCAGAATCTGCTTCCATAACCAGTTCAGCCAAAGAACCAAAAAAAATCTCCATAAACGATGACAGCTCCGAGATATCCTCAGACTTGCGTGATTCACTCAATTTTTTATACCTTGAAAGTATCCATCTTCTCAAGGACGATTCCCTATCTATGGCCTGCATAAGAAAAGGTACAGATCACATACAGGTTAATAATGCTTTCTTAATCAGGTGTCATAGTTATAACAAGGATACTTGTAACCAAGAACTAAGAAGTTTGATCCAAAATTAAGATTATATACAGTCTTACCACACTAGATCCGCAATTTCAAATAAAGATTTTGGGTCTTATTGCTATATTTGAAACAAAAATTGACCAAGTTTGGTATTGGTCAGAAAATGAACATGCACAGATATTCAGAGAGATCCACGAGTAGAGATTCTACTATATCATGAGACAAACTTGAAATTTCAAAGATGAAGGCATTACATTACAAGACCTAAATGAAAGTAGGAAATTATGCACATAACTAAAACAACAGCACCAACAACAAAGTTATCCCAAATTTTGGAGTCAGCACATGAATCTCTTCTTCCATTCGGCTTACACAACTGAATAGAGCCAGTTTACAACCTTTCCAACATAGAAACCATAAAGAAATAGATATGCAAGTACGTGACACTGTTATAAGTGTTTTAATTGCATACCGACTCGTTACTCAGTCTAACATATATATGAAACAGTGGGCATGTCCAGAGAAGTTATTGTTGCCAATTAGATCTCCACAAGCTTGTGCATTGATGCAAGAACATTAGATAGCCAACTTGTGTATAGATCCAAGAAACTTATCAAGCATCACTAGCAGGGTAATGCTTTGAGATACTGTCATCCACACAATTACTACGTAGACAACATGATTAGCAGGGTTATACAAGTTATGATGTTCCACAAGCTTTGTGTAAAGAACCAAGAATATTAGATCTCCAAGACAATTCCCTGACTTACAAAAATAAGTATAAGACTAACAAATTTATGATTTAATTGATCATTCTACATCAAAATCCTCCTAAAATTAAAATATTGTGATTGTACCTACTTACAAAAACAAGAGAGACACCTGAGGTTGTACTATCACTAATCAAGCTTATGCAAAATAATATGAAACTCTAGACGAGAGCGTAATTGAGAAAAGACGAAGCATATTCTTTTTTAGAACCAATTTGCTTCGTCTATTATTACTTATGAAGATCAATGATAAAATTTAGAAAGAAAAGGGATCTCCACTCAGTTTTTGTTGGATTAGAAGGGCTCCTGATAGGGCTATATGGTTCATCTCTGAGAAGCAAATCTCTAAAAGCTAATTAAGATTATCATAGATATAGATGACACATTTACATCTACCATGTGTTCTCCATTTTCCAAATCATAGGCTTACATCAAGGATCGGTAATAACACCTTACATCTTTGCACTACTTCTGGATGACTTACTAGGCACATTATGGACGAGAATCTATGGTGTATGATTTGTTGATAACATTGTCTTAGCTTATTAGAGTAAGCACGGTGTGCTTCTAAAATAGAATTGTGGAGAGAAGATTTAAGTCTACAAGATTTAAATCAATAGGACAAAATCAGAGCACATGAATGTGGCTTTAGCAATATTCAAGAAGCAACATGGTAGTATTCCATATTGATGGCACCTACATACCCAAGTGTGGCAGTTTTTGCTATTTAGGATCAATTCATTTGTCATGATGGTTAGGTTGACAAGTACAATCATTACAAATTGAAAAAAAAAATAGTTGAATTGGAGGAGAGCTTTGGAGTGATTTGTGATCACAAGGTACCATAGAAGCCAAAAGAAAATTTCTATAAGACAGCTACAAGATCAGCTATCTTAAGGATCTGAATGCTGAACAATTAAGAAACGTCTAAAATGAGTATAGATGAAATTAGAATGTTGAGATGGATGATTAGCAATACATTGAACAAGAAATGAGGATATTCGTGGGAAGTTGAAGGTTGTGCCAGTTGAGCTCGAGATGAGAGAATAATTATGTGCAAGAAAGACCAGGAAATGCTAAAGTAACTGTTAGGTACAGGAGTTGGTTTAAACGAACTTGGATAGAGGCTGGTAAATGGATATAGTTTGATAGTTAAAAAGAAAGGAATCTAAACAGCAAATAATAGAAGATTCCGAAGAAAAGGATTCATGTAGCCAACAGCAAACATTTGAGATAAAAGTTGTTTTTGTTGTAAAGCCTAAAGAATAGCAAGTGTAGGCTTATAAAGGTTCTGGCATACAGAAACCTCTTATGTAAACAATATGATGCTAAACTTAAATAGTGAGGATCATTATTGATTCAACTCTTTCAAACTTCCATATATGAATGAACAAACTTGACAGGATCATAAGATCAGATCACATGATCCACAACCGAAGTCATGAAAGAATCATAAAAATCCAATTGGGCTTTGCTCATGTAATCTGAACCAGCGAGACCTTGTACAATCTGGATTCTGAGTCCAAACATAATTTGTAAGATATGAGAACATCATTTTACAGTGTAAGATTTTTTACCATCAAAATAAGTACATTTCTACTGAAGGGAAATTATAACTTGCTAATGAAAGCATATTTGAATAACAATCGCCACTGTCTACTAAGGCGGGTATGGATTGCAGTTGTGTTTACTTATGTTTCATCCACATTTGCTTGAATGCGCATTCATGCTTGTTGGACAAGTGTTTCAGAAACTCCCATTTGACCTCCTAGAGGAATAGCATGTTTGATCAAAAGCCCATCCACAATGCAAGCAATTTGGCTTCCCGGTTGCGTTTGTTGCCAAACAATGTCCAGGATGAAACGTAACTACAATCCAAACAAGCCCTCATTTATGTAGACATCCTGAACACCATTCCAATTAAAGAAAAATGTGTGTATATTTATATTAAAGAATTATAAGACTGCAAACTCGTATATGAATATTGACAAGACAAATCTCGCTAGCTATGTACAACTCCCTCTAGTCAACAACAAAAGGCCTCTTATCCGAATCATTTTGATATAATAAAATTATGGTAAACTAATATAATCTGATATTGCTTATTATTAGCCACTAATAAAATCACCTATCACCATGAGGTACAGTACTTGTGATAATAAGCGAAACTTTAAAAATGGAAAAAAATTGTACACATGTTTGCCTTGAATTGCAATTTATTGTCATATTAGAATCACTAAAACTTGGCCAATCAAATGTCAAACAGTATAACACCAGAATGGAACTTGAGAGAGTGGGACAGATTGAAACTACCAGGAATAAAGCAATGCTCATGCAATGAGAAAGGCGCGAAGAATAACAAAATGAAATATTTTTTGTGGATGACTGAGGTTAAGATACATTTAAGCAATACCATTTTCATGAAACAATTCTTGGATTGTAGCAATGGTTTCTCCATATCGTTGTTCTTACTCGATAAGGACTTTTCCTTGGATCCTTTGTCTTCACCATGAACTGCGTCGGTAGAGTGTCTTTCGCCATCATATATTTTGTTTATCGAATCAGTTTCCACATCAACATCCAACTCACTTGTCAACTGATTTAGAAAGTATTTTCCTCCTTGGCGATGAACAACAGCAGCTCCACCAGAAACAAGATCAAAGGAGGCAGCAAGTAAGTTCTTAGGGAAAGCAAAGAATATTCGGAGAAGACTAAGTGCTCGAAACCTGAATAACCTAAGCAACGGAGGATCGTTATTATCTGCCTGCTCTTCCTTTAGATCAGAAAAGGATTCTGGGGTTTCTTGCAGCTTTCGAATTTCTTTGCTGCTTATTTTATAAATATCCTTACCCTCGAAGGTTGAAATGAAAAAAGTAAGCACGTTCTCAAAAACTGCAGAACAGATGCCATCGATGACAGATGATGTTGGTGCTTCATACGAAGCTGTACTACAAATATCAACTAGTCCAAAGATACAAGCTTTAGCAGTCTGATAAGCAACACCATCCCCATCTTCTCCTCTCATTACTATTGCCAAGCTCCAATTGTACATATTGATGGAAACTTTAGCTGCCGCCTCAAGAGCAGTAGGGCAGAATGATGCATATCGAGGAATGAGCTCGGCTACAATTCGCTGTACACTTGTGCAACCTATAAAGCAAGAACAACATGGTGTAAAGGAAGCTCTAGATAAATAATTGAAAATCAGATAAGAAAGTTATGCTATGGTCTATAAAATGGTAAGCACTTGTAAACAGCAAGGTTGACTAATTTGGATGCTTTTGCAAGGATCAAGTTCTTCAAACCGTGAAGGCAAACATGCTTCCACAAGCATAACCGTACACAATTTTAATGCTTTTGCAGGGGATTCGATTCGCAAGAAGTCCAAGAAATGTGGAAAGTGCAAATCCAGAAGAGCACTTATTGGATTTGCAGCATTCTTGAAATGCCATTTAGATTGGTTATTTTTGTCTCCCAAGAAGCTGAGATTTTGCACTTTCTTTGTTTGGGAGGAACCTAAAAGTATGATACGAAGCCAAATCCTCGGAGATACAGTGAGGAATCTTACCTGGACCAGGAGTGAGTATTAGTCTTTATTTGTGTTCCAGTCAGCATATAGAAGGACCACTTGATGCCAGCTTAGCACTTGGCCAGCTCGGATTGCTACTCAACCAAATTAGCCACCTCTTATGTCTTGTCAGCATAATAACTGAGCATCAGAGGAGTATCAGTAATCAGAGGAGTATCAGTAATCGCTCTCTCTGAACTCTACAAATACCAAAGAAGGATAGAGGAGAGGAGATGGAATGCAATCGGTTAGTTTAGTTGTTAGTTTTACTTAGCTGTTGTAATGTCTCCTTTTTCTTCCTTACTATAATAAAAACCCTAGAAATCCCAATTCTCCACCATTCTTCCCCAATTTCTGATCTAACCTCTGGTAATTCATGATGAATTCCAATCGAACTCCTTCAAATTCTGTTATGGGGGAAAAGGAGCTTATCAATTGGTATCAAAGCAATCGATCCCATGGAACCATGGCCTTCGACAAGGAGCTCCACCGGAGCCACCGATCGCAAGCCGCTGGAGCTCACGACAAGGGTTTCCGGAGGTTCCTCGCCACCGGATTGTGGAGGAGTTTCCGATCTCTCGAAGGTACTCTTCTAAATCTAAATTACAAATTTAAAATTTTGGATGATTGGATGGAGTATCGGAGGAAAGTTTATCCTCATATTTTTCGGCCATGGAGCCACCGACTCCGGCATCGCCGGACCCCTACGGTTATTCCTCGCCATCGCAACAGTACGAGATTCTATCGTACTCTCCATCGCCACCGCAGTATCAGGAACCACGGTTGTACGCAACACCGTCGTTTGCAGTACCAATCACCTCTTCACAACGTGTTCGACGAAATGTCCGTGAGGAAAAAAAAAACTAACGATGGCTTTTGTGGTTCTCGAAGCTTTTCAGGCATCGGTGAGAATGGTAAGGTTGATAGCTTTTAGCATTTAAGAATGAGGAAGCCTGATAGCATGGGTTGGTGCCCCATGTGCAAAATTGATTGTATGACTATGGAAGGTTTGGTTCTGCATTCACACACAAGGGAGCACCAAAACATGACTATGGCTTTGGTTCGAAGCATTAAGCAAAGCATTCACTCAGCTACAAGTTATGCTAGCACTGGTGATAATATGGCATCAGTAGATCTCCTTCAATTGCAGCCTGGCGTCGCGGATTTGAAGCTTGGGCAACACCAACCACTGTAGCAGACAACATGTCCAATGAACATGTTAATCAGTTGGATAAGGATGACAGTTCAAAATTTGAAGCTATAATGGCAAGACATCCAAGCACAACTCCAAACTTCCGGAAAGCAGGCTCTCCAGGAGGCTATGCAGTCCAGCTTGGAGTTGTTCATGGTTCCAACATTTGAGCGGAAAGCTCCACAAATGCTGGGAATGCTTGGAAGTTCATATCCTACATAGGGGAACTACTCTCGCAGAGCCAATTACAATGAGGGAATAATCCATTCAGTTCTATAGGGATGCTAAATGATGTCAATAATGGTAATTCTCCTTTCGAATTGAATGGTTTTCCTCAATTGACTGGGAGACAAGTTCTGCTGGAGGGTCTCAAAAGCAATTGGGTTCATTACGAAAGCAAGGAGTTGGAGTTAGCTCGATTGTCCAACAAAGTCAAGAGTTCAGTATTCAAGATTTTCAGTATTCAGAATGAAGATTTTCCAGCATTGTCGGAATTAAAAGTGGTAACTCAGATTTTCCCATGGATATGCATCAGAAGAAACAACTTCATGAAGATGTTTCTACGATGCAATCTCAACCCTTCTCTATGGCACGATATGGTGGGTTCAGTTTAGGTGGGACTTGTACATTTTCTCGTCAACCGTAGCATCATGGTATCACAGTTAGTAGTGGGAGAGTTAGCTTCACCCCTGGAAACAATCAAGATTGAAGCATAGTTCACAACCAATCTAATGAAGATACGTTTGAAGTCATAAGATCACTGTCGTCTGGACCAGGCTCGTCTTTGCTACCGATGTCCGATGTATTTGCTTGCACAGGAGCTCGAAAGCCTAGCAAAGCCAATAATTGTTTGGATGGTACTGCAGAGGTTGTTAGGTTGATGCAGGGACTGGCTGCAGTTTCAGAACAAACTGTTGAGCTTGATTTCATAGTAGATGTAGCTATTTTTGGAAGACTTACTCTTCCGATGGAGAAGGAAGGTGAGTTATCTGTGCCATATAAGCCAGATGATGATACCCAGCAGATCAAGGATGCCGTGATCACTGTTCCTGCTTACTTCAATGATGCACAGAGGCAGGCAACAAAGGATGATGGTGTCATTTCTGGCCTGAATGTTGCCGCCATCACCTATGGTCTCGATAAGAAGGGTGGGGAGAAGAACATCTCCATCTTTGACCTTGGTGGTGGTACCTTTGATGGCAGTATCCTGACTAGTGATAATGGAGTTTTTAAGGTTCTGTCTACAAATGGTGATACTCATCTTGGGGTTTCCAGAATCATGGAATACTTCATTAAGTTGATCAAGATGAAGTATGGAAAGGATATCAGCAAGGACAATCGTGCTCTGGGCAAGCTAAGGAGGGAATGTGAGCGCGCCAAGAGGGGTCTGCGCAACCAGCACCAGGTCCAAGTGGAGATTGAGTCTCTCTACGATGGGTTGGACTTCTCCGAGCCATCGATTGCGCTAGGTTTGAGGAATTGAACAACGACCTGTTTAGGAAGACTACGGTTCCGTGAAGAAGGCTATGGATGACATGGGCTGCAGAAGAGCCAGATTGATGAGATTGTCCTTGTTGGCTTGGCAGAAGTACTCGGATCTCCAAAGTCCAGCAGGTCCTCAAGGACTACTTCGAGGGCAAGGAGCCAAACAAGGTAGTGAAACCCAATGAGGTTGTTGCTTATGGCGCAGCTGTTCAAGGAGGCATCCTCAGCGGTGAGGGTGGTGATGAAACTAAAGATATCCTGCTCTTGTATGTTGCACCCCTTACTCTTGGAATTGAGACTGTTGGTGGAGTCTAGACCAAGTTGATTCCAAGGAATATTGTCCGTAGTGTCCCGTCCCAACATTGTGCCCCGTTCCTCGCTCGCGGGAACGCAGTTAAGAAACAAGGCCGCTATAGATTGATCGGGACCGGTTGAATTAAGATCATTTCCTCGTTATAAATGGCTTCTTCGAAATCAAGTCCCATATTCAGCGGATTGCGCCTCGAGGATAGACTCTGCGGCTGAGTCGGGAGAGACCTTTCGTTGCTCTGTTTTTCATGCCGCACTTGCTTCTTTGGCTTTGATTTTATGAATGTGTTTTCGTGAATGTTTTCGATAGATTTCATTACTGGCATTCTTCGAATATCGCATTTCATATCGAACTTGGAATAGAAGGGTAGAGTGCTAATTCGTTGCTTATGCGATTTCAGGTGATCGTGTAGGCGCCGTCTAGCGCAATCGACCTTTTCTCTCCCTCGAACAAAGCAAAGTGAGTGGCTGACCCTTCTTTCCCTTGACCCTCTTGTTTTCTAAATCAATCGACGACACAACATAATTGAATTGTTAGAAGTAGATGCAGTTGACACCAAGTAAAATTATGCTTCTTTATAGAATTAATCAATAAACTATTGCACGATTTCTCATGAGCACCTGCTATAGAACTACTATAATATGAACTGTTGCATGCTTAGAATCGATTAACGAATGTTGCAATGATAAGACGAGACACTATGAAATTGGCTAAGTTTCTAAAGAACTCATAGACCATGTCGAACAACTGTGTTAGTAGTACAGTCATTCGACAACTTATGCACAAGAGATTTAGTTCTTCGAACGGTAGCCTAGGCCAAGGAACCAAATTCGACCTAGGAGGAACGAGGATAGCAGTGCTAGCTTAACAGGCACGGGTGATTCGGGAATTTTTAAAAAAGGGCTCGTTGCCCACCTTGAAAGATCGCCGTCTAACCCAGCTATGGTCCAAGATGACTTGACATTGCCAGTGACCTTCACACCTATACAATGTCTTCATTTATTGATATCAGTTGACACGGGATGAATATGATTTGTTTATTTTCAAGCACGGAGACTATGCCACGAGTGTAGAAGTAATGTAGTTTCCAAATGCTATGCCTTGTTAAATGTTCATATGTAATCCATTATGATGGTTAGTAAGATCACCAATTATACATGCATGCTTTATAAATTTCTTGAATCAAATAAGAGCGTGGTACTTAATTAGCCCCCACCAGTACACGTTAATGTACTGATCCTCGCTCTCCACAAGTACTACAAGTCAAGAGGAGCGTGCCACCTAACAAGGCGACACTTAGGTGTTTTGAAGCCTTACTCGTGTGCACGAAGGCCTGCATCTACTCTTTTAAAGACTCTACAACAGTCCAAAAAATATGGCTCGACTTCCCTCAATAGCAGGTGGTTTTAATATTTTGGTTGTAAAATAGGGATGTAATGTATGGAACAAGTATCTTATCAGCGTTCATTCTGTAATCGAGTCAATTGTAAGCCCGCGCGGCAACTATTGTAATAGAGTATTGTAAATGATGCTCATTATCAATGAAAAGAAAAGTTTCTTCTGTTCCTAATATGTTGTTTCATTTCTCTGCGTACTCTATGTAATGTTGTGTTTCGGATAACCTTATGAAACTGCTTCTGCTAGCGCAACTAGGCTCGCACGGCATCACGTCCGGGGGAACGACTATCGATTCTTCGGAATCGGACATGACATAATGGTATCAGAGCATAGCTTTAAGTCCTTAGCTTTTCGTCTTGAGTCTCGAAACCTTTGACCCTGTGTCGATGAGATGAGTTGTTCCATACAATGAGTCCGTAATATTTTTTGAGACTAATGTGAGTTTCCTTCTTAATTCAAAAGTCGAGGAACCTACGGTCGCGAGCGAACGATTCGAGCGCTTCGAGTGGCTCTAGCAGCTCGAAAGCCGAACCATCGGTTGACCCAATGGAGCAGATATTGCGCATGATGGAAGCGCAACAACAACGGGCCTATGCTCGACAGACGCAGTTTGAGAACAGATTCGTGGATCAATTCAAGGTGCAGGAGAAGCAACTTGACACCTTGCAACAAATCGTCCAGACAATCGCGGCCAATAACAATTATTCCGCAATCGCGCCTGCCGTAACAGAGCCGATGAACCAATGCAGCGAAGTCGACCCTGGCCAGCCTCCGCCTCAGCCTCCACCTACGAAGTATGCCTCCTTCGAAATCTCAGAATTTAAGAAGATGTGCAATACTTCGTTCAACAAAACCGAAGATCCTTCTATGGCGCTCGATTGGCTGGCAGAATAGGAAGACCACTTCGAAGCACTCGGCATGGACGAGTCGAGGCGAGTTGTTTGTGCTCAACTTCAACTTCGGTTGAATGCACATGAGTGGTGGGATGTCAGAAACGAGCGATCTTCCGAGAGGATAAGACGAACGAGCGATCTTCCGAGAGGATGAGACGACGAAGATTACTTGGACCATATTCCGCGAAGCATTCGAAAATTTACTTTCTCCGGCCATTCGTCAAGGAAAGGAGAACGAGTTCATGCAACTGAGGGGGGGAATATGACATTTCGTCAATATGCGTCCGAGTTCAACAGGCTCGCCAAGTTTGTGAGTGCGCTTCTGCCTGAAACCGCGAGTAGGACACGACGTTCCGAAGTGGGCTTGAGGCCTTCCATCGCCGCACATATGACCATTCCAGAGTATCAAACGATACGGGCGGCCCTCAGTCATGTTATTGCCTCGAGCCCTAGTATCCTCCAGTTACTTCCGACGTTATGCATATGACAATCACAACACCATAATAACAGAGGCAACAACGCGTATAAGCGTCCCAATCATGGCACCAACGACGGCTACCAAGGGCGGAACACTACACTTCATTGTAACAAATGCAGCCGAGATGGTCTTCATACGAATGACTATCGAGCAAGAGACGAAGCTTGCTCCAAGTGCGGTCGAGTAGGCCGCATTGCACGCAACTGCTTGGAAGGAGGACCGATTCAACGCCCTCTACAACCGCAAAATCGACAAAATCAAGGCCAAGCACCTCGAGCTCTCCAGTCCATACAACAAAATAGCCAAGATCGTCGTCCCAATGCCCAGGGACGCGTCTATGCCATGACTAGAGATGACGCGTTCGTCTCAGATACAATCGTGACAGGTATATTACTTTTCAATAATACGCATGCTCGTATACTGTTTGATTCCGGCGCTATAGTTCCATATCGACGGACTTGCCACAGAACATAAATTTCCTATAACACCACTACGCCTAAACCTTAATATTAGCATACTGTCGGCACGCAACTACCTGCACACTTTGGCTGTAGAGACGGAATTATTTGTATCGAAGGTAAAAAGGTGTAGGTTGATGCGATAGTTCTAGATATTAAGGACTACGACATCATACTGGGAATAGATTGGCTCGGCGCTTGCAATGCCACTATTGACTATGAAGGAAAGAAGGTCACCATATGTCTTCCTCGAGAGATCGAGTTCTGCTACTCGTGTGGTGAAGCGTCGACGTCGTGCATGGCAATTTCCGCAATTTCTGCTCGAAGGATGCTGCATTTCGGCTGCGAAGGATACTTGGCATTTGTTCGCAACATAAGACATGATGGTACAAACGCGGGTCAAATCAAAGTTGTAGCAAAATTTTCCAATGTGTTCCCGGACGAGCTATCCGGTATGCCACCCAATCGAGAAATCGAATTCACCATCGATACATTTTCTGACACCCGACCGATTTTCAAGGCTCCGTACAGAATCGCCCCTGCAGAGCTAAAGGAACTCAAGGTCCAGTTGCAAGAGTTGCTTGAGAAGGGATTCATCCAGTCCAGTGTTTCGCTATGGGGAGCGCTCGTACTGCTCGTAAAGAAAAAAGATGGGTCGATACGTCTGTGTGTTGACTACCAAGAGCTGAACAAAGCTACCATCCGGAACAAGTATCCATTGTCCCGCATAGACGATTTATTCGATCAGCTACATTGCGCCTCGGTGTTTTCGAAGATTGATCTTCGCTCGGGTTACCATCAACTCAAGATCAAGCCAGACGACCTGTCAAAATCAGCCTTCCGCACTCGATATGGCCTTTATGAGTTCCTGGTAATGACGTTCGGCCTAACAAACGCCCCCGCTGCCTTCGTGAATCTAATAAATCGGATGTTTTGACCCTTCCTTGATAAATACGTAATAGTCTTCATCGACGATATTCTCGTTACTCGAAAGACAAGGTGCAACACACGGAACATCTGCAGACCGTACTCTAGACTCTTCGAGACAATCAGTTGTATGCAAAACAGAGCAAGTGCAAATTCTGGCTGAGGAGCGTGTCATTCCTTGGACACATCATTTCTACAGAAGGCATTGCAGCTGATCCGAAGAAAGTCGAAGTCGTCGTTGATTGGAAGCGGCATGCGTCAGCTAGTGAGATTCAAAGTTTTTTCGGCTTGACGGGATACTATAGAGATTCGAAGGACTTCGCAAAGATTGCATCTCCCATGACTCGCCTCACTCAAAAGAGAGTCGCGTATGAGTGGTCGGACGACTGTAAAGCTTCTTTCCAGGAACTGAAGCAGCGGCTCGTTACGGCCCCTATACTCGCACATCCGGATGGGGTAGAGGATTTTCACATCTTCAGCGATGTTTCAACCCAGGGCTTGAGATTTGTGCTCATGCAACGAGACAAGGTGATATCTTTCGCCTCAAAACAATTGAAGCAGTACGAGAAGAACTATCCTACGCACGACTTGGAGTTAGCGGCAATTGTGTTCGCATTGAAATTGTGGCAACACTACCTTTATGGCATGGCGTGCAGCAGCTACACCGATCACAAAAGCCTCGAGTATCTTTTCACCAGAAAGAGCTGAACTTACGGCAAAACGTTGGCTAGAACTAATCAAGGACTATAACTTAACGATTGACTACACATCGGGCAAAGAAAATGTTGTGGCAGATGTTCTGAGTCGAAAATACATTATCTCGCTATCCATCAACAACAGGCTACTACGGGACCTAGAAGAGATAGCCATCGGCATCTGGATTCGATTCAAGGGAGTGCAGTGGCGCAACTACAGCTAGAGCCGAACTTGCGGAAAAAGATCAAGACCCTCAGAATGACGATTCGTACCTGAAGAAGATGTGAAGCTGATTTCAACGGGTAGGACAACCGACTTTGTAGAAGATGAGACCAGCGTACTACGATTGAAGGGCCGACTATGTGTTCCGGATGACTCAGAACTCCGAAAGAAAATAATGTCAGAGACATTATCCGAAGTTCCTTGCATCCTGACAGCACAAAGATGTATAAAGATCTCCGCGCGACATTCTGATGACACGGGATAAAAAGGGATATGGCACTCTTCGTATCTCAATGTATGGTCTGTCAGTAGGTGAAAGCTGAGCACCAGAGATCGGACGGAGAGATGCAGAACATTGTCATCCCAGAGTGGAAGTAGGAGCATATCTGCAAGGACTTCATTGTTGGATTGTCGAAGATGCCACGGGAGAACGATGTCGTATGGGTCATCGTCGACCGACTGACCAAGTCAGCACATTTCATTGCCATCAAAGTTACTTGGAGTGTCGATCGCCTGGTTCAGATTTACCTTGACGAGATAGTGCGGCTGCACGGAGTTCCAGTAACCATCGTCTCAGATCGGGATGGACGATTCTTGTCACGCTTCTGGAGTAGTCTTAAGTCGGCCATGGGAACTAAGTTAAAGTTTAGTACTGCTTACCATCCTCAAACTGACGGTCAAACAAAACGGATGAATCAAATTCTCGAAAATATGATACGACTCTGTGCGATAGACTTGAAGTCAAGATGGGACGTTCATCTACCGCTAACAAAATTTGCATACAGTCCAGCATTCAAATGGCGCTGTACGAAGTCTTGTAAGGACGGAAGTGCAGACCAACCATTTGCTAGGATGAAGTTGGGAAGCAGCAGATTCGCCCAGAGCTGGTGGAGCAGACTATGCAGAAGGTCAGGCTAATACGAAAAAGATTGAAGATTACACAGAATCGACAGAAGAGCTATGCCGACACCCATCGAAGGCCACTTGAATTTATGGAAGGCGATCACGTGTTTCTGAAGGTAACGTCGATGTATGGGGTCACTAAGTTCGGAGCAAAGGACAAGCTGAGTCCAAGATTTGTTGGTCCTTTTGAAATACTCAAATGAGTCGTCCCAATAGCTTATCAGATTACATTGCCGCCAGCACTGTCGGATGTGCACGATATCTTTCACGTCTCTCAGTTGCGAAAGTATGTGCACGATCCGAGCCACGTGGTAGATTTTGGTGAGCTAAAGCTGAAGGCAGACTGATCGTACGTGGAAGAACCTGTGCAAATCTTGGAGCGTAAGGATAAGTTGCTTCGTAATCGTGCGATCTCTCTGGTTCGCGTGCTCTGGAGGAACCACACGGTCGAAGAGTCGACCTGGGAACTCGAATCAGAGATGAAGGAGAAGTTTCCTTCATTGTACATTTAAAGGTAGGTTCTATTCTTAAGTTTTGAGGACGAAATTCTTAGTTGGTTAAAATGTAGTATCCCGTCCCAACACCGTGTCTCGTTCCTCATTCGCGGGAAGCGCAGTCAAGAAACAATGTCGCTATCGATTGATCGGGACCGGTTGAATTAAGACCATTTCTTCGTTATGGAATGGCTTCTTCGAAATCAAGTCCCATATTCAGCGGATTGTGCCTCGAAGTTGGACTTTGCGGCTGGGTCGATAGAGACCTCTCGTCACTCTGTTTTTCATATAGTAGTTGCAATTTTGGCTTTTGTTTTATGAACGCATTTTCGTGAATGTTTCGATGGATTACATTGCTTGCGTTCTTCGAACTTCGTATTTCATATCGAACTCGGAATAGAAGGGTAGAGTGCTAATTCGTTGCTTATGCAATTTCAGGTGATCATGTAGGCGCCATCTAGCGCAACCGACCTTTTCTCTCGCCTCAAACAATGCAAGGTGAGTGGCTGACCCTTCTCGCCCTTGACCCTCTTGTTTTCTAAATCAACCGACAACACAACATAATTGAATTGTTAGAAGTAGATGTAGTTGACACCAAGTAAAATTATGCTCGTCTTTACAGAATTAATCAAAAACTGTTGCACGATTTCTCACGAGCACCTGCTATAGAACTGCTATAATATGAACTGTTGCATGCTTAGAATCGATTAACGAATGTTGTAATTATAAGACGAGACACTATGAAATTGGCTAAGTTTCTAAAAAAAACTCATAGACCATGTCGAACAACTGAGTTAGTAGTACGGTCATTAGACAACTTGTGCACAGTGATTTAGTTCCTCGAAAAGTAGCGTAGGCCAAGAAACCGATTCGACCTAGAAGGAACGGGGATAGCAGTGCTAGCTTAACTGGCACGGATGATTCGGAAACTTTCAAATAGGGCTCGCTACCCACCTTGAAAGGATTGTCGTCTAACCCAGCTATAGTCCAAGACATTGAATTAAAAAGCGCGCCTAGGCGCAAGGCGCAGCAATGCACAGAGACAACGCCTAGGAACAAGCTACGCGTACCCCCTTAAAAAGCGCGCACCTAGTGCAGAAAGGCGCAGGCTCCAGGCGCTCAACAAGGCGCGCCTAGGCATAAAGTTACTTATATATATATATATATATATATATATATATATATATATATATATTAGAGGAAGGATAGACATCCCCACAATTTTTGCATCCTCATGCATCCCCCTATTTGCATCGTTGGATGTGCTTTAAGTCATCTAATCTTAACCATTGGTAAATCAACGGTTAAGATTAGATGACTTAAAGCACCATCCAACGATGCAAATAGGGGGGATGCATGGGGATGCAAAAATTGTGGGGATGTCTATCCTTCCTCTATATATATATATATATATATATATATATATATATATTTTGGAATAAGGGTGAATTTATTCCTCGCATATAGCGGAAAAGGTATTAAAGTACAACATCACAACTCTCCATGTCCCAAATAATAATATTATGGGGCCATTACAGATACATCGAATTCTATATTATGTAGAATTCCAATAGGGGAGTAGTCAAGCCCTCAAAGATACGTCTGTTCCGCTCCTTCCAGATGTGCCAAACAGACGCAGCAAGACGAACTCTGGCTCTTCTAGCCCACCCGGATCCCGGCCTCTGTGATCTCGAATCCAGCTGAGAATGCTCCGGATGTCTCGATCCACCCCAACTCCTCCTCTCAGCTGTGCACACTGCTCAGTCCAAATGTGCCAGGTCATCGGACAAACAAAGAAGAGATGTCCCATAGATTCATCGTCCTCATTACATAGCACACATTTGGCATCCGGGATCTGCATCCCAAACCGGATGAGTCTGTCTCTCGTCATCAGTCTACCCCGGAGAAGACGATATGCACATAGTTGCATTTTTCGTGCAACGTCCTTGCCCCAAATGAAGTCCACCTCCTCAGCCTGGTCGTGGTGGGTCCGAACCAAATCGTAGCAACTGCGAAAGCAGAATAGACCTGACCCGCCCCCGTACCTGGGCCGGCCCAGCTCCATGTATCCTCCGCCTGGCTAGCGTCGATAGTAATAAGGCGAATCTCCTCGGCTAGCTGAGCAGTATAAGTATATCCCTCTGGCCTCCAAACTCCATCTCTGATGATCCTACTACAAGTGAGCCCCTGCCCGCTTCTCTGTCCAGCTGCCCCCCCCCCCCCCCCAGAAGCTCGAGCAAGGATCTGGAACCCAACCAAGGGTCCAGCCAGAGGTCTGTAGTCGTCCCATCCTTCATCTGCCTGCAGATAGCGGTCTGAAGCACCGGTCTACACCGTAGGATGGCCTTGAACGTGACGAGAAATTGTTGTCTATCCTGCAAGCCCAGAAGTTGGTCCTCCTCAGGTATCTGTTCGCCATCCATTCTGCCCATAGCGACCCCCCCTTGATGAATCTCCAGGCCATCCTCACACAAGCTGCCTTCCTGACCGTATGGAGAGGCCTCAACCCCACTTTCCTCCCCGTGGCCGACATAGTTGGTCCCAGGATATCGCATGCATCCCTCCCCTCCAGATGAAGTCAGCACAGATGGCCTCCACTTTACAAATAGTAGCCGTGGGGATCTGGATAGACTGGAACCAGAACATCGTGATGCCTGCAATAACCGAACGCACCAACTCTATCCGGCCGCCAAAAGATAGACCCGCAGCTTGCCAGCCTTCCACCCTCCTCTGAGCAAAGTCCACCAAGCTGTGACAATCCTGCTCTCTGGCATAGTTGACCGTCAGCGGAACCCCCAGGTATTTCACTGGGAGCTCGCCTCTGTCTACACCTAAGGCGAAGGCTCTCTCCTCCTGTGTGCACCGGGAGCTAAAGTAGACTCTGCTCTTCTCCCTGTTTAACTGGAGCCCAGATAGCCCGAACTCCTCCATAATGTCAGAGAGCGTCTCATTCCCCGCATGGAAGGCTGGAGAAGCACCAATAAGTCGTCAGCATAGATCAAGTGGGATACAACCGGACTCACCAATCGGAAAAGGGGAACGATCTTGGCTATGCACTGCCGTCCATCATGCAGGTAAAGTACTCCATCACCAAGGTAAATAGATACGGGGAGAGGGGGTC